>JAGWCC010000537.1:0-395355 GCA_022651775.1 Drusus annulatus | reverse complement strand
TTGACCGCCGGGTTGTAAATAAAATAACCCAAATTAAAATATAAATACCTCTTTTAAATAACAAATTTGCATTAAAACCTAAAAACCCCCAAATAAAAAACAAAATTATTTTTTAAAAAAAACTTTTAAATAAAAAAAAACAACTTATAAAAACAAAAACAAACAGGGGTCAAATTTTTTAAGTTTCGGAAAAATAAAATACCATCATCCAAAAAAAAAAATCCCATAAATTAAATTTTTGCCTTGAAAAAAAAGGGACAGAACAAGTTTTAAAAAAGATACTTAAAAAAAGAAACAACCCATATAATTTTTTTTTTCAAAACATATCGAAATTATGAACAGACAGTACAAAAAAAAATTTAAAAAAATAAAATAAAAAAAGAACGGCCCCCAAAAAAAGGGAAAATTTTTAAAAAAAAAATTTCCCCAAAAATTTTAAAAAAGGATCCCATTAAGAAATTAAAAAGAAAAAAAAATTTTAAAAACAAATATCCATTAAAGTTTTTTTTGAATAAATGAAAAAGGGCAAGTGTTAAAATAAAATTGGAAAAAATTTAATTTAAACCACCTTAAAAAAATTTTTTTTTAAAAATCCTACTCCCAAATCAACACAAAATTAAAAACAAAAAAACAAACCCGGGAAAAATTTCCAATTAACCAAAAACAAAATCTCCCCACATTCCCTAAAAAACTACAAATCTTAAAAAAGCATTTTAACTTTAAAAAAGGGGAAAGGAAAACCCAAAAAAGGAAACAAGGTAAATAAAAAACGACCTCACAATTTTAAACCCCGCAAAAATTCAGGAAACATATAAAAAATTTTTTTTTAAACCTTTAAAATGTCTTCCCCCCAATCAATTCGGTTTAGAGAAAATATGGGGTCCCCTCCCTTTGCCTCTAATGCTCAAAAAAAATAAACGGGGGGAAAAAATTTTTTTTTTAGATCTCCAAAAGCATTTGTAAAAACCCCCAAAAATGTTAAAAAAAAAATTTGGGAAACCTGGGGAAAAGAACTCAAACTTTAAAAAGCTTTAAAACCCCCCGTATTTCCCAAAAAAAACTAATATTACGAACTTTTACAAAAGGGCGGTTTTGGGCCTTATTATATAAAAACGACTTTTTTACCCCAAAAAAAAATTAAATTTTTGGGGAAAATTTTTTTTTAAAATAAAACTAATCCAAACAAAAAGCAGACTCTCAAATACCCAAAAAAAGGGCCCCAAATTTTTAACTCTTAATATCCCAAAAAAAAAAATTTAATTACTAAACCCCCCAATCATTTAAAAACAAATACCCCCCAAAAAATCCCCTTTTAAAAAACCCAAAAAAATTAAAACTCCTCCCTTTAAACCAAACTAAAGGAAGAAAATTAATTTTTAAAAAGAAAACAAAACCCAAACCTTTTTTTTAAAAACCCAAAGAAAACAACATTCGATAAAAAAAAATTACTGCCCAACCATTATAATCGGCATTAGTTTGGGGGGCTTTAAAAAAATTTTTTTAAAATTTTTAAAACCCAAAAACCCTTAAAAAAATTAAATCCCATTAAAAAAACCCTAAATACCAAAATTTATTTAAAAAAAAAATTTTTTTTAAAAAAAATTTTTCCCTTTAAAAATTAAAAGTTTTTCCCCCAAAATCTGGGAAACTAATAAGAATGAAAATCAATAAAAAACCAAAACTCAATCCTTGGGTTTTTAAAACAGGTATTCTTTAAACCCCCCTTTCACTCAAACACAACCTTGACAATACTAAACTTTTTGGAACTGGTTAAAATCCTCCTAATTTTTTAATTATACACTATTATAATAATAGTGCTACTAAGAAATTTATTTATTTGTAATTTTTGTCTTAAAGTGGCTTTTTATTTTATTTTTTCTTTTTGTATTTTCTTTTATATTTTAAATTGTTTTATTTTATTTTATCTTGTTTTATCTTATTATCTTCTTTTAGATTTTCTTTATATTTTTAAAATTGTTTTAACATGCAATTCGAAAAAATGTCCTCCACATCACAGGTGAACTCCTAGCGTGGAGAACAATGTATGTACTATTTTGTAAATAAACATGAAGTTAAGAAATAAAAAAAAAAATAAAAAAAACCTTCACTCACAGTAGCAGCCAGCAATGTACGTGGTGATACAATAGTATTACTATTGAGTGAGCGCCGCACAAGCTCACTGCTAAGCTATGAATAAAAAGAAGAGTTATCTCCTGAAAATCATGAAATATGAAAATTCATGTTATGAGCAATCAAAATAAATATGTGCCTCCTAATGATGAATCAAACTATTAAATTTAAAGAATGATTAATCGACAAACATGTTTCAGCAACCCGGTTTCCCACTATTGAGGCGAAAATATGGAGTGGCTTTCGAATAACCTTCTAAGCGCTGCAGTAGCACAAGAGCACCAATAGTATTCTGGTTGCGTTCTGGTAGATCAAATGCTAGCTTTTAAGGGTAAACTGTTATTTTGGATCGTCAGAAATGAATCTTTTCAACTGATTGTGAAGAAATTATTTGTTAAGGTTTAACAAAACAATATCTCTTTTTCTTTAACTTCTAGGACTGAATCCGCCGGTGGTCGAACCTGAACCCCTCGGCTTTACAAGAGCTCGGTGTCAGAGGTTTTGTTTCCGTACCATGACATATTCTAATGTTAGGGGTGCTATTGATTCAATAACTCTACTCAGTTGAACTCGCGTCTGGTGTGAAATAAGAGTGAAAATAAAATATAATAACATTAAAGTATGTTGCCAGCCCGGATAGGATCTCGAATAATAATGGTTTAGTGTTTAGCGCGCTCGGTAGACAGGCAACGTAGCTTTAAATATTCAAACAGCTAATCAACCGGACATGGAACTTGGGAGTGGCCGGGCAAAGGGAAGTGTGAGGGGTAACCCGAGTTAGGAATATTACAGTGACAAGAGAGGAAAATTCTTCAGCAAACAGGTAGAGGGCAACAAATAAACAAATATGCTTTTGTTTCATATATTTACTACATTTTTTAACGTACCTTGTCAAACAAATTTTATGCGGAAACATGTTGATATAATAGATCATTGAATAGAACATAATCAGGATTAATTATTGCAAAAATGAGATTAACACCCGTGGAATTGATTTCACCGCTTTGAGATAATTATTACTAGATTAACTATCAATAATCCAAATTGCCGTTTGCTGGGGGCTATAATGATCGGATTATATTCCTCGATGATTTCTGGATAATGTTCCCATATCACATTAATCTAATATTGGCGGTAATAAATTAAATTAACCGCTGCGTATAGTAAGACAAATCAATATTAATTTAAATCATCAACGCAGATAAGTAATTCAGTAAAGAAATTATTGATTTATATTATTATATCAAGAAGTTGTTATCAAATAAGTATTCTCCACTCAACTCAGTCCTACCCCACTCTTACGAAGTGTGGTAATGTACTTAAAACTACGGGGTTGTTTGGTGTTTACTGTTTATCGTTATTTTATTATTTCATTCAATTATTCAACTGCATTACCACCGACTCACTTTTCTCACTTATGCTTTTATGGTACTATAAATTACTAAATAATTCACAATCTGCTGCTCTTATTTATCTCTTGCCTAATGGCTTATATCCGTGGAGGTATATTTTTTACTCAAGAAAGGCATATTAATAATTTCATGTTTAGTTTCAGTTCTTAGAATTTCGCTAGACTTGAAAATGTTATATTTATTTTTATACCTATGCCTACCATAGCTCCGTGTTGCCTAAATAAAATCAAAGATTTTTTATAGTTAGTTGTTTTTTGTTTTATTGTTCTTTGTCTATTGTTATATTGTTAGTCATTCTAGTTTCGGAAAATTGGAAAAATCGTTTTTCCAGTCCTTTTTCTTAGAATAATGTTTTAAAGATAATGTTTCATGATGTTTATCCAATTAATTTCTACTCCCATGAGTCTCTTTTTGATGTATTTTTTCGCCAGTTCTCTCTTTTTTGTACTCTTTTTTTTAAATTTGTATGCTTTGTAAAAATATTGTTCTTTTTTTATTTTAAAATATTGTCTTTCCCGGAATGAGTTTGAAAACTCCTTGGGAATAATATACCAAAATTTATAATATTGGTACTTTAATATCATTTTAATAAAAAATACCAATATGTTAACATACCATTGAATACGACACAATAACTTGTAAAATAAACAAATTATAAACTGTCACTAATCTTCAGTTAGTCATTCTCTCAGGCTTAAATCGTTTTATTTACTACAAAAAAGACAAAATGTATGATAATTGTATTTAAGAAAACGTGCAGTAAAAGCAAAATTAAAATTGATGGTGACATTATTGAAAATGTAAGTGATATGAAATACTTTGGAGTTATATTAGATGCAAAGCTAACCTTTAACAAGCATGTTGAGGATACACAAAAGAAAATTGGGAAGAAGATCTCTTTTTTGGGAAGAATTCGTCAAAAATTTCCAGAAAAACCGCAATTACAATATACAACTCCATTATTGCTCCACATTGGTATTACTGTTCAACGATTTTTTCTTGTGTAACCACAATGAACAAAACAGGTTTCAAATTCTCGAAAATAGAGCAATGAGAATTATACATGGGCGAAATAGATACTCAAAAGTAACTAAAATGTCAGAGGAACTAAATTGGCTAAACAGTAAAACAGATGCTAACATTAAACACATTGATTTTTATACATAAAATAATGAGCAATTTGTTACCAAAATATTTTTCTGGTAAAATTATCTACAATGTTGATATTCACAAATACAATACAAGGGCATGCAAAGAAATTAGACTACCAGAAAAGAATAAAGCCAACACACAAAATAGGTACTAAAACTTAATATATAAAGGAATGAAATCTTATAATGCGCTGCCGGAAACCATAAAAATTATGCCTACCAATAAATTCAAAATAGCCTGTAAAAATTATTTAAAATGTATAAAAATTAAAAATAATAAGTTAAAATATTATAAAGTCAAAAAGAAAATGAAATAATTAGCTTCTTGTAAACTTGAATGTACAAAGTAACTGATATAAAATAAATAAAACTAAAAAATAAACTTTGTTTGTGAACATTCTTGTTTAAATTTAATTGGTATTTTTTTTCATAGGTTAAGTTATTAGAGTAAGAGCACTTGGTGTGAAATATCACAAAATTGCAACATCAAAATAAATGTAATGTTATGATCACCAAAGGTGCTTTGTTTCGCTCGCTTTCATTTCCAGTTGTATCACTAGTTAGTGTTTTTTTTTATTGCGTTTTGGAAAATTAAATCGTCTTAGTCGTGTTGTCGAATTTTATGACGGTGTCTAACCACCTAATTGAAAAAGAGTAACTACTCACTTACATTATTACTCAATATGTATTCACAAGTTGTAGAGTTTATATTTTACTGAAAACATGGTAAAAATGTAATCAAGCATTTGCATACTGTGATGAAACTAGGTGAAATATTTCTTAGTGTGGCGTACCGAGCTTTTATATTCAAGTTTGCATTTTCACTAAAGATGTGAATATGCTCTTTGATAAATTGTTACGAGAGGAATTCTTATCGCATTCAAGTTGGAACAACTTGGTGTGAGTTTTGCGGGAAGTGATACAAGATATGAATCGTTATGTGAAATGATAACGCGCATTCATGCCCGACCGCTTGCATTGATGGCAAAAAGATGACAGCAAACATCTTGTAGCTGGAACGAATTCTCAATATCCAAGTATGGTTTCAAGTATTTTACATATGCACTTGCAATAGTTTCACGTTGTAATTTATCGAAGGTTTTTTTTTAATACGCCGGGTTCCGCCACACACAAAAAGGATAATTTGTAAAGATTTTTACGTTGTTTTAATTATAATATTTTATATAGCGGACAAAACAATAAACTTATAACTATTTTATGCTTTGGGATGAAGGGAAACACCATTTATGTCAAACGTGACAGCACGTGTTCAACGATATTAAAATGTATGTTTATGAATTATTCAAAAAAAGTTTTGGGTTACAGCGAAGGCAATCAATGATCAAAATAAGTTGATTTAAGTAGGTATATTAACTTTTGGAAATAAAAATCAAAAGTGCGCGTACGTTTGCTCTTAACAAACATGTTTATGTACATGTGTGTTTTTTTTGTACATCTGATTTTTTTTCAATACTCAGAATACATTTTATACATGACTAAGGTAACAACGAAAAATATGTACTGCGAACTCTACCGCTTAAAAATTGTGAAATTTTTTTTTACTATTTTTTATTCTAAAATTACCTGAACCATATCAAATTGAATTAATAGGAAACGAACGGTGCGTTCCGTCGCTCAAGAAGTCACACCTTCCGTCAAGCAACAACTTCCGCACCATGCTTTTAGCAACAAAAGCTACGTGTATGGTAAATACTTGTTGGGTGTTAAATGGTGTGTATACAAATCCGAATCCAATCAAAGATACCTTATATACTCGTATATTCCGTCACAAGCACGAAAAACTCAAATTACATATAACGCGTAAATATAGGTCCAGGACAATGGGTCAGATTATTTGAAGTGACCAGGTAGCGCGATAAACAACGGCAGAAAATAACATCATACACAGAGTTTTCATAACTCAAAAGAGGATGATTTATAATATTTATCGAAATAAAACGGTCGAACTCACTTAAGAAAATGGATACGGGACAGTTCAAAAAGTTCCTTCGTTCTTGTCGCCTTTTTCATGATTTGTTTGCTTGCTCAGTTTAACGCCCTTCTTTTCAGCTCATCCGTTTCCTGCCTTAAACTCCATCCCTCCCCCATTCTGTCAGGCCCGTACTTTCTTGCAACCAACCACCCACTTTTCCTTCTTTCCCTTTAGGCTACCTCAAGGGTGCCGTGCGCCACCCTAACTGCGTATTAAACTACAGTAGAAAGTCACTGGATGGGAATCTTTCAGCTTCATCTGCTTAAATACTTGTAGACTCTTAGCACCTAATAATAATTAATCAGGCTTCATTCGCGACAGCCTGATGAATAGGAAACACTTGCTCTTTCGCGTTTCTCGTTTGCTGCAGCAATCTTTCGGCCTTAAGAAATGTCCCGAGCAACATTAAACATTACCACCAAATTTTAAGATTGTAGCATCTTGCTCTGTTGACTTAGTATGATAAAAAGAAATTGGTTATTCTAGGCATAATTGGTTAAGAGACAATTATTCAGTTCATAAGAAAAATAATATTAACTACCTCAATTTTTCTACACTGTTGCGTTTTTTTTTAGATTCCATATAAAATTTATCATGAAATAATTTATTTTAATATTTAATTGAAGGTATAATTATATATTCATGTGTTATATTTATAAATTTAACGGTTTCGGAAGTACCCTTCCATCACCAGGACAATATTAAAATACAAAATACTGAGATAAATATACATATTTAGGAGTTTTTATACATATTTCCAATAAACTTCCCATAATTTCATCAATTACCCAACTCCTAAATATGTATATTTATCTCAGTATTTTGTCAGATTAATTTAATATTGTCCTGATGATGGAAAAACCCCTGATTGGAATTGGTAATACCAACTAAAATGCATGGGTTTTATGATGTAAGAACCTTTCTATAAAATTCTACAAAAACATTATTATTTCTATAACTATTTAAATAACTGAAAACAAATAAAAAAAACATTAAAACCCGACTTAACATTACGTTGAACTGTGCATTCACATTTTCCTGAAAATGTTTTATTGTTGTTATTAAAATATTTTATTCTGTCAAAATGTTCAACCCACACAACCATCCTAATATTTCGCAGAAAGCTTTTTCACATATATCATGCGTGTGACCTCGAGAAATACGTTTCTGAAAAAAGAAGAAACTAAAAAAGCATACGGATTCACCTGAAAACGGATATAAACCTTAAAACATGCTCTCTCGGCTACACGTCAAGATGAATGGCCTTTTCTCTTGATACACTGCGCTCATGTTTTATCCGTTTGAAAAAAAAAGTTGAACCCTTTGGAGATGAAGGAAGCGGACAGGCAGGGATGAAGCACAGAAGAGTTGGTAGGTAGATGAAAATGGAATGTAGATGGATACATTGCATAATGATGATCAGTACTACGCACCACGTCACTTTATCATCCTCAAATACCTATGTTAGAAGTGGGATATTTAGTATCTACTTTTCTTAAATAACATTCATCTGTCGCGTTTACCACTCTCACTAAACATTGGATATCATTCCCGTCACTAGAACAGCTTTATGGCCGTGATATTACCCATAAATAATGACCGTTTTATGTAACCACTTTTGTATCTTCCAATTTTTGTTTGGGATTTTTCTCATCATTTTCAATGTAGAAATTATTGAGATGTAAAAATAAGAGTAATGAATCAATACGTTGTTTATTTACAAGCTTATATTGTTGCTTAATGATGTGTTCTGTATTACGAATAATTTCATTTTTCGTGTGTGTTCTTGGAATGACTTGTACGAGGGAGTGAACTTAAAATCAAATTAAATCCTCCCAGGAATGTTTGAGCCATTTGAAAAGTTCGATGTTCGGAAAATAGTTGTCACCTATTGGGCGCTGGGTGTAATATGGTCGAGTTAATTTTGGCTCTTCGGTAAACAAGTTATCTACAAGTTCAACTTTAGTAATTGGTTGTCTCACGTCAAATTACGTACTTGTCACATACTTCTTGTTCCCGTACTAAAGTTACACAGGCAATTACCGTCATTTGGAGTGTGCAAGAAACCCACAAAATGTTTTCATCTCCAAAAAGCTTTCATCAATTTGATAGACAACGCTTTAAGCATGCTTTGATTTCATCAAAACACTTTTTTTATTTCAAAAGCTGAACATAATAAAAAAAATCTCTTAAAAAATTTATGCTAAAGCTGTTGCTTAATTTATTTATTATTATTTTATCTTTTTGCCTGAAAAAGTTTTAGTTAAAACCGCAACTAGTGTAAAAATTGATTGTTTTTGTAATATAATATATATATTTAAAAATAATATTTTTATTTTTATAGGTGATTTATTTCTTTATCAAACATAATTGTAGATAATACAAAACAGAGATTATACATTATATTGTAAAGTGTTATACTAATATATATATATATATATAAATATATATTTTTTTTTTATATCTAAATGTTCAATATAAATATATACCCTCATAAAAAAGCTGTGCTTGTGTGTATGGGGGGGTGTTATTTATTAAGTTACAAAGAAGCTGTTATATTGTGTTTTTTTTAATATTTATATTAAGTTTTCAGTGTATTTTTTAAATTTTATTTTGAATTCTTTGATATCATCATTAATCAATCCTATTTTTTCCGGTAAACTTTTAAAAATTGTAATCCTAGATATTTGTAATTTTGTCTATTGTTTTTTTACATATCGGAATCGGTAAAGTGCTTTTTTGCTACAGATTTTTTGTATTTTTGAATGGTGCGGTTTTATTTAAAATATATTATTTATAATATGTGTAATTTTACGTGGTACAAATAAAAGTAATAATAATACAAAAATAATTATTAATTTTGTGCGATATAAAGGGTTTGTGTATAAATTTTACAATGAAACAAACGTTTGTAATTATTTTTTTTTAAATCCGTGTTTACAATCATTGAAGTACATATAAAGATAAAAGGGTTTTAAACCATTAATAACTATCGTTTAAACATATTTCCGCATATTTGAAGGTGGAGGTGAAGTAAGGAATAATCTCATGTCAGGAAAAAAATTACTTTCACTTTGTAAAAGTAGAGGATTTTTCATTATTCCCGTGTGAATTACATCAATAGTATACAGTATGTAAAAGTAAATGCTATAACCAAGAATTCTTTTAAAGTATGCGTCTAGTCGTAACTAATTTTGTAGAGGCATATTTTTAAAGACAATAGTAATTAGGAACGCATAAAATGGAAAACATCACTAATTTAAACAGTACGTTTTGAAATATTTTTTCCACATTTGCAAGAACATGATAACTTACAAAATCGTTTAAAAATACTTGGCGCATCCTACCTTTTTTGCGCAAATTGGTTATTAGTTTCATTTTTTGATTTGTATTTATTCAGTGTTTTCTGGGGAAATAATATGTCGTTTAAATCGTTAAATATAATAGATGCCTTCAAAGCAATGTGCTACAACAAATTATTTTTCACGCTTGTTGGGCGTAGACAAAGTGCGAATTCCTTTGAAAAATAACGATCCGCCTGCTATGTAGGAAGATACTAAATTTCCCACTTCTAACATACAAACATTACTTATTTTACTTCATTTGACACAATTTTATTTGTTATAATAAAATAAATAAAAAAATCTGAAAATTTGGAAATAAATTTTTCATCCTGAAGTAAAATCGTTCGAAAAGATAAAATCTATTGCGCACCTAATCGACGTAAATTACAAAGTTAATTATCTCTATTTTAGTATTCATCTCGAAAGTATAGCGGATTTTAAATAAAAAGCCTCTAAATCTAAAATACCTATACGCAGTACTGTATTACGATAATACAATTAACATAGTAATATTGATGGAAATTGTTTAATATTGGGTTGATTCACAGTATTATTGTGAAGTATAAAACATTAGTGAAATCAATGGAAAATTGTTAATACTATCAGTTGATATAAATCCTAACGGTATAATTATTTTATTACATTAATTTGTGCAATTTTGTTGTAACGGTATGTTAAGAAAATACAAAAAAAATGCATTCATGAAATCTAAAATCGTATTATCAGTTTATTTCTAATACTTAGTGTGATTTATTAGGTACCAATGTGTTTTTTACACGTATTGATTGCTTTTTAGTTATCCTAAGAACATTAACTACGTTAACTTAACTAAAGACCTGTCGTAATAATACAGTGGGACGGGGTGTATTTGAAATGCATCATCATCATTATGCTTATGACCTAATTTTTCTTCAAACTTGACACATTTATTTTGGGTTATTTCAGTCGTCAAACCGGAGCGAGGGGAAGCAACGAGCAATTCTGTTGTGAATAAAAATAAAAGCATTGAATGGAAAATACTCTGGCATATTCAGGTTAATTTAATTAATTTGAAATACATAATGCACAACATTCTTCGTGAGAAAGCTATTATGTATTTTTTATTGATTAATGTGTAATTATAGGTATATTAAGGGGTAAAGAAAGGCTTTGGAAGGGAGTAGACCTGGAAACCTGATGTCTAGGTGTAGCTTGTTAAGTGAAAAATTGTTATTCTAGTTAAGCTTGAGAGACTGTCGTTTTTCGTTGACATATCACTATGCCGTCCTCCGCTATTATCCCTATGATATGTCATCCTTTCTTGCATATTTCCAAGACGACACATAAGTTATGGTAGCTGTGACGCTTTACCTCTCAAAGTTTCATTTTCCTAGATGCCCAACAATAGGTAAGAGCTGACCACTCAAGGCTGAGTGACCTAACCCGAGACAATGGCAATTCCCCTTGAGATTAAGACACACGTGAGGCCTTAGACGCGTCTATATCTAGAAGCTCATATCCCAAATACTTACATATTCAATCATTTACACGCACGTATCAGAAGTCATTTCACAATTATTCGTAAATTGCAATACATTGTGATTGTTTTCATTATGAACTGAAATGTGTACGACTTTTAACAACTATCAGGCCTCAAAACTATGTCTACTCAATATTTTAGATAAATCGGCCCTCAAAATCAATATTATTTCTAAAGAGGGTACCTTACAATATATTTTTTTGTTTTTTTAAATCCTTTTATATCATATACTTTCACCTTAACGAGCTCTACAAATGTTTATATTACAATAATTATTCCTTTCTTGCCATGAATATTAAAACAGAGCTAGACTGTTGAATAAAAACGTATTTAATATATAAATAAAATAAATGTCTAAGGATAACCAACTTGTCTCCAGTACATATTTTACCTTAACGCGCTTTGCGTACGCCCCCTTTGTAATACGAGCAACGAGCAGGCAAGGGCTGAAATGTAGAGGCGGTTTGTATGAAAATTTATGGTTTTCACTTAAGCGCTATCGCAAAGATTTTTCTCCAGATAGACCTTCGTTTATAATTCACAAGACAAGCAAATAAAAACAAAGAATATGCTCCGTGACAAGGTTATTTTGTTTATCTTTGATTGTGGGATAAATTCTCTTAATATTGTTTTAAACAATGAGTTTGGATTTTTGCATTTTTTCGAGTACTTAGTAACTCGGCGTGTTGGTTTGTATATGATTTCAAATATTATATTTAAAGAACCTATGTAATTGTACGTTAGGCAACATTACATTTTGCACCAATGGAGGAAACGATACACTTACTAAGAACGTTTTGTTTTAAATTCAGGCTCCATAGCGCAGTGGTCAGGGAGATACGAGGTATGTATGTTATATGACGCGTCGCGTCCGCACGGGCGTCGGGAAATTAAAAGCATATTCGTGTATGCGCCAAGCTCAGGTGACTCAAGATTATCCAATATTCATGGGCAATTAGGTGTGCTGCGGACTGCGGCATAGGGGCTCGCCGGCTGGCCGGGCTGGCCGGGCTGCGGGGGCTATGGTCTACGGGCTACGGGCTACGGACTACGGCCTACGGACCACGAGGCGCTACGCGGTGATTAGGAATTGTCCAGTCTCCACACCGAGATTACAATGGACAATAGTTGTACAAAAATCTACTAGTTTAATTGACCTTGATTCTTAAGCACAGTTTTTTTTACATTGAGTTTATTTGATGCGATACGGTGTATATAAAAACTGTGATTTGTTTTGTAGAAAGTTTTAGCTAGTAGAAAATCTCACATCATTTAATCCTACATATTTTTGATACTGCAAAACGAAAATATACACTTGTCATAACGTTTTTTTTTTGCTATTTTTCAAAAAATAATTGCTTAAGTATTTCTGGTTAAACCCAATTTAATGTACCTGCCAAACGGTTTAATGTTATGTACCTGCGTTTCAATCAAATAAACAATAAATTGTGTATTGCATAGACCACAGAGAAAAACCACAAATCAAATATTTTCCGACTACGGGGTTCACCTTATCAATAAAAACTTATTTCTCATTAGGACATATGAAAATCATATTGATAGAATAAGCGGAACAAGACAACAAAACAAATTTATTATTATTCAATAAAACCATTTCATCCTCCACAAAGCACTTAAATTACCAATAGGTTTACATTAGAGCTTAATCCGACAAACAAGCGAATTTCATTATAATGAAAAAAAACTTTATCGAGTCATATTCAAAACCATGTTTTATATTATTTGATTCACAAAAAATCAGATAATAATGCTTATTTTTTTACCAGTGGACTAAAATCGGTTTCAAAATATGTGACATATTATGAAAAGGCTTCAAGAAGTATGCAGAGAGTTTCACTAGAAGGGCAACCCATAACAGTTTCATAATATAAAATAAAGTAGGCAGTAGTTTTTTTATCTAGTCATGTTCAAATGTGTTTTTGCGCATTTTAAAGACAAATGACATTGCAGATTATATCTAATATGTGTTAGACTTTACACTTTCTAAAAGGCAAAAGTATATTTGATCACAACATATCGACCCCCTTAAGCCCGACCTTCAAGACGATTTAATTAATTGCTTCTCTGATTACTGAATTAATCTCAAAATGAAAATAAAAGTTTTCTTTTTATTATATGTTCCTTCTCCTACGTTGAAAAAAGTTTCTTAGTAATTTTTACTCGATACTAAAAAACATATTTTTCCAATCCTCCGTAGAAACTTAATCAAAAGCAGCATGAAAAATACTTGTACAAATCGATTTTAAATGTGAAATACACAAATATTTTTACGACTTTTTTTTAGATTTATACGATTCACACAAATATTTTAAGACTTTTTCAATGATAAATTGAAAAATTGATTCTCACAGATTTAAAAAGGTTTTGACGGTTATTTTTTCCACAAAAGATGTGCGTGTGTTCATCTGCATCCACCTACTGACGACAGACCTTAAAAGCGCCATTTTTCATGCCCTTATTAACCACATCTCTTCAAATATTACTATAATTAGTACCAAAACATATTTTGTTTATAGAATATTATTCCACGGTGCATTTTTTCCTATAGTCAAAAATATTTCTTTAAAGAGAATCGCAATGAGATTTGTGGATTTCATTAGAAAAAACATCGTCTGTAAACAGGTTCACTAAATTTAATTTTCTGTGCCTTTCCACATTTTAAAGGTAATGAATAACATTCAGCAAACTACCCCACTACACCCCAATGATTACGAATGAACGTCAAGAAAACACTTATTTCCGGTGCACGGCTGGGTTATGTCCGCTCCGCCACTATACATAGGAAACTAAAATGCATATGAATATTTTTCATTATATTTAATATTTTTCTTCTACTGAAATACGAAAAGTTTGATATGTCGGTTTTTGATTTATAACTTTTAATATTTCATAAACAGTATGCATCCTTGCTTATTCAACATTACTTCGATTTGTACATGAAAATTTATTGTTATTTAAAACAATTTTAGAGCTCCGTTTTACTACTTTAAAAACCACACCTACTGCGCATCTCAAAGCATCCGTCCATTCGGGTTCCAAAATCCTTTTTTTTATCTAGTTTAACATTCCGACCTCAGAACAGAAAAAAAACATATTGTAGGCATGTCTTCTATCGCCTCTGAATGAGCAATAAGTTCATAAATTCTCGTATCTTATTCAAATACCATTTGCCAATCGCGCTCCGTTCACAGCAATTGTGTATTGTGTGTAGTAATATTTTGAAAATACCGAGTTTTGGAGGAATTACAAGAATAGAAGCGAGTTTAAAAAATGTATTTTAACGCCATATATACGAATAAAATGGATATTAAATGATTTAATAAAACAAATTTGTAACTGTTTCCGTTTTTAGTTTTTGACTCCGGTTTCAGGTGACGGCCATCTTCACGAAAATGGCACTGGTGAATATAATTAAAGTAAAATCATTGTTTATCATTCAAAAAATAGTATATAAGTTAACAAACATTTGTACAGTAAGCGTTACGGTTTTTCATCGGAAATAGTGTAAATGGAATGATTTCCGGAATAATCTATAAAATGCTATATATCGTGTTCACTTTAATGCCTGTGGTCTAATTTGCATAAAATGCACACTCGTTACCTTAATACCTTTTTCAAATTCAAACAATTTAAATTTCATCAAAACCTCTTAATCTAGCAAATTATATGGAGAATCTAAAACTCTAAATTAAAAGAATTTATTTTCTACCGAAGCAGCAACTACTTTATTTGGAAAGATCGTTACCAAAATATGTCGCATGAGGTGTTTTGTTTAGGTTCTATTATTTGTAATAGTTACATATTTTTTTAAGCACCAAGTAATATACAGCTACGGTTAACAGTAAACAATCCTTAGTTCCTATAAATTCCACCCTTTTTAACCATTTCTTTTCGTTCGTCCCTGTGGCAACCTTCTCGCTAAAATGCCTAAATTTTAATGTTTCCCGCCTGTCAGTTTATTTTTATTGTGTCGAATTTAATGTATATTTTTTTCTAAAGTACCTACCAAGGGATGAAATTGGTTAAAATGAGAATCAAATTTAATTGAAACTCACTATATTTATAAAAAACCTTTTTTTAAACCAAAAAATATATTTTTTTTAAATTACACCGTACCAGTCCCACATTAGAGTTTTATTCATATACAAAGTGACTGGTACTTGTTTTGAAATACGAAACTTGTAAAAGAAGAGACTTACAAGCAAAATAATACCTGGATTTAATCACTTTAATAAAGCTGGACTCTTAAAGTACTTTACGGAAGTTTGTGTGATAAAAGTAACAGCGTTTAATCATCCATCAAGCATATCGGTGAGGTTGTTATGCTTGATGGTTGAGGTGATGCACAAAACAAAATGAATATAGTGAATGACAAAAAAAAATAATGAGGGGTAATACGCAAAAGACTTGATACTTTAATTTTTAAATTATGTAGTACAGGTGGTTTACTTTATCCTGACTAGCTGGATTTTGTGAATAAAGTATCTATGAATTTGGTTTATTTTTTTAAACAGTAAATATAAATAAGCGGTAAAACAATTTATTACGTAATATGACGGTGTCTCAACTAAATATAAATTCTACCGTGAAATATTTTTATGTGAATATTGGTAGATATTGAACGAAATATGTTTCATCTATCTCGATCCATGTAATGAATACCTATGGGAGAATAGAATTACCTGTGGTGGTTTGAACGCTCCTGATGTTATATAATACAGCATAATGTACACTCAAAGGAGCTTTATTTTCAAAGGATTATTTATTAGCTTGTACAATATTGATTACTAAATAATATTTTATGTATTAATTCACAAAAATGATATATTTTAGAAAAGTTGTAAGTTTTAAAGTAGGTGATACGCCCACGGGCTTAAAGGCGGACAATGTGTAGTATGGAGACCCCTTTAAAAACAGTTACTAGATACCAGCTATGAACTTGTCTATAATGCCCACCATCCTGTACCATCAAGCAGTCTGTACAAGAGTGGTAGATACTCTAAGTATCGCCCTGGTGAAATACCACCATTCAGAATCGAATTATTGCTTGAAATGGCTTTAGCCGTGTTTGGTGACCAGATATAAATAGCGAGGTACTTCCCAACCTTCCTCTACCCCCATCCCAATCTTCCTCTACCCCCATCCCAATCTTCCTTTACCTCCTTCTCCTCCCCGCTACCTTTAGCCTCGCAACATACCCCAATTCGGGATGCTATAGTTCCACTTGCTCCAGAAGATTGGGAACAGTTGGGATTTTTGTGCGGTATTAAGGAATACCAAGCCATCCAGATATCGAGACTGGTTGTATTAGTCTCCCTTAACCAGTCTTCCCCACTGCAGTTGGGGGGGTGACGCATCTACCGCCAAGACCTAAAAGTAGACACCTCATCCCATGAATCGTATAAAGCCATGTGGGGTGGCCTATATAAGAGGCCTCGCTATCGATGTAGTAAGTACGGGTCTCGCATATACATTAAGTGATAACCAGGGCGGCGCATCTATTACCGAATTGTTTTGACAAATATACGACAGAACGTTCAAAAACATGGAAAAAATATTTTTCTTTAGGTAGGTAAAACACAATACGGTAACATATTTCTAAATTTTGGTACGCATTGCCAAGACAGTGGCGTGCATTCCATAAATACTAAAATACTGTGCATACCCTTGAATAAGCGACCATTAAAAAAAAACTAAAAATATTAGAAAAAAAAGAAAAACCACAACTTTCTGATGAATATGTATATTTTCCCGAAATGGATGATTTTTTATCATAGTCGTTCCACATTTATAAATTGTTTCTATTTGATAAAATTATTAATTTTTGTAGCAACCTACCTTGTGACCATACATTTGACTTATAGATTTCGACTCGATCTAGTGTTTTTGCATAACACAAAGTCATTCATTCTCATTACTGCTTACTTTAAAGGTTAGATATTCCCCCTATTGCTAGTAATGTTTGCACAGTTAAATAGATGTTTGTTTAAAATTAGAAACACAAACCTTTCACTAATTGTATTTTCCTTTTTATAAAATTTACATTTTTAAGCTAATGTAAAAATAATGATTTTATGGCGGTACCGTTATGTGGAGGAAAAAACTTGACAATTCTTTGACTGAAGAAATTTATCATTTTCTTGCATTGATATTTGTGAACGTACTATTAAACACTTTTGTTTTTTCATTTTTTTTGTGTTTTGAGTAGTCCCTGATTAGTATATTTTACGCCGTAGGGTGTCAATTCCGTATATGTGGTTATATAAATTGAGTGTGTTGAATATAGTGGCAATTCGAATAAAAAATCTTTTAAAATAAACGATCACAAACTGATATATGCACCCCTTTATATATATTAGAAGAAACAATTTCAGTAATACTTATGAAATACCCAAATTCAATAAAAAATAAAACAGCTTTCAATAATTTCTAACATAAATTTCAAGAACGTCTAAAACTGATAAAATGAAATCTTTGATACATGAACTTTCGTAAATATGTAGGCGAAATAAATTATAATACAAATAGGTAAGGTTTTGGTTTGCTCATTTATTCAGTTGACCACAAAAAACAGCGGAAGATGATAATAAAATTGACATTTTCAAATATTTAATGTACATTTCAAACTTGAACTTAAAAAATTTATACAAAAGTTACTTGGTCATAGAGAAATGCACGCTACTGTGCTGGGGATATCGTCGAATCAAACTATGTGACGATTACAAAAACTTAATTGTAGCGTATAACTACTTATAATTTTATAAGTTTTTATAAGATATAAAAAAATGGATCACCTACATGGTTTCTAAAATAATAAGTGCATTCTTTTCTGCCGGTTACATAAATTGAAAGTTAATTCCGTCATATCGCAACCTAGGTGAAATGATAACGAAGTTTAATTTAGAAATTCACCACTGCCAGACCGTTAAATTCGCCTTCACAACACTGTAAGAGTACAGTTTATTTTATAATCATTTACAATAACAGTTATATCGTAACAGTTCGAGTTTGACGGAACAGACTGAGGGTGGGAGTGGCCTCAGTTCATAGATCATCGTCGCGTAACTGTTAGATTTATCGAGAGCATTACGCAGGATCCGCTGGTCTTGCGGTTTAAGAGTGATGGATGCTATCTGAACATCCAAAAGGCAATCAATATTCTATTACTGGTGACAAATGCTTTGCCCTTTGTCAACAAAACTACAAAATCATCATTCTAAAAACAAACATGCTGTCTATTTCTGCTTAGGAGACCAAGATAAGAGCAAGCTGAATACGGCAACATGATACAAATGTATAAAATAATGGAATGAGGTATGAATTCAAAACGAAAATTAACATTATTAAAAGTGAAATAAGTTTTTTATTATCAAAGTAATATTTTATTTTATTATTTTTTTAAACAATAATAATGATAAACAAACAATATAATTTATAAAAAGAAAAAAAAAAGATGCTACCGAGAATTGAACTCGGGATCTAACGTTTTCCGGACAAGTTAATAAACTCCCCTACCTAACCGCTTTTCTATTGCAAGGTTTTTACAAAATACATATTTCGTGGAAATTTATAATACTGTTTCAACTTTTTTCAATTTTATGTATGCGATGAAACAAAAAAATAATGCATAAAGAAACACTATTGGCATATTGGATAGAGGTTGATGATTTCTGATTGATGACCTCGATGTCCCAGAAATATTGAAGTTTGAGGAGGAAAATTGCATCAGGCAGTCTGGGACCCAAAAAACTACTGACCCTAGCAATTTTTTATTTTTTATTGTTGAGAGTAATATTACCGTTACTTTAGTAAAAAAAACTTATCTCATTAATATCTCTAAGCCAACAAAAATGTATGTAGGTATGTATGTATTCTATTACCATGAATAATTTGAGTGTATACTAAGTGTTTGAGATATAGTTTCGTAATTCGCTCAATTGAGATGAGCCGCTAGATCCCTTTGAAAGCATCGAAAAAATCTTTTTTATTTACCTTTTTAAAGACTGCATATAATTATTTGGATTAAGTTTTGAGAAAATCTTCAAAATAATTCTAAGAAAATCGTAGTTAAGTCGATGTACTTCATTTGAATCTATATTTTTTTATTAATATCGAAGTGTGTTTTCAATATTTTATATTAAAAACATCTTTTAAGATTACCAGAACAAAATTAAACCTAGGAAAAATATATTCAAAAGTCAATATTATTTAAGATTCTAAATAATTTATCAAAATGAAAGAAACAGTACAACCGCAATAATTTATTGAAGCCAAATATCATGTTTCTTTATTTGCATAAGTCAGACTGGAATATTAATTAGTATGGTGAAACTTTTTAAGAACGGTCGGCTTTGAAATTAAGAGGAAAACACTACAGAAATACTGATTCCACCGCAACCGAAACAAGATTTTACCAATCCCCGTGGATTTCATTTCGTGAAAATCCCTCTTCGTCTTATTCGGTTATTGTTCAGAATAATTTTGTACCTATATTTTTAAAAAGCACATTACTGTGTCTAAAAAGGGTTAAAGTTTAATCTTAAAACAAGATCGTTTATAAACTCAGTTAAAAATTTAAAAGGGATAATTAAAATAAATTTAAAACATCTTAGAGGTCAGTACTTTAATTGATGAAGATTGGGCGATCCGATTAATATATTACTACCTGGCTTCGACCAAGTTTTAACACAATCAAACCTGTTTTCATATTGAATAGTTTTTGTAATCACGTGGATATTTCAAAACTCTGTGACTCATGATAGAAAGACAATAAATTTCTCGATGGTGGTGCCACGATCTCACTGAATTAAGACAGTTTCCACTTTTTATGGCATCGCAAAATGTTTTTTGTTTATTCAAAGACTTTTATTTTATTCTAATGATATAATTATTCTGTGGCAATTATTTCGTCTTGTTAGGATAATTACATCATTCGACAACATTATTTTAAAAAAACTTAATATTCCCTAAATTTTGTCATAAATTCTCTGAAACCGGGCAGTTGGAACTTTCGTGCAGATTTACTGAATTTTTTTTTTTGAATCTTAGATTTATATCAAATAAATACGTATTATATATTTTATTGTAATTTTTTTGAAGAAATACACATTTCCGGGTTACGAATAACCTGAGAATATTTTTAAAACTCCTACTACCATCATAATAACCGAAAGATGTTGCTTTTGCAATGATAGAAGACTTAGCTAGCAGAGGAATTGAACCCACGACGCCCGGATGGGTATCCGACGTGTTTGTCCTCTCAGCTACTAATCGTTCTACATTATAAATATCGATTTAGTTTCACTGTATTCCGGCAGACATAATTCTTCTACATAGATTTTTTTACGCAAATAAATACAAAAAAATCACTTTACCTCGTTATTCTCCTATCGATAAAAAAATACACATCTATTTTATTTGAAAGCCAGCACCCAAGAATAACGCTAAACGTTGCATTCTAATACAAGCAATATTTTCCATGATTTATCTGCAAATTTTCTATGGGTAGTTATAAAAATGTCTGAAGTTTCCAGTGAATACCTGCCATACCATTTCTGTAATCCTTTAAATTCTATGAAAAACATACAAAAATATCATTAAAAGGTGTAGTTTTAAAACCAGCAAAGGCATTTTCGAACGTTTTATCTAAAATTCCAGTATGCATTTCATAAAGAATTCAAAAGCTTACTGTTTAAGAATAGTATTCACTGTAAGCCTTAGACATTTTTTTAACTACGCGTAGAGAATTGACAGATATGAGGGGTATAGAAACAAAGACAGAAATCTCCCACTATTGTGTTTTTGAGAAAAACGACAAAAAACTTGTAAATATTCAATCGAATTTCGTCAGAAGCTGAAAAAAGTACATCATATAGTATTTTGATATCTGAGATTATTCGCATTCACCAATTTTATGTAATGCTAGTTTATTGTACCTAGATTGCATGTAGTTGATAATACATACGCAGAGGTGGCTGATGTATTTAACTGCACGAAATGTAGAAACAAGAAGGCTATAACATCATATATCTTTAATCAATAAATTTTTTTACGTATTTAAACACTATTTTTTACTACTCTACAACTATTCCTAATTTTGTTTGTGCATATAATTCTCATTTATTCACTGTCAATTATAAACCTTTAATGTAAAAGCCTTATCGGGCGTATGCAATAAAATAAATAAAACGATAATTTACTTTTAAGTATGGAGATTGCTGCTTTTGCTCACAAGCCTTGAAGATTGCTGCGTTTGCTACCAACCTTAGAGTATACTAGAGGTAGCCCAAGCCAAGGCAGTGAAGTCAGTTTTGGACTTGTTTTTGATGATTTTAACATGACTCGGCGCAAATAGGCGTGGCTAAGACTAAGGCTACGGTATTTATACATCCATTCGTATCACATATCGACATCATGTTTTTGTGTATTCGTATAGCCACTTTTTCACAGTATTTTTATCAACAAAAATATAGCATATAACCTAAAAAACCATTTAGTTGTGTCAAGTTAAGTGGCAAAATAAAAAATGTGGGCGGAGTCCCGCCGTCAACCAGCGAAGATAGCCAGCTTAAGATCATTGCGACAGTATATAGAAGCGGTCCAAGAAATTTGTTGTCTCTTTCTCTCTCATGGTGTACGATGTAAAAACTCGGAAAAAGTGATTTATTACAATTTCGGATGGGTTGGGTAAAACAAATTAGCTATCCCTCAACATACTGTTACTTCAAGCTACCAACCTTTTCAAAATCGCCATCTTTGTTTTGTGTCGATTCGCTTCAAACAACACCAACATAACTCAAGAAGGGGTAATTGAATTAAAATACTTTTTTAAGATTTTAAACAAATTCGTGCTAGTGCAGAATGTGCACGGCAGTAATTCGGCTCACTGCAAATTAATTTTCCGATTGCAACGAACGTTTTGATTGCAGTCGACTGTGATGCAAATTTTGCCGATGTGTGGTCGCCTCCAAGCTTCTCAGTGGCGATTTCATTTTTCTCGTGGAATTTTTTCACAACATAATATATTCCGTATTTGGTTATTCTCAATACATTAAGGAATGTTTTTTGACAGTCTGATAAAAAAAGAGAACGTAGAAGACTTCATATAAAATTTGATGAAATTTATTTTTTTCTTATTCGTATTTTTAAAGCTCGTTGACGTTTATTACTAGCTGGGGTACAAGATTTTAGTAAAAAATCATCTTGGATAGATTTTTGTTTCGAAGTATAAAATGCCACACGAAACTTTTGAATGTCCCACATTCTCAAATTAGCGCATCGAAAAAAAATTGTAGGATGCTTTTTCATCGATGTCAAAATGTAATATAACTCGATTTTTTGCAACATTTCGTTTCCAATTTTCTGAATGAATATTAGTTTTGCGGGTGTTTTTTGATGACATCTGCGGTCGAGTGATATCTTCAATAATTCTCAAAAATATTTGATCAGAACACACTTTAACATACATCAAAACGTCAAAACAACTCGAAGAGAAAAATCAGCGTCAACTGCCATTTTAGTATGAACGGCCATTTAGTCACGTGACACTTCCTTTGAATTTGATTGGTTGAAATGGAGATTGCTGTGTTTGCTTTTAAAAGAACATGGTGATTGCTGTTTTTGCTTTTAATAGATATTTTCAAATCCGGTTTTTAATGGGAGAAAGCTAAGTTTTCAACTAACTATTGAATTTATTAGGTTCAAAGTGTAAATCCTTATGGAACTTTTTTTTCGACATTTTGGAGATTACTATATTTGCTTCTATACACCTCATATAGAGTTTGTAGTTTTGCGTGTACTAGATAACCAAAAAGTGAGTATTTTTGGATGCTGACCCCTAAGTATGAAGGTATAAGAAAAGTAGGAAGTGATATTATTCATGAATCGTTCGAAAATAACTTTTACAACCATTCCCTCTAAAATCTCTGGAGATTGAATAACGACCCTAAAAACAACTTCAGAACAATAAAAAAATCAACACATCAAGTTCAAAGAAATACTTTCATGGCATGAAGTTATTGTTCGCCATCTTTTGTCCCGCCAGGGGTGTTCGGGGTTATTATTTAACCTCTTGGAGAACACAATCGTCTCTGTCCACGGCGGCACAATGGACGTAATCGTGCGGCCAATATTCGTTCAATTTGAATGGTTTATTGTGGGCAGTCGGCCCGTGTTGTAATATTTACTGCTCACAGAGAAATTTATCGGGAAACGTTGTGAGCATCGAATAAGCATTCGTGAAATGTGATAAAACATTCCTTCAGAAAGGTATTCTTAAAGTATTCTTGAAAGATCTCACAGTGGTGGGAGGGAGGAGACCATCTCTAAAAAAATCCTTTCGACTGTCACGGACAATATGTAAATATTTTTAACATAAAATTGAGGTCACCATAAGGTATTTTGTGGAAATTTGCTACGCGTTCATGCCATTCTTAAAAATAGCAACAAGTTTATTATGTTTATGAAATGAAACATGTAAGAAATAAATAAGAGTAAACTAAAATAAAATCAGTTGTGGTTACAGTATGGTATTTAAATAAGGCATGGATACTTTAAATAAAATCAAGCTTTGAAATGTTGTCATAAGCGCAACCTCAAAATACCCTGAACAGATAAAGTAACACTAATTGAGAAGTTATTCGTCGAATGGCCAAAAATTGCGAAATTGTAGTAATTAGTAATTGCATCATCCAGGAGAAGATTGATAGATATTGTAGGAGATAATAGAGAGATTTCTTCGAAACCTTAGCCTCTGGATTCAATGCAGTTCCACTAAACCGTTCTGGTCAGCTGCATACAGGTGATGATTTCCCTAGTGATATCCAACCTCCAGAAAAAGAAGAAGAAAATGGAAAAATTACATTGGAGAAGAATCAACACTCCAACTACGCTGCACGTATTTAATAGTTGTGTGGGTTCATAAAATCAAATTGGTATTTATTAATGGAAGGCAAAAAAAAAAATCAAAGTACAATAATTATTATGGATTGGAAGCCTTATAAATAGTGTCATCCATTAGCTTGGGACTTCCGCTTATATTCCGCACGGGAAGCTAAGGTTTTTTTTATAAAACAAAATGTTATGGTAAAAGCTTTGAAACAAACAAATTACAAGGAATAAATAGAATGTATACGTAATACGACATAAGATTAAAAAAACCGTGGAATCGTATTTCTAGGCCGGGGTTATCAGAGAATTAATCCACTGTGGAGATAGCATTGTAAAGAACGATGCAGGACATTCGTTTTACTGTGGTACAATATGAACATCGTTGCATTACATGCTGTAAATTAAGTAATATTATGAACTTATGTTGGTTTGTAAATTCGATCTCCGTGACAGAGCGGTAAGCTTCTGGATTCTGGACTCTGGACCCATAAATCGCTGGTTCGCAAGCAGTAGTTTGTAAATTTAATATTAAAAAAGGTAATTTCACATCAAATTAGTAGAAAGTTTTTCTTTACATTCAAGGTTAACAACACAGCATACAATTTAGAAAAAATAAATTATATTTAGGTTGTTAACCCAATAACCAGTGCTCGCCACATCTAATAATAATTATGTATTAAGTACATAACATGTATTATTTTAAACATTTTTTTATATTTATATTATTATTATAATTAGATTAAAAAATAAAATAAAAATGAAAATACATATTTCAATAAATACTTTAGCTTTTTAAATTATATAAATTGGTAGTAAAAGCATTCCTTTTTAATACTAAAAAAGTGGATTACTTCTAGAGCACCGTTTTTATGGCAAAATCACCACAAGGGCCTTATATTCTGTAAAAAGCTTAAGTTTTGTTTAAATAAAATGTTTCTGTTATTTTTTTATGTGTCCTGAAGATATCACGCTGTTAATGAAATTAATTGATTTTTTATTTTTTTATTTAAACGTGAATTAGTGAGTAGATTTGCAACCCGTTCAAGAAATGAAGATACTCTCAGTATTACAATACCATTATTTAGAAAAGGCTTCCACTTTTAACAATGCTACTGATTTAAGGGTTCATTGACTCTTTAAAATATTCTAGAGTAGACAATCCATTTTATAAACGTGGAGAATTATTAGTGCTAAGGAAACATTTCATTCGATTAAACTTCGTTTTTAAATCTGCTATTAAACCGAATATGTATCTATTCAATTGACTTCTCAAGTCACGGTCATTTTTGATTTTTATCGTATTCAGGATTATATTCAGAAGCCCCTCAATTTAGAGACATAGCAGTGTATCAAACATATGTTTATACGAAAGTATTGCTTTCAGATGAAATTTCAAAGATATAATCGAGGCAAAATAAAAACAACCTATCAATAATATATGCAGATGTGTAGTACAATATAAGACCCGAAATATTAAATTGAATAGAAACGTGCTAGATAATGTGTTTGTTTAAAAACTAACGATTATTGGCTTGTTTTTGCTTTTTGAAAGGTAACTAATGTTTTGACTTCTTCAAATTTCAAGTAAGTAAATCAGTATGTACTTCGTTTTCGATAAGCATCATAACTAGATTAATTTGTTCACTTTCCTCAAACAAAGTGTTACTCTAATAGTTCCTTTCTACTTATTTATTCAAAACATGATTCAATTTTTAAAAAATCGAAGAACGGGAAATCTAATTTAACTTTATTGGAAAATGTATAACGCGATAGTAGATACAACAATACCATTACGATAAAAAGCTATCAAGAACAAATGTAGAAAAAAACACGAAACGAAAAATCTATTAGAAAAATAAACTAATGGTATTAGGAGAGAAAACTAACACGTTATCAAAGCTACACTATGTGGTTTTAATTAATTCTAAATAACACAGATCTACAGGTGAAAATTCAATAACTATTGCTTAAGACAATATAACTAAAGAAGGCCAAACTAAGCATTGGAAGAATAGTGTTGAAAAATCTAATCAGAACAAAATAGTATTCACCGATGAGAAGCATACGATGCCTATTTTTTTTCAAATATAAAACAAAATACTAACCAGACCAACTTTTATCTGATTTCATAAGATTTAGTTGAGAGAAAGAGAAAATCCCCATACCAACTGAAAGTATTACTGTCATCACAAAATGTTATTTTACTAGTTATTGTGGTAGGTACCAACCCACTTTCTCCGTTTCTTAATTATTTTTTTTTAATTTCTCTGATATTTAAATAACTAATCAGTTAATATAAGTATTGTAATTATTATTCAATATCTGTGCCCGATATCTAATTGAAGATCCTGTACCTGCGCTTACTAGACCAACGCGTAGAAAAATGCTTTCATCCCAATACTGATTACACTTTAATCGCCAGACTTGAACTTCGTGGCCTTCCACTAACTGGCCGACAGCTCCGAAACTGTAATCTACCGATTTATCGCAAATTTTTAAAGTTCTCCGCTAGAAGCCACTACCATAAATAATTACCAAAAATCATCTATTGCGATATTTTTTATTTGGTTTTGGCCGTGTTTTTTTACGTATAAGATATTTTCCTTGTGTACTTAATGACTGACTTCATTCTTCAAATGTTATGAATTAAGTAATAGTGTTAGTTTGAAATTGTGTCAATGGGTTTACATTCTGACAATAAACGCAGAATGGCCAGGAACCTAATTACTAGAAGCATAATTGTGATGTTCTTTGTTCTTAACTACCAGTTGTTAAGGGAACTTTCCCTTTGTTGTTGTATTAGATTACAGTTTGTAATATTTGGAACAACACATTTACAACAATGGTTAATTTATTTACTTTCCTAAAGATTCAGAGAATACTCAAACAGTGGTGTTTTGAGGGTGCCTTATATTTAAATAGTGTTATATAATAAATGAGCTGCTTACACTACTTGATAAATGTTTTTAATATTATTTTAGAGGATTCGTAGTTTTATTTAATTATCTAAAGTTTAATTCTCGTATCTTATTTCAATCTCATGGTTACAACCAACCAACTGTCGGAGGATTAGAAACTCTAATAATAAATCAAATAATCTACACAATGGGAAACACCGCAAAGCATTGATAAACTAAGTTTAAGAACAAAACGTGTTTTCGATAGATAGCTACTCATTTCGTAACAATATTTTACAGTCAAAATTTGTGGGAAAATCAAGGAAGTTTTTAGTTTGAAAACCAGTCATTAAAAAAAATATTAGGACATGTTTTTTTTTTTTAAATATGGAATAATATGATATTACTCAGTTTTAAAACGATGTAAATGAAGCAAAGAGTTTATGTTAAAACAGATTTAATGATACTCAGTCATCACTTTTGCATGTAAAAGTTATAGTATATAATTATAAACAAGTAAAAGCTTCGAATAAAAGAGTAGTGCAAATTAAACCATTTACTATAATATAGTTTATATGGCACAATTTGTATATATACTTAAAATAAATATTAAAAAAACAAAAGTCTGTTTTTTAATAAAGCCTCAAGTAAAATTACAACAATTTATTTTTTCAGCACCAGGCTGAAAAAAGTATATACTCGTATAATCAGTAATCACCAAAAGTATCAAAGCTTTGTGCTAAGCTAACCATGCCTGATTCATGGCATGATATTGTAATTATCCCTGCAAAATTACATACTCGTACATGCTAGATACTGTACTGAGGCTAATTCACGTGTAGGTATATACAAGCTCAATTTATGGACCTGGCCGAAGTTACTAAACAATACGTTCACGGCTGAACACCAGCCGTGGAACAGCTGAACCGGGATGTAAATCTGTCCGATAATATGTGGTGTGCACTCCTTGCCGTGCACTTGAGGTTCGCTAATCGCAAAAGATTATTATATCCATAAGAATATGCATGAAGTCTTGTCTTAACGATAAGGTAGAAAAATTGAGCGTGCTATCGTGAGCTACAGTGTTAAAATATCCTTTTAAATGTAAAAAAAATATCACGAGGCTATGCATGTACTGATTCTATAAAAAAAACAGATGTTTAACAATTGTCAATATGGCTAATAATCTCATATTCTTTATTAGGAATGATAATGTAAAATCGGTGCTTCTGTAAAAAATATATATATCGCAAACATATTAAACGCTTCATTTTGATTTTATATTTAATTTAAGCAATAGACTTTTGAACATTATCTCCGCTACTGTAACAATACTGAAGCATGTATGTTTGAATCGTGTAACGTTTCCCAGAATCTTATTTGCGCACGCAACGTTTAATATATTATAAAATTTGATCTTCAAATTTCCGTAACCACATAATCACTTTATCTATAAATTAAATCCGAGTTCTTCTCCCGTTTACCTAATTATAGGGTCTCGTGTTATGTTCAAGTTCCGCGAAGTGGTTTCTTCCCAGTATGTTCCTGCGATACGCTGTGTGTATTTATTCATTTGGCGCTATTTAATTACACACCGAGAAGTTGACGGCTTATTATTAAGCGTAATATACATTTCACAAGATTACAGCCCCCGGTGGAGAGGATTCTTCGATATATCATTTTACCCATTTGCTATCTCAAGCGTGGTTAACTAAACAAACCCATTTGTTCGCGAGATAATCTTATCCCCTAAAAACCATCGATAAACTGGGAGATTAATAAGATCATTTATTCCTTTAAGGATTGAATGCATCGACGGTACAGGAAGTATTTTCTCAACTAACAAGGTCATTACACTATGACATTATCCAAATAAAAAATATTTATTTTTGTTTACGGTTTTTCTACCAATATTTTTTATATGTAAATAAGATAGTTTTTAAATATCTAAACTTACCATGGTTAGAGCCACTCAACCTCGGAGTAAGAATATTTATGGAAAGAGAGCTAATTTGTTTTACCCAACCTAAACAAATTTGCGATAAATTACTTTCTACGGGTTTTTACGTCGTATACCGTGAGAGAGAAAGAGACAACAAAATTTTGGCAAAATTTCACACCCATCCAAAGTATTGAAACCATGTTTTTTGACTCATGCATTTCCCGGGACTCCGCCCACGCGCTTTGATGTGCAACTAAACTGAACATAACTCAACGGTTTTTTAGGTTATATGGTATTTTTATTTTTATAAGAATACTGTGAAAAAGTGGTTATACGAATAAACAAAAACATTGTGTCGACATCGTGCTATGAATGGATGTATAAATACCGTAACCCTAGTCTTAGCCACGCCCAGGTCCAACCGAGTCAGTAAAACTTAGTAAAAACTGACTACAGATCGATCTACAGCGTTACCTCTTGTACATTATTGCTCTTAGCATTCAACCTATTAAAAATATGTTTAATTAAATTTACCTACCTGTCGTATCATGAATCTTGTAATATATTTTTCCAGGTTTCTTCACGATCGGTATTATGTTTCCTTATTCGTTAACAATCCCAATTTATGGAGTTACTCGGTTAACTGCGAAAGGCTAAATTCTAGCATTTGAGTTTTGCATTACATTAAATTAAGGATATTAAACATCTGTGGTGCATTTTTTCGTCCGACATGCTAGTGATGTCCCAGTGTTATGATAGAGCTAGAAATTAAGTTATAAATGAGCCAAAACACTAATAGAAAGAAGCTTGTTATTTTAAGGCATAATAAAAGCAACACATGTTGCATGACGTTCTATAGGCCGACCATTTGATCCATCACCTTCTCGCTTACGTCAAAGGTGCACTGAGGGATTAAAAGTAAGGGAGAACGTATTTTTAAAACAACAATAACTAATGTATGTAACATACGAGACTACTTTTCTCTGTACTCGTACTTTTAAAGAAAACAATTAAAAAATAAGTTGCTTAAAAAATATCTAATAACCTTTCTCATCTACTCCTAGAATAAATTATGCCCTATTTTATGTACAAGAAGAATACTGCAAGTTACTTGAATTCACGTTCTACAATGCATCCACATGCACACGAAAAACGAAATTCAGAAAGAATATCCTGCTGCACTCATGTTGTGCTTCATAATTTCAGCTCATATTTTTTCGAATCACGCCATCTAGATATTTCCTAAGACATTACAAGTACATTACAGAAAAGTATTTATATGGTCAAACTAAGGTCAGACAACCGGTGGTACGGATTGATAAGAGAGAGCCGAAAAAGGAAAAAACGAAATTGTGTTGTTTAAACGACCACTGTATGTATTCATTCACGTTCGACAAGAGATGCAAAAACGAATAGGGGACTGGCCGAATAGCCATCCGTGGAATTGTTTGACGAAAATATTTGAGTCAGTACATTTTTCAATCCGTGTGCCACAAGTTATTTTTATATGAGCAGTTTGTTTATTTTACATAGTATTTTCAACCCAAGTAGTTCTTTACAGGTATTTTAGTGTCTTTTTCCTGTTGGTAGGCGAATATTATATATAATATATTCAAAAATATTATTTATTTAATTACACGCTTAAGGTGATGATGATTACCTACCCTATGCAAAATATAAGATTTCTTGCAGGTGCAGTATAAAATTATAATTTAAAATTCACGCTTTATCGGGGAATAAATGCATAAAACAATATTTGTTATCTCTCACAGTCGTCAGTCGATAGCAATTACATCCCCCACACAAAGACTATGCAGAACGTAGTTATGCCACAACCGTACAATGGCATGATTAGGTACTAATAGCAATACAATAAAACTCAATATATTCATATTATTTTTCATTATACTATAAGAAAATACTCTTCTGAAAAAAAAATCGTGTGCGTGTTAATTAATAGATAATTATTAAAGATAAAGACGAGCAACCCAGTGGTACCAATGTAGCTGAAGATAATTTTTCTCAGCTGTATTACATAGAGTTAAGCTATTCGAGGCCTGTTCAAAAGAAAAGGTGAATTTTGAATTTTTGCGGGCTGTGTACATTCGATTATCGTTTTTTTTTGTTATGTTGGTACACATATATTTATCATATGTTAGCATTGTCAGCCATTTTAGATTAGTGGTTTGTTTTTGACAACTGGAAAGGTTAGTCACGTTTTTGTGTGTTCTTCGATTTTGTACTTTTGAAAATAATGGATCAAAGAATATGTATTAAATTTTGCATTAAAAATGCAAAATTTAATGCATATTCTTTGATCCATTTTTTTTCAAAAGTAAAAAACCGAAGAACACAACCGATGAACAACGAATGAAGGACAACCCAAAACTCCCAATTCAAGTTAGAAAATGGTTGTAATGTACCCTCAGTTAGTGAAAGCTTCACAGGATCGTTCGACTTTTCGGAAAATTATTTTAATATCATGAGGTATGATATTTTAATTATTGTATGATTTCCAATCAAATTAATTTTAATTTCATAAATGAACAAATACGAACATCAACAAAAAAACACAAACAAAAAATTTAGATGTGAAATCAAATTTAACTCCCGCAGTATAGTCTCCCTCTTTCACAAAATTCACGTAAAAACATTAAACTAATTCAAAGAAAAGTTAGAATTTAATCAATAAAAAAGTCAATATCACAATATAAGTATACCTTAGTACAGTTTTTTTCATCAAATTTTTACCTCAGGATGTTCCTGTTATTCAATTCTATTTTTTCCTTTCTTTTACAATATTTTTGCACTGTTTATGAGTTTGTTGTTTTGGAGATAATGTTAATATGTGTGTAAAAAAACCATTGACGGGTGTAAATAATTAAATATTAAAATTATTATCCCTCTAGAATACAAAACTTACTTATATGATTGAATTATTTAAAGAAACACATTAAAAGAAAATATTTAACTCCAAATTAAAATTTTCTGAACTCCTCAAACATATCTAACTAAATCAATTAAATACATTATTCCACTTCACAACAACTCTACAATAATTCGTGTTTTCTTTTAAAAATGAGGAGCAAATTATTATTTAAACGAATTCGTGAATTTTTTTGGAGCTTTGTAATTTTTTCAAATGATTTATTTTTACCCTAGTTGATTGCAAAAATTATGTCAGATTTACTGGTAGTTCCTCTTAACATATTATTTACTTTTTGTTATGGTTTCCCGTTCTTTTCAATTGTCTATGTTTATTCAACCTACTAGGTATATTATGTTCTACGTGAATTTTAATGTATAAACCAGTGGGCGTACATAATTAAAAATAAAATCGAAAGGTGCCTAATACATTGTATAAATGCTTCTTTTTTATGAGTGAAACTTGAATAAACTGATTGTGTATAGAATATACTCGTACCTATACATATAGGGTAAGGTAATTTGGCAGTATCAGTAATTTTTTTGAAGTTTTTTAAAAAATTACAGCTGAACAAACTATCGCTATGTACGCTTCAAAAACTTACCATTTGATGGAAAAATATCTAACAAATGACAAAAAAATATAAGCGACGATTATCACACTCATCTCCACTGGTACAAAACTGTGAAGTACGCTCCAGATAAAACATGCGTATTTATGGATTTCAAGGAGACATGTTTTATTTAATTTACTGTGATGTTATATATTTTACAAGTGGGATTAATTTATATTGATGTTATTAAAAAATAAACGCAGTTTGTCATTGTATAGCTATTCGAGATGTAACATTAATGATAAGTTTGCTGTGATCGCTTAGTTAATATTGTGAAAAAAAAACTTTTCAACCTCAACATTTTAAGTGTTCGTTATAAGAATTTTCGAATAATAAATTTTTATCGAATTCTTTAAATTCATAGATATTATTACGACATTCATAATGATTTTTCATCACAATTGAGTTAAATAAGACTATTGCCAAATTACCCATATATATTTTTTAATTACATAGATTTTATTTATTTTTCAGCATAATCTCTCCCATACAATGGCTGATGATTGAGTACAATGAATACAATGTTTTAATGCAAACAGTAAAAATAAAGCGAGAGTCAAACGATTGAAGAAAAAATCGACCAAACAAAAAATATACGGAAATTATGATGGAGCAGATTTAATAACTGTTGGAAAATGATAAAGGAACATAATTTGACGATTTACAAAACATCTAAAGAGATAGGTATTCCGTACAATACGTTAAAAAACTATTTGTCTGACTCTCCTAACAAAGAACTAACTATTCCAAAACTAGGCAGACTATTTTCCTTACTAGTTGAGGTTGAGCAACGTATTTTAAGTAACATAATAGAAATGCTGCAGTTAGGTTTTAGCCTAACCGTTTTGCAGGTAAGAAAGCTTGCTTATGACTTAGCAGTCTTCTAATAAACAGAACCTATCAAATGCTGATAAGAAATGGGCTAGCAAATGGTGGTTGAAAAAGTACAAAGAACAATATGGATCAACTTTACGGGTACCAGAGAACCTGTCAGCGAATGGGGCTTCAATGGCCAATGTAGTCATGATTAAGAATTACTTTACCCAATTAAATAATCTTTTGATTAAATTTGAGATTGAAAATAAGTCTGTTGAAATTAGGAACGTTGATGAGACCAATTTAAAATATGTTGTCAAGCCGAAGATGTGTGTTAGATTGGAAACCGTTATTTCTACAAAAGAACAAACGCTGAACATGGACAGATTCAAACCTTGGTGAGTTATGCATGTGCATATGGTTCTTGGCTACCACCCTTCATCATTTTTAAGGGCGTGAGATAGAACGACGCCCTCAAAAAAGATTTTTGTCACATTCTGTAAACTGACTTTCACTAAAGGGATAAATAAGTGCTAAACTATTTTAGGAATGGTTCAGAAATGTTGGTGCATGTCCATTTATTGATAACGCTATGACTTCTGAAACCTTGACTCCTTCGCAACTTCGAGAAAGAACGATTAGTTCTCTTGAAGCTACATACGAGTATAGTTCAGATCAAGCTGAACGTATCAAAAACTTACTAAGAACACCAAACGTTTCAAATACTGCAAATCGTCAAATAACAAAAAAAAGAATTCATCCACTAAGTGTCTTACCCTACTACAAGAAACAGTGGACTTAAGTTCAGATGGTTCAGGTAATCAAGCAGCTGGCCTTTCAGGACTTCAAAAACATCTTTCACCAATCATTAATGATGGTGACTGGTTGTGCGGCGTTTGCTGTAGAACATATTTTGATGATGTCAAAAAGAAAATTGGTGCATCATGGAATCAGTGTTCGTTTGCTGTTCCTTATCATGCTGTCAAGACGAGTTCACAGAATAAATTTTTTTCATAAAGAATAAGAACTCAGATGATGATGAATAGTAGTTATAATCGAAATAATATTTTAAGTATTTGTATATTTTATCATAGTGCCAAATTACCTAACTCCTATTGCCAAATTACCTCCCATATTGCCAAACTACCTAGTCATTGATGGTTCATTAATAAGTATAATATTTCGTTAAAACAAATAACTTTATCAATATTTCTTCTCTTCATACATTCTTAACATTTTGATCTTTATGGCGTTTCTTGAAAAAAATAAGATTTTGTATTTTAAAGGCTACATTTTTAACCATACCATGTAGTGATTATATTTCATGTTGTGTTTTTTTTTACTGGATATTTTGTAATCCATAAATATATGGACAATATTGTCAAGTGACAAGTAAGTAATGGTGCACTTACATAACATGATAACAATATAAAAATATTAAGCTATGACATAAAAGTCTTGAAATATGGGAATACCATCTAGAGTAACTCTTCTTCGTTCAAGAACATTAAAATAGACAATACATACCATATTGAATGACTCTACTTCGTGCAAGATTCCTATCAAATGTAAAACCAGACAACACTGTACTGGTACACGCTTTGTGCTACGTTCCCGAGAAGCGGGTTTAGGATGTTCTACAGAAAAAAAGCCATCCTAGTCCATGAGAGCCCATTTAGTTGATGCAGCCCATGCAGTACAGAGAGTGGGCAGCTGACAGCACAGTTTTTTTTACCCCCGGGAGTGTCTGCGGTAGCGATCGATTCTTGGAAAGTGAATTCAATAATTGAGAGTTTATTCATGACCTGGTCCACGGTAATGGAATTTAGGCAAATGCTTATTTTTAAGTATGGCCACCCTTTTGTGGAGCCTCTTCATTTTCAATGGTCTTCGACGTCTTCTTCGACATTGTTTATGTGTTATCTTATTTTTATTCATGCGACTGTTGAATATAGGTATTTACAAATAAAAATGTACTTTAAAAGAAATAGATAGTTACCTAGACGGGTTTATTTCTAATAAAAAGTATAAATAAATTAAACATTTTTTATCAAAATATTTTACAAGTTCTTTAGGTGATTCCAAAAATAAAGGTTTGTTTTAGTTGTAATTAATGTGCTTTTTCAAGGTACTTGATAATAATTTATCATTTCACTATAAGAAACAACTAGCGCAAGAGTAGTCTAACCCCAAATGTATACAGTGGAGATAATGTTAATAAAAATTTGGTTATTTCTAATTTTGTAAAAAAATTGGTATTTTTTTTCAGTTATAGTTCTTACTTTTTTTAATGGGTTGGTCAAGGTCTTATTTTATGGTCAACTTTGTTTCTTTTGTGGTTGTCTTTATAATAGTTTGTTGAAAGATTTGAAAAAATCAAGTTTAATAGTGTTTTTATGGTAAGACCACTATTACAAATGTAGCGTTTAAAAAAAAATCGAGAAAATTTGTGCTGGGATTTTTTATGGCACAATCTTTATTTTCATTTGTGGAGTTGGGGAATGCCGATTTTTTTCTTTTTATAGGAAGTCATAAATATGTGCGTATTCGATTAATAACACGATTTTCTCAAAAAATCAGTGCTAGATCAATATTCCGCTAGTGGTCTCAACAATACACTTTAATTTATTTATTTTTATTCTAATTTGTAGAACTTCATTTTAATTTGTTTAAAATGCTACTAAATTAAAATAAATATTATTTTATAAATAGAACACATATACTTTGTTTTTAACCACTTTTTTATTTAATATTTTGTCTACCGGTTTCAAAGTACCCTTCCATCATCAGGACAATATTAAATTAATCTGAAATAAAATACTGAGATAAATATACATATTTAGGAGTTGGAAGGAGAAAGGAGTAATTTTTATTGAGAGCGGTTTATTGGAAAATATTTAGGATAGGACTATAAGATAAATTAATTTGATTGTTTAAAATATTGCATTTACTGTTTAATGATTTTCTAATTTCTAGTGCTTCTAAGTTATCTAATTTTATCCCTTTATTGCAACGGTGAAGAATTTTAACCCCTGTATCTCTAAAAATATGAGTTAATGAGGTGATTGGCGAAATTATTGTTTTAAGCATCTTAGTGTTCACTTATTCTAATGTTTACACTGCGAGATGTCTTACCTATATAATATGAAGCACAATTATTACCTGATGATGGAAGGGTACTTCCGAAACCGGTAGACAAAATATTAAATAAAAAAGTGGTTAAAAACAAAGTATATGTGTTCTATTTATAAATATGGCAAGCCACAAAGTGAATTAAACTAAAATATTATTTTGTTTAATTCTGATTATTTTAGTTTTTGATAGCTGTTTCGGCGTTTAAGGCCATTATAAAACTGTCGAAACAGCTATCACTAAAAATTAAACTAAACCTAGTAGAACTAAATAACATTAAATTTTATTCAATTGAATTGAATTATAAAAAAATACTCTTCAACTTTTGTACTATTAATATTTTTTTGCTTTTTTGAGATATTTTGAAATATGTTGCTATTGTAAAACAAATTGTTTAAATCTTCATAATGTTTTCCTGTTTCTATCAAACAAAATGCAATTTCAACTGCAGGTTGGCTAATTTCCGCAAGCAAAACATCTCATTAGTACAGAGATACTGCGAGAAATTCATCAGGTTGGGCACTACGTATACTGTAACATGTAATACCTTTGTGGTTATCCTAACGCGTTTCAAATACGTAGGTAAGCGATTCATAATGCTGGCCTGCACTTTGGGCTGCAACCAGCCGTACTACTACTTGTACCCAGAACCTACCCTCACATACATCAGATCATTTCTGTTTCCCAGAAGAAGCTTACGGAATAAAGCATTAGCATTCAAACAAAACACAATAACGAAAGTGTTTCCTAGAGGTACGTCATTAAGTACCTACGATAAAATTGTTTTTTCAGCTCCATTACACATCTTAGCAACAGGAAAGAGCGGCATTTTTCTTTCCTGCATAATAAATAAATGAAGAACGCCGGTGGAAAATATTGCAACTCGAAGTAAGCTCGGGAATGTTCTCTTTAGAGACGCCGCTGTGTAGTAAGAATATTTATAACCTAGGAATACTATTAAAACACAAACCTTAAAAGCTCTTAAGATAACAACAACAAAAAATTCAGAGATGCTTATGCTGATTGAGAGAGAATTATATTATTTCCTACCTACAGATGAAAGTATTTATCGTCGGTCGCTTCGAGTCCGTAGAGCTCCTGTTTCTTTTAAACAACAATGGCAAATTTTTAAACTTACGGCCTTAGTTTTCTCAAGTGAGCTGTTTTGATAAATTATCAGATAAAGCGCTCTCATAGCCGGTGTTTAATTTTTTCTGTCAAATGTTAATCGGTACCCCTGTCTTAAAGCGTGATCCCGGGCTCGTTTCGCTCGACTTACTCCCGGAAAAGGTTGAGCCTCTCCCGGCCCGGGATAATAAATGAATATTTAAGCCTCCTTTGAGAAGTTGCGTCTAAAGACTAAAACAAGTATTTTTACTTAAAACCCACGATGAAAACTGAACCACTTTACAAAAAAGAGAATGCACGTAGTATTTATCACTTCTGTTGTTGTTTGTTTTTTACTTTAACCTTTTTGTAATGAACTGTTTTTCTTGAAATCGTAAGCTCTTTATCCTTACCTGACATTGCTACACGCATTTTTTCCAGACGTACACCTTCTTAGGTAAGGGAAAAATTTACTCGACTGAACGACATGTGCGGATTTCTCAACAGCACATTTTTTATACGAGAATTTTAACATTTGAGGTGATCTAAAGTCTGACGAAAAAAAATCTAAAATTACTAATTTGCTTAAATAGTCGAATAATGTAATTTTATAAGTGAAAAATAATATCCATCATTTTTTTTTTATATGGGATGATTGAGCAAATCGTTTCATTCGATATGACCCAGTAAAGAATCGAGGCACTTTGAAAACTTGATTTCAGTAAATCGGAATACAATTTTCTTTTGCAAAATGTGAACGCGAAAAATATTTCAAATATTCCGAGACTTCTATTGTTTGCTCCAATAACCTGATAATATTCATTACCATACAAAGAGGAATGGAATAGTTTTCATAATAATATGATAACAAGAAAAAGCTTCACTTCCCATATTTTTATTGTCATATAAATTTTCGTATTCATTTATGTGGGGTACACATATAATACTGTATTTGAAGATTTTAATTTTACTTCCAGTTGAAGTTTAATCTGATTTTTTGAACTTATTTATTTATCAGAGAGAATGAAGAATCTAGATCATGCCCCTTTTAGGAGTAGTTGTATAATATAATTAAGGGGATATTTTAGAAAAAAACTGTTATCGAGACCAGTATTGCCCCTCAGGCATAATCCTTTGATTTGGTAAAAGTATCTTTTAATATTTTTTTTTTCGAGAAGCGAGACCTTTGAGTTTCTGGAAACCTTGTTTATGAAATAAACACCTTATTAATATTAGATACTTGTTTTCATTGAGTGACAGACCCTGACATCATGCTCGGAGTTCGCCCGCGCATTTTGTAACTTTTAGAGAGAAAACTTCAAGAGTAGGTACTACTAGAACGAGTGCGTACTGCGTACCTTTGACTGGGTTCAGATGTAAATGGAATGTTCGTGTTAGCAACTACTATAACGGCCTAGGTTGATGAAGAAACCGTCAAAATACATGTTTTCCGTAACTTATAAGTTGTACATTCACTCTCGATATTAAAAATATCGTAGTGATGATATAAAAATGTTCATTTTGCAAATAGGTTTTATTATTTTTCTGAGTGAATACAAATTACTTTTTTTAATAGTCTACACAGATTTTGTTACTTGACTAAAAATTAGAGTTTTCTTCGTGTCACTATTCAGTAAATGTTCAGTAATTTAACATTTAGTTTATATGACTCAAATGCATTTTTACTTATATAATTCTGCATTTTCATGAACATTTATGTGGTACTATTTTGAATGTAACGGATATTGACACTAAAATATCTCGTTTTTTTTCAAAAATTCTGCAGATATCGGATCACGACGATTGGGGGGGCTTAGATAATGTTAGAATTTTGTATTGATCCTAACATCTTTACATCAATCCTCAAGTGATGACAGAAGTTAATTACTCGACATGACATTCTCAATTATTGATCATGAAAAAATACAGTTTTTTGTAAATTCATATTGCCGAATATCTGATACAAGATGGTCGTCCTACTCTAGAACCCCCCCCATTCCACCTCTCCCATCCACAATGCGGTGAAGTTATGTCTCTACCACGGGGTACTTTTCCATATCCCGCGACGTGTGCCAACCCCTCTCACTCCCTACCCACCCCTCTCTTATGCTTCTGGCCGGCACGGGGAGAGGGGGCCAGTGATAAATAACATAATGTGAGAAAATCTCAAGATGCTCGGAATATAGAGTACCAAATAAAATGCACTATGTGAGAACGGTAAAGCGTCAAGGTTATTTTTCAATGTTATCACGCCGTCAGATTTAATAGCCCCGATGCTGAAACCTTCGAGACACTATATTGTTATGAAAATTAAAAATCAAGCGGCAAAGTTATATGATTCAATTTCCTGTTCATACGGAAATAGGCGAGCCATTTGTGCGAGCTAATGGAATTAACTTTGCACAATAAACACGATTTCGCGACAGGTACCCATTTATACATGACACGAGTACACACTTTCAAGGTTCTGCTTGTCTAAAACCTCTTCTAAGTTGTAAAGCGTTTCAATGCAAACAATCAATAAATTTAAATATTCAACACCTTTCCAGATTGAAGATCCTCCTTAGTTGTTGGTTAAATATTTATACCCAATAAAAACACCCCGTTACTTTCAAACTAATTTTCAATCACCTGTTCAAAGTACACTTTGAACGTTGTAAAAGAAACGTTAAAACGCCCCCTTAATACTAAGGGTCTCGGCGTTACCGACTCCACCCCAGCCCTAGTTCAGCAGAACGAGCGGGTGGGGTGTTGGGAGGGTTTAAGAGACGAAGAATGCGGGGGACCGTAGACTTAAGTGGATCATAAAATAAACCGCGTGGTTGAGACAGAGGTCTGGCGGCTGTCGCGGAAAGGGATGAAAAAGTGACAAACAAAAAATTCCCCATTCGAGTAACGCTGGAATCGAGCCGCAAAGACAATCATATGTGACGTCATAATGCGGTGCAATGACTCACGGACATATTTCTTTAATAAGAGGTAGCGTTTGTTTATGCGGTCCCATGGAGGCTACGGTACTAACCTTTTGGTATTCAGAATATATATTTACATTATAACAAAATGTATTAGTGTAAAAGCTAATTACTGCCCTTAGTAAGAAAAAAGGTTTTAAACACTTTGACCGTATTATAAAAGACAAACTGAACGCGTTTTACTTTGACCGTATTATAAAAGACAAGCTGAACGCGTTTTGTATGTATTTAAAAAAATGTATCATTCAATTAATGAAATGCAATATCCTCGCTTTGCTGTCAACGTTAAAAATCACATAATTTGTTTTGACTAGCCGAAAATTATTTCAAAGTTTGGTATCGATGTAAGTATAATATTATAAAAGCCAGTAAAAATATCAAATAGTTACTAAAATATGAAGAGATATGTAGCTTAGATATTAATTCACTTTGTTAGAAAAAAAATTCTATTCATAAATAATATTCGCAAAAATGCAGGATAAACCAGGAATTCAAGAAGACACGAGGAAAATAAGTTTTAAAAAAGTATGAGGTCATGAAACCATAAGGTATTGAAGCAAAAAGCATAAGGCCATAAAACAATGATGTAATGAAGCGTAAAGCATGAGGTCTGAAACCATAAAAAATTAAAACATGAAGTCTGAGGTCATGAAGCTATAAGGTCGTGAAGCCATGGAGTCATGAAACCATGAGGACATGAAGCTATGAGGTAATGAAACTTACCTAAATCATGAAATCAAAGAGCCATTAATAATAAAACCTGAACCAAGAGATCATAAAGCCGTAAGGTATCGAAGCATTAAGCTGAAGCCATGAAGCCATTAGGTATTGAAACAACAAAAAAATGATGGTCAACTCTATTGAGCAGTAATGTTACAGGATTCTTTCTATCAAGCTACCACAATGCGCGATTGCTACGTGAAACCAGAAATAACCCATGCAAATGAAGGGTTAAATCTCAATTCGAACATCAATTTCTATCAATAATATATATATACATACAATAATAATACGTACTTACCATATAATAATAAATACATATGTATAAGAATTACCTACTAAGTATTTTTTATCGTATTCAAGAAACACGTGTTCGAACAAAACCGATATGAGAAAAATGCATTATGTAGCTAAAAATCTATAATGTGCAACGCAAATAACCATCTGGTAGGTATATATTTAATCTTAAAATCATAATTGTATTTACTAAATACGTTAGCCAAAACATTAACGATTATACCCCAAAAAATAAGAAACAATTTTGAATTAAATCACATCTTAATAATTAAAAAGTTGTCTTTTCCAACATTCTTTATGATAATCCAGTTCAGTGGCCACTTGTCAGTCGGCGCCTACGTCCTACTGGTAGCGAGGCAGGGACTGTACGGCCGTATGGCGCTACGGCAGTGTGGCAGCCCGAAGACAGGAGAGCAGAGATGTCAGTTATAAATAACATGGATATTATCATCCCCCTTGCCCCTCCATTTTCGTTTTGTTTTATGGTCCTGAAAAAAGCTTTCACGTATTTTTCTTTCTGCCGTTCCGCCTTTCCGCTCGGGGATAATATTCTCACAATGGCGAGGATTCCCAAAACATACTGTCGATTTATCTTCAACAATTTCGGGTACAATAATCATTTTCAAGATGCTTTTTACTTTTTATTAAAATGCTTATTTTGTTACGCACATGTTTCTTCGATAGGTACTCGACCATCAGTCCGGAATAGGTATAATATGTAGAAAACATTTTGTGTGAAAGAGTTTTGAAAAGAATGAATTTACACACCCTACATACTTTATTAATAATCATATTTCCTTAGAAACTAATTTTATGAGTTGCACGAATTCAAAGGTTAAATAGAAATCGTAATTTACTTAGTTAAATTAGCAATTTATTGACTTCATACAAACTTTGCACAGTGCTATCATTTGGATAACTCAAATCTTTTTGTTGTGTATGGAGTGCACATATCTTATTGGAGTAGTTTTGCAATCAAAGTTTAGAGTAATCTGTCCATTGCAAGTCTATCTACGCATTAAAATAACGGAAAAAATCTTGTCATTGACACTGTTTACGTTATGAATTTTTTGATCTCAATTAGTAAAGAAAAAACGTTTTAACCTAGTGTATAAGCAATGGTTAACAGATAAATAAATAAACCGACTGACTAATACCGACTATCAACTTTATGAAAATAAATCGAAGAAACCCGTTTGTAAATTTGGTTTGAGCTTCCTTCTAAATTATGTTCTCTTCATGTTAGAAAAGCTCAGTCTATTTAAGCTTGTCCAGGGACAAAGGGGTTCAATTAGTTTCATAGCCACATTTCGCAGTAAATGATAATATTTCAAGCAGCAAGGAACGTCATACAAAACTAGATCCCGAATTTGTTGCCAACAAGACTCCGGACTAGACGGATGATACCAAAATATTACTCAGTGGAATATATCCTGAAATACTGCCAACTCGTTTATAAGTTAAGTCCAAATAGTTGAGTCTAAAGCCCCCCTTGATCCACACGAAACGGTTAACATTTGTACCTAAATAATTCAAACTAACAGAATGTGCGATTTTGCCTTAATCTGGAAACAAAACAAGGGTCCGGACAAAACACGCCGTTGTCACAGTTGTTTGTCGTAGCTGTGAACTTTACACAGTTCATACTCGCCGACATTTGCATATGCCAAAACGAACAACTGTTTGCCGAAACCACGGATTCATTTAGAAGAAAAATAATAGGCGCCAAAGAAAAATACCAACTTCATTGCGACTCGAGAACTAAAGTTTCTTCCGCGAACAGTGCTCGTGTGACAAAGATTTTAACGAGATGCTGGGTTTTAACAAAATATTGTTTCTTGGGAAGTTATTTTTATCTTTCTCGACCGATTTAACTTTGGGAAGGGTTATGTACCGGAGCTTTTTTAACATAAGGGTTTTAAATTAATGATCTTTGAATAATCATAATTATGAAACTTGACGAAGTTTCTTCACAATTATTTTTTTTTTTAAAACAAAAGAAATTAAATTCTTTCTAAAAATCAGTCACTTAATAAATCATCCTTCTCTTACATTTTAGTGGGCACTGAAAGACTGTCAGTTTACAGAGGCTCGTTTAGCTCAATAAAATAGTAGGAAAGTAATTAGATGTATACATTCTTATCTTTTTATTATTATTTAATAGAGAAACGATTAAATTTCACTTCGCTGAGTGTGTGTTTGAAGATTTTGTCACTTTCAAATCTGACTAATTGATTCCTATAATCGTGGCATTAGAATAATAAGCAGTGAATAGTTTTTATACGTAGCAGACATTAGTCCAGTTAATTCTCAAGAGTTAATTTTAACCACAGCCTGATGTAGTGTCAAATTTATACATTTTTTGAAATTTTAATAAATGTAATTCATTTATTTTCCTTTAATTATTAATTAATTTGTAGTTATTTGAAAATATGTCTATTTTTTATATTCGGTATGAACAATTTGTAATGTATAGGAAATTATTATGATAATAGTGTCCGCCAATATGACCACTAAACGTGTTCATCCTTTATTTTTCCACTCACCAACATTCTGTTAAATTGATTCACAAACCACTGCCAAGAAAATATTTTTGTTTTGCGTAAGTTGATGTATTTCACTAAAAACGATTGGTGTACTTTTTGCAGGAATTATAAATTTCACTAATTTATTTGGAATAATAATAATAACAGTGAATTTATACAGCACAGTTTTGTGATAGTTTACATCAAGTGCGCTTTTTACTGAATTACCTAAACTAATATAACAACGAGAACAAACATAAAATTTGTATGCAAATTAAAACTATCTTAAATAATGATCGGTATCATAAATCATGAAAATAAACAAAAACGATTAAAAAAACAATTTACTTGAAGCTTGGGGTGTCAAAATTCAGATGAGAATTATGTATAAATATGAAGACAAAAAATTGCTAAAGCAAAGAAAAGGAAATAACATTGAAGACAGTTAATGTGTTGGTATTTAAAAACATCAATATTCAAGTATTTTAAGTTAGCGATTCTAAACATTCTAACAGTGTGAATAAAACAAGTAACCAAGAACAAGAACATACTTTATGACAATAAGTAGTAACTAGTATATGTATGGTTTTCAGTAACAAGGATACAAGTAAGGAGAAAACTAAGCAAATTAAGGACGTTTAAAAGAATATGGTTTTAATTTTATGTTTACGTACATGAAGTTATGTTAAACATGTAGGATTTATAAACAATTCCGTTTTTAATAACCGTTTGAACTCTGCTAAATTCTGTTTGTTGGAAAAATTTGAAGGAAGCTTATTCCAGATGACTGGGCCGGATATACCAAAAGCGCGATTATAGTAGACAGGTTTATATATATTTATATATATATAATGTGCAATGAATAATTGTTTGCATTCTATTTTTTTCAATTTAGGTGTGTAAATATTATTGTTAAAACTCCTAACTAAATTGGAATATTCAGATTTTGATGTTTCTTGATCTCATGCTTCTAGGTGATCTTCAATAAATACTTCAATACTATAGTTGAATGTAATATTTGCCCTCGATATTATGAAATGGTAAAAATTTAGTCGACAATGCTGCTGGCTAAGTATTCAATACAAGGTTTTGAACTTTAACAAAAAACCTATTACAGGAATATTTTGAACTCAATTTGTTTTTGGGGAGACAACGCTTGGTAGTGGTACAATTAAACTGTTTGTTAAAGGCAGCCATTTAAAAGATGATTTATATAAGTAGTAAAAATAGAAAAAAAAGAAAGATAAACGACTGTCGGATCGGCTTTTTTTTACTTGGTAAAATTTTTGGTCTACATAAAATAACGTTGTTATGTTTTTATTCTGCACGCCCGCTGAAATTTAGTTAATTTTCATACACCGTATGATTCGTGTGAGAAGCCGTAGAAAACTCATTCAAACTATATCGTTACTTTTTCATACCTTCGTATCGCGTACCAACGTCATTAAAAATATAATATTCATAGTAACAAAGTTTTAAAACAGCAGTCCAAAAAAATGATTGTGTTGTAACCGTCCTCAACGAAGTTCCAAAACAAATTAAACCACCAAAGTACTAACAACCGCAATAAAATTTTACATTTTCATAAACGCAGGTAGTTAAAAAAGATTAAAAACACTTTAAAAGGTTCAAACACATATTGAGAGGTCGTTCTTAGGTTGAAGCTTTTTACTTTCGATTCTATATCCAGAAAGCTTTAATTATTTTGAAAGTGCTACATAGATCCTAATTAGCGTATGCTATTAGGGCGACTTAATTGAAACTGCCAGTGCTTGAACTTAGTGAATCCCCAAAATTTTGGTTCAATTGTTTGCATTTGTGAGAATGAGTCCCGGAAACTGAAATTACTGTCATTAATTTGTCAGCAATTGATGTCATTTACGTTCTTAAGAAAAATTAAATCATTTCAATGAAAGACTTACGTGCAGTATTTGAGCCACGAAAAATGTGAGGTCACCTGCAAAAAAGGATTTTAAAAAATGATTAATAAAACATGATTATTAAAACAATATAAATAAAAAAAAAAAAGTAAGCAACCGCAATAAGTACGGTTGCTTAGTTTTTTTTTTGAAAATCAATTTCGATTAAAAAATTGGTAGCACAAGTCTTTTTTTGTTTCAGCGTGGTTTTCAAAGTTATGCTAAAATCAATAATATTATTTCGATGATTAATAGAAATATTGTTTACAAACATTTTAAAATAACAACAGAACCCGTCACTATCTGGTTTATACAAAAACACATGTGACGTTTGATTTTATAATATAAAATTCGTCGATTACGTGGCACATTATGAAGCCCATTAAAAAAAGGCAAAACATAAGTTAATTTTTTTTATTGTTTCTAATACATATTTAAAATTGTGATACTTCTTGTTATTTTAAAATTTAATTCTTCACTTCTGTATTTTAACAAAAATATGTTCATTTCACAAATAATACAATTTAGTTGAAAATCTTTGTGGTTTGCAATCATATATGGTATATGTATATATTTATTTTTTTTGGCCAGAGACACCGCAGAAATGCAATTAGCTGCTGCCGGTCGCGGCAGGTAGAGGTGGCTAATTATTGCCACATTAACACCCGGCCACGGCACGTGAGGCGGCATCACGAGGACTTGCGGGAAGAATGGATGTCGCACTGCTGTTCAGTTTTGAAAGTATAGAAACGCGTGTTACTTTGTTTTAGACAATGTAATATACAGGCATTAAATATGCGTTTTGAAGCTGTGAGTGAGTTTATGTAAACTTGAGAACTCTCGTCACACATCAAAACGATATTAATGATTTAATAAAACAAATTTGTAATTTATTCCACTTTTATTATTTTGACTGGACCGGTTTCAGCCTATGACGGCCATCTTCAGACTAGTACAAGTGTTTGTTAACCTACGGCTTATATACTATTTTTGGGGATGTTAGGGGTAGTAAACAATGATTTTACTTTAATTATATTCATCAGTATTGTTGCATGATTTTAATAGTTACAGGGTAAAAGTTACTTTTAATTTATTGGTATTACTATTTTATATATCTATCTGGAATATTTATTTATTTTATTTAATATTTAAGATGGGTTACAGTTGCATTTCTATAAATATGAATTGACAATGTATTTATATAATGAAAGGTTGGTGAATACTGATTGCTAATGAGTTTACTTTAGGTTTTCCCATCTCAATTGTGATGTCCAGATGTACAACATAATTTTCTAATTATTGGGTTACTCCCAGCATTATGGTATATTAAACCGGTCCAGTCAAAATAATAAAAGTGGAATAAAGTTACAAATTTGTTTTATTAAATCATTAAAATGGAATTCCACCACGAATTAACAGTTTCAAAATAAGAAATAATAAAACTATATTACTTAAGAAAATAGCACTTGAAATTATTCACTCATTCCATGACAAACTAGAGCAGCTTTGTAAAATGCTCGACCCTAAAAAATTATATTCCTCTTACATAATAACACGATATTATATAAATATTGCACCATGATTCTATAATAATTCTTTTAAGTCCACTATTATTATACACTACTTTAAAATTAGCATTTTTTGTTTTTTCTTTAGGTATAAAATGTAATGTGTTCACTATAAACAATTGTAGGATTGTTATGATGTAAAATGTATGTATATTTGGATAGTATCCACTGTCTTTGATTATAGAATTTAGTGCCTTGCAACTTTACCTACTGTCAATGTATCTTATATGGTATCAACAGAGTTTTACGGTCAGTATCTGTTGCATCATCTAACATTGTATAACAAATATCTTTTTTTAAATTATTCTACTTGTACTTACTGTCACTTACCTCCGAACAGGTTCTTATGACCATGTGAGGTAGAATATAAAAAAAATAGTGTAAGAAACAAAAAATTAATAATTTTTTTATTATTTTAACATGGAATATTTACAGTGGTCAACATAAGCCACGATCTCCAACCCGAATTAACACTCCTCTCAGGGAGAACCATATTCCATATCTATAAACCAATCACCAGGCTAGTAGTAAGGTATGGCGCAAACTACTAAACCATTGCAAAGAACAGCAAAAGGGTATTGTTTATTTTTGAGAAGATTTAAAAGTGAATCTTTGGGGCCATGGAAAATGTTGTCAGATGAAGAGCAACCACAATCGACACGAATTATTTGAAGGACCAGAAGTTTAACATATAACAAAGATGGGATATATTCGACCATCAAATATTCTAAAAGAGAGGTGAATGGAGAGTTTCAAGGCAAACACCGCATCTAAGGCATAGGAAACTGAAAGGAAACAGCAGAATACCAACACAGGTGGAGGCGCAGCCAAGAGAAAGTTAGGACGCATCAATAGTTGTAGCGACGCTAATGATGATGATAAGTTGTACTATAATGTAAAATACCTTATATGTCAACCTGATGAATAATTTACATGCAAGCAAATGTTACCAAGCTGTAATTGTTTTAAGGGTGCCCAGTGACTAGATTTAAATGTCCAGATACTCCCGATATTTCCGTATTATATTTCTACGTTACCTTGTACATTTCATTCATCTTAGAACTATGGTCTCATCGCGTCAGGTTCAGACGGAAAAGACTTGAATATATTACGTCACATAAAAAATATTTTTTTCTTGAAGATTTAAAAACAGGCTGCAAAAATCCCATTGAACGATTTTGCACTTACCAGATTTGAATTAGGAACCCTGAGCTACAACAAGAAGGGGGTTGATTTTGTTATTTTCCGAATGCCGTTAAATTTTCGTAAATCTTATCTATAAAGCAGAAAAATCTGTTTTTTGAAACAGCAAAAACTCGAATTATGCATTCCGGATTTTCTAGACCAACGTCATATAAACGTTCATAAACCATGGATCTTTGAAATGTTTATTTAAAACTGGTATGATATAAATATTAACAGATGTTTTTTTCATTCAACATAAAACTAATTTAATTACAACAAAAATGCAATCTTATTTGCCGTGGTTATTTGCGAAACTATTAACTAATTTTCCTTTATGTAAATTGATGACAATTTTGTGGTTTCTCTGAGCGGTCAACACCAACATTATCGCAAAAATGTTTATCAAATTAAAGCATTACTTCAATTCTGCCTAACGACGATAGACAATATTTGGCAAGCGAACATTGTTAATTTTAGCGTATGCCATGACACTTTAGCTCCATTCGTCCACTCTACCGTCACAGCACATATTCGTGTCCTGCTACGGCAAGGCCCAAACACTAATTATATTGGCCGTCACCTATGTGTTAACTAAACGCCAGGGATTATCTTCCACCGGCTGATTTGAATATAACTTCAACTAATTTGAACATGCGCCTGCATGTAGATGAGAAATTATAAAAAAAACCTGATAGTAAAAAAACTTGCGGTTTTTAATAATTTTTCTTGAATTGTGTATTTTCGTCGTTTTTTTTTTTATTTCACCATTAGTTGGGGAGTGTTTGTTTTTTGTAAATATTGGAAAAGAAATGCATCAGCAATGGAATTTATAATCCACATAATCGCATTATTTTTCAATTTTTTCGCCATTAATATAAAATTTCACCTGATTAAACGCTTGTTTTATCTTTCATCATATTTCCGAAGTAGCTGGAGTGAGATTTTTTATAACTTCCATTATTTCATGAAAAAAACGAAAACTTTTGTGGCCAACAGTTATAATTAAAAACAAAATGATAATAAATCTCTATCTAGCGTACTATACATATGCCATACCTTAAGACAAAAAAAATCATTCAGCTAAGTTAGGAATGTTAGCTCTAAATCCGAAAAAAAAAAATTATGAAACAGGCCCCGCAGGCGTTTTTTTAAATACATTAAACATTATCGAATTGCGTCGTTGAACAGGACAAATAAATCAAAAGTCGAGAGATAAGATCGGATGACGATCTTAAAATCATTGGGTTAAAACTGGACACCAGAAGGCACGTCAAGAACACGAATGAAATTTTTGATGGTGCTGGTAGCAAACTTTCGCTACCTCGTCTTCCTCAAAGAACAACAGGTATTTTTTGTCCTGGGAATTGGCAATGGGCAATAACTAGGAAAGGTATAGTCCTACCACTTAAAGCTCTTTTATTGCTAGTTTTTGTTACATCTGTAGCTTATGAGAAGGAAGAATCAATTACAATCAATCTATAAACAGTATGTCTTTAGAAATACATTAGATGGATTATTTTCGCCAGTTATTACCAAAAATGTATTAAGATAACTGCCATCTCTTTAAAATAAAATACCTACGTTAAATATTTACTGTTACTGAAACTGGTATCATATACGAACGCTGTAAATTTATTTATTTCGCTTTTTGTATTTTTTAATCTTTGTTAATTTATATACAGACAAATATTAAAAACAAAGTTTAAATGAAAATACTGTCCCCTGTAGAGAGAGTTTCGTGTAAATAGCTAAATACGCTTCTAGTTTTAGTATGCATTAGGCAAATATAACTGGTACTTATATACTTACTATAGTAGTATAAAGTTATTTTAAATGCTTGTTGAAAAGCACTCATGACCAAAGGAAAAAAAAAATTAAATTATAGTGAATACCGCACATGAGCCCCAACTACTACCAACCGTCTGGAGCCAGTGGGATTATGGCATCCTTAATTGGGGTTTGTTGTGAGGTTGAAAATAGTAGGGATGGGAAGGAGATGGGAAAGAGGGAGGTTGAAAAATACCTGGCTATTCAGATCTGGTTACCAAACACGCCTAAAGCCATTTCAAGCAACGTTGTGATTCTGAATTATGGTTATTCACCAGGACGATAATTAGAGAATTTACCACTCTGGAACGTGCCGCAAAAATACTATATATTATTTTTATTTGAATGAGATGTGAAATAACATATTAATCAAACAAAGTTTATTTGTGCACGCTGGGATTCGAACCCGTGACATCTGGATTCGTAGTCAAGCATCTTAACCACTCGATCACGAGACCATCAACTGTTAACATGTATAAATGTATATTTGTACTCTCCAATTCAGTTTTCTGCGTTTATATTAAACAAGAGCGCATGCAATCAATTATCAGTAGAAACTATCTCGTTTGAACGTGTACATTTTGGTTTAGAGCGGCAAAGTAAATACTCTATACCACAGTATAGATAAGTAAACCTATCTAGGTATATATATAATACTTTCTGAAAACTGATGTCAAAATAGATGATGATGTTATTTTTTTTGTATAATACTTTTGTAAATTATTCTTCCATATTAAAAACGATATGTATGAGAGGAAATATGTCTCATTGAAATTTGCTGGAATAATAAAAATGCCTTTGTCCTACGTGTTAACATTTTAAGAATTCAAAATTAATTAACTTCATCTTCAGAATTTGAAAATAATTCTTATCATTAAATCATTTAATGTTTTATTTGATTTTGAAGAAAAGTTGAAGCAATCGCCACTTATAAAGCAAAAGACTTCGCCGTAAAATTAAACGTCACGTTTCCAAAAGTAACTTTCTAATTACATTAAAAACCAATTTGAAGTCTGGCGAAAATCTTCCGCGCATAAAAAGATAAAATTCATAACAAATTTATTAATTCTCCACCGTGACAGAATGTGAAGTGACGTAACGGTTAAGATTCCACCCTGTCGATAATGTAAAGTGATGAAAAATGATTCGGCAATAGGTAAAGTACCCGCGGGGTGGGAAAACACTTTCGCTTGATCGATATCTCGCGGGAACGCGGCGTCTCTTTACAACCTCCATATCTCTTCCATATAGCACCGCATTTAGGCGTTTGAGTTCCTCTTTTCTATTACCCTAATAGCCGGGCGATTTCATTTTATTTATGGTATGAATTTAGTAAACGAGCGATATTACTTGTTTCTTGGCCTGCGTCGGAACGGTGTTATTTGTTATCTTTTATTTTCCTTATAAATATTTTAGTGTTTTTTTACGTGACGTTAGATGTTCGTGTACTCTTTCCCTGCTAACTCCATTAGGTTTATTAAAACGTTTTAAACTGAGTTATGACGGTTGCTATATATAAAATGGTTCAGATCGCTCCAGTTTTTTGCAAATCGTTTTACTTTTAATCCAATTTGCTTAGTTATATTAACTCGATCTCATTGATTCCCATTGCGGATGCGATTGATGAGGGCGATAACTTTTATATTATATGAAAAGCAACGCTTCAAATCATATTCATGTATATCTTATGGGAACATTTTGAATGTTTTTGTTATTTATTAGAGTTCATGGAAAGAAATAATTAATAAAATAGACCATAATATATGACACGGTTTAAATAAACCAGTTAGTAATAGAGTATAGTGTTTTTATGCGACTACGTTATATAAATAACAAATAAATTAGTTTTAGTAAGAGCTTGGCAAATACAAGACAAAATTAGTCTCAATTTTTCACTATGGATGGACAAAATACTTATGTACTGAAAGCAAATCTAAATAAGGAGGACATGAAAGGCCTATACATTAGACATCAAAGTGGCCGGCTAGAGAACTACTAAACCCTCCAATCGCAAAGCATCGTCGACTGAAGAGTTGAGAGGGAAATAAGTGGGGAACCCTTAACCCTTTCCAGTGCAAGCTTTGATTTGTACTTAATCGAGCTTTCAAAATTAGTCAAGTAAATACAATTTCATTATCAATAAAATATTTCATTGTTGCTTACAAAAGAAATTTAAGGATTTGGATTACCTAGTCTCTAAAATCTTCTTTTTTAATGGAAGGACACAGAATCTTTTGAAGTTTTAGTGTATTTATTCATATAAATGATATGCCCGCCCATTGGTTTCGTATATTGAAATTCTAAAAAAATTGTACGTTAAATATACAAATGAAATTCGAGATAAATTTTAAATAATAAAAATATAGGTAATTAATAATCTTTTCGTAGAAAGCTATCACTTTGTGGTTTGACATATTTAAAGAAATGAAAAAATAACTTTGTATAAGACCACGAAAATTATTTGAATTTTTATGACCTTACCTTTTTTAGGTCATAAAAATTTTAATAATTTCCGTGGTCTAATACAAAGTTATTTTTTTCATTTATTTAATTAATAATCTATTATTTGGAGGAAAAAACAAGATTCAAACAAAGAGAGTGAATTTGTTTGATGATTTAATAAAACAAATTTATAACTTTATTCCACTTATTTAATTTTCGACTCGACCGGTTTCGGTTTATAACGGCCATCTTCAGACTAGTGAATTTTTTTCTCGAAACATATACCTAATCGAGTTAAGGGAAGAGTGCGCTTTAATATAAATTTCGAGTGGTGTGGTGAAATAACGCATTTGGTCTATTTATTCATATTTCCGGAGATTATTATGAAATGATGATGTGTAAAAAATGTCCCTTTTGGTTTTACGTACTGTAATACATCTTTTTTTAAATTTTATTTACGAGAAAACAATAATATTTTCTCTGGGCCTCGAATAAAATTTCGTTATTTGGAAAACTTTATGTCAGCTGTCAGCTTCAATTCTTGAAACATATCTATATATTACAGAGCACACATCATAACGAGTATATATAATACTGTTTGTTGTGTAGATTTGTTCGGGCGCACTGCGGATCCTGGCGGAAATGATCGGATGATTTCTCCAGTCTGCGTTGATCTCGTCCAAGCACGGCTATCACAAGAGACAAGCAGAAGTTCTACGGCGAATTTCACATTATTGCGGTTGTTGTACGTGACAGCCGCACGATTGTTCCCCGCGGAGGCAGGCGGGGGGCGGCTGACCACAATGGGGAGGACCTCTCAGACAATGATCTGTCTCCCCCACCCACACATACAAGATACAGTTTTCTTAAAAGACGATATTTTACGTCGGGTAATGTTCAGATTCACGGCTTATTGGGTCACAATCGATTCGGAAAGGATACATTTTAAAAGGATTTACTTTTCTGTTTGTGAAACGTAAATCTGCCTTGGACAGTTAAATAAAGTATGTTTCTATTAATATACGTACTATTTTCTTTATCTTTATTTAAAGATAAAATTTGATATAAAATAAAATTACGAGATTCTGTTGCAATTTTCGTTTAATAACTAAGCTTTATTAAGGCAGCATAAATATAATCAACTACCCCTATTTTAATGACATATACTTTTTTATTATTATTCTTCGAAATATCATGATCCCGTTAAACTACAATAAAATAGTTTGTCAACAGGATATTGAATACAAGGTAAATATAGATGATCTTATCAATTATTACACATCTTAAGAAAATGATATACTATTACATAGAAACATAATAGAAACGTCTAATGCAAATTTATTTTTACTTAGGAGTTATTTTTTCAGCATATATCTGACTCTTGTAAACAACTCACATTTTTTTATATTGTTCGGTAAAATGTTGAATAATTTAGGCACGTTATACTCCAGGGTTTGCTGCCCGTATTCATTATAATATTTTGGTACAATCAAGCTGTCGTTTTTAATGAACCGAGTATTGTGCTCATGTTCAACTTTCTTCTTAAATTCAGAGTCCGATATATGCTGAAGCAATATCTTATACCATAATAAGGCCTGTACCGGTAAGATAGTTACATTCTGATACAATAATTAAATGTTTCGTCTATGCGAGAATATGGGTTTTTAAACTATTAATTTAACTAAAAAATTTTGAACCAATTGTAAGTAATTTTAATTAATTTTGCTAGAATGTCCCCAAGTGGTTATTCCATACCGTAAACTTGATTCTGCGAGCGACAAGTAAACAATTCTTAATGTTGTCACAGGAACAAAACATTTCCATCCGTATAGTCTACCTACTATTACCCGTAGCCTGTTACAAATTTTATTTATTTGGATGTTCCATTTAAATTTGTAATCAACAGTCACTCCCAAATAAACATATTAATTTACCTTCTCAATACATTGGCAAGTGCATGACTGCAAAATATTTTGATGAATACAAGTAAAGTCATGTGATATTATTTTAGGCGCAACCGTGACTGTAGCATGTGGTGATCTAATGTGCATCAATTTGTTTTTTCTTTAAATTTATTATCAGGCCTGCGTCATGAGACCATTTTAGCAGAGCCGTAAAGTCTAGTTGCATAAGTTCGATAGCAATGGATAATTGTTCATCCGATATGACAAGTGCCGTATCGTCAGCATATACAAAATGTTTAACATGTTTAAACAGTTTTTTCATTATTGATACATATATGATGTAAAGTTTCGGTCCCAAAATTGATCCCTGGGGGACACCAGCACACATATCTTTTTTCTCACTCATTTTGTCTAATATTTTTACACATATATGTCTATTTGATAGATATTTTTTAAATAAATTTAATAAGTTTCCCCTGATTCCAATTGCTTCTAGAGTTTATATAACTTTAGCGGATCAATTGTCTCAAACGCTTTGGAATTATCGATAAATAATACTAAAACATGCCTTTTATAGTTTAATTCATTATTACTATCATTCGAGAAGTCCTGTTACAATATTTCTGTACTCTTTCTCTTAGCCATATTGTTTTTGGTCTATTATGCAAAAAAATTACAAGTATTTGTTTTATTTTAAAGATATATATTTTTCAAAAAAAAATTCCAGTGCGGGCAAGATACTTTTAGGTCGATAGTTTCCGAATTCGGAATGCTTTCCGCCTTTATAAATAGGCCTGATAATAGAACATTTAAGGTCATCAGGAATTTCTGCTTGCGAAATAAGTCTATTGACTAAGTGCGTGATAATTGGTCCTAAAATATTAATACGTCTTTTTATGTCGTGCATTCTTATGTTGTCCATTCCCGTATTTTAAACCGTAAAATAATTAAGTACTGTCTACGAAAATAATTATTTTCATTAAGTCAATGAAACCTCATGTTCAATGTCTAAGTAATTTTATTACGCGTTTTTGCCTACTCTAGGTAATATCTTTAAGTTTATTCAAAAACTTTAATGAACAAACCGCCATAATGGAAGTTTTTTCATTAAATTGTGTACCCACCTGCATCACTGCATACACAGAAAGTGCATATTTTAAAGCTTCAATTTAAGAACGCGATGCTTTTCAATGGCATAAATTCATTTAAGTAGATTGAATCCGCAGATGAGTCCCTCGGCGTCGCGCACAACGGCTCATCTAGTTGCCTCTCAACACCGTGGGAGTCACTTTTATTAGCTGAATAGATGATGTGTACCTACCGCTACCATTCTAGTTGTATCGGGGTCTGTGCACTGTATACGTATAGTGTGCACTCAAGGTGGAGTATACAGCCACAGATAGTAGCCCGCCGCTAGTAGCTTCTTGTTATAGCATTCAACAAATACACTTGCACTGGAAATAATTACATCGACGGTGCATGTATTCTTTTACATAAATTACTAGCAGTTACAACCAGGATTCGTCCAACAATACCACAGTGACATAGAGGGAGCACGTAAATTTTTCGTTCCTTAAAATATAACTGTAAACATCGATGGAATTTTTTTGAATTTAACCAATTTGACATTTAAAAAGGGGAATTTTCCCCCTTCCGAAATAAATTAATAGCTGGTTTTTTAATTTGGCCCCCAAAATTAAATTTTTCTTTAATATAAATTTTGTGGTTTTTTAAAATTCCCGGTTTATTTTCAAAACCGTTTTTTAAATTTTTCCCCGAAAATTTTATTTTCCCTATTAAAGCCCAATGAAAATAATTTTCCCTTGTCGGGGTTTATTTTAAAACCGAAAATTTTGCCAAAAATTTCCAAAGGATAATTAATTTTAAAAAACTTTATAAAAAACCTTTAAATTAATAATTTTTAAAAAAAAATTAAAATTCCCCAACCTAAACACTGTTTCACAAAAATTTATTTAAAAAAGGTTTAATTTTATAACACCCCAATGGCAAAAATTCCCCTTTAAGAAATTAATCCCAGTTTCCCTGGGGTCCCAAAACCCTTTTTAAAGAAACCAAAAATATAAATTTTAATTAGTTTAAAAAATGTTGTACCTAATTCCCTAAAGAAATTTTCCCCTATAGCGGGAAAAAATTAGAGATAATATTTTGCATTTTCAATTATTTTAAAAGAAAAAAAATCCCCCATACTTTTTTTTCTTAAAAACGGGAATTTTCCCCCAAATTTTCATCGGGTGATTTTTTTATTTTTTTTTTTGCTTTTAAATTATAGATTAAAACCAGGAGGGCCTTTAGTAAAAAATTTTAAAAATTCCAATTTATTTTTTTTATTGAACAAATTAAAGGGAGGGCAAATAATATGGCGTTTTTTTTTTTAAAGTTACATAAACGGAAAACCCTTATTCGTGGGGGAAAATTTAAGCAAATATTTTAAAGAGTTGCGTTGACATAAAACCAGGGGAAATTTGAGCAAGTCTTATTAGCCAGAGTTGTTTCCTTACGTTTTTTTTTTAGAATCACACCAAATAGTTTTTTTTGGTTTTTAATAAAAAAAAAACATTTAAAAAAAACTGCAAATCATAGGGTTTTTCTTTTTATTGTACTTACCCCCTTTCCTTTTTTTGGAATCTAACTAAAAAAACTTTTCTTCAACGTAATTTGTTAGGTATTTTTTCCCAAAATTTTTTTAGTAAGATATTTTCTTTTTTAAATTCAATTCCCGGAGTAAGGGAAATTACTCGGGATAAAAAAGAATTTTTTGTTTTGGGCCTTTTGTTCCCCTAAATTGGCATACAGTTTGTAAGTTTGATGAAGTTGTTAATCACTTTAAATTATTAAAATTAATCACTTTTGGATTAGAAATAAAGCATGTTAAGCCCAAAAAGTAAAAAAAAAATGAATATTAAAACAAATCACGCAGAACGAATCTTAAAATGGGCCCAAAAATTTATGAAATGAAAATATTTTTTTTTTCTGCAAAAAATATCTTTCACCGTTTTTTAAAAAGATTTCAAAAACCAAAAAAAGGTTTTTCAAAAAAAAACCATTTGCTAACTAAAGTTTTGGGAAAAAGGGTTTTTAAATTTTGTCTAGAAAAAAATGAAACCGACCCATAAAACCCGATTTTTGTCTGCCGGGAAGAGACTTGGGGAAAGCTTGTATTTTAAAAAATTTTTGGGCCGCACTGGCTGGGGGGTCCCATCGCCCCGAGCTTAATTTTACAAAAAAAAAAAAGATAAACTGTCTTTTTTTTTATAAGCTCAGTACAGCATTGCCCTTTTTCGTCCTCGGAAAAATTTTGGGAAGAACATTTTTTAGAATTTTTTAAGAAATAAAAATATGCCCAAAACATTTATCTAGTAAAAAGGTGTTGTAATTACGGAAAAAAAACCTTTTCTGGTTTTAGAAACCTTTACGGTTTTTTTTCATCCCTTGAATAATTATAATTTTTTGTAAAATTAGCTACAATATGTTTTGTTAAAATTTTTCCAACAAAAAACATGAAACGTTAAAAAGCGTTTTTTTTTCAATCTATTTGAAAGTTCAAAATTGATATTTTTTGATTTGCGTATTTTTCAAAATTTTTGTGTTATTATTATTTTTTTTATTTAAACTTAATAAGACTTTGTAAAAAAAAAAAGTTACCCCTCTTTAAAATAAAGGATTTTTCAAAAAAACCCAAAAAATTGATTTTCTGAAATGATCAGGAGTAGTTTTTTAGTTTAACCCTTTTTTGACGAATTTTGTTTGCCGGGACAAACGCCTATGGTTTTTATTTTTGTGGGGTTTTTCAATGTTCACCACTTATACGCCTGTGTTTTTCGCTGCTATTGGGAGAGGGGAAAAATAAATTTTTTGAAAATTTTGGGTTTTTTTTCTGTTATTATTATTTTTCACCTACCTACATACATTTTTTAATAAAAAAAATTTGTATTTCGTGTCGGGAAAGGGGTTTAACCCCATTAGAAATAAAAGAAACCCCATCTTTTAAATCTTTTAAAGATTTAAACAACGATAATATAATAGAAAAAATATTTTTTTATTCGTTTTATTTATCCATTTCAATAAGGTAAAACTTTCAAAAATTTGCGGGGTTCCCCGTTTGGGAAAAACGGGAACTTTTAAAGTACCCTTTGTTTTTTCCTTTAAATATTGCTTCTATTTTTTAAATTTTGTTTTCAACCCCTGAATTTTTTAAAAGCATTTATATGTTTTTCCCAAATTTGTGTGCTTAGCAGGTTGGGGTCAAGACGGGAAAAAAATTTTTTTTTCCATTTAACTTTTGAATGATATTTTTAATGCTTTTTTTAAAAAAAGCATTTTTTAAGCGAATCTGCCAAGGGCTTCGTTTTTTGAGCCATAAATATGCAATGCCGGGGCCATTTTTAGATATTTTTGAAAAGGAATTATAAAGTCTAAAAGGAAAACCCCTAATTTTTCTTTTAAAATGTAAATCTGTAATAAGAATTGGGACATTCCAAAAGGGGGAGGACAACATTAACAGACAGTAGGGATGGTGTATGAAAAAGGGCGTTTTTTCCTTTTTTCTATTCCCAAATTCCCGATGACGATGGATGGCGAAAAATTCCCCGAGAACACTATTCCGTTAGTTAAACGATTATAACTAGTAAAGCAGTTTTGGGAAACTTTTTAAGAACCCGTGAACAGTATTCCGCTCCCCCAAAAATTTCTTTCCAAATTTTCCGGATGAAAAAATCAGGTGAGAAATAAAAATTTGGGTTTGGGAAAAAAAACTGTCATATATTATTGAACCCTTTCCTTTTTAGAAAAAATATGAACCGGGGAAATTTTTAATGTTCAAAAAAAGGTTAAATTTTTTTACACTCCCTTGAAAACCTTCATTTTATTGTTGAATCAAACCTAACAATTTAGAATTTCCATTCAGTAAATTTTTGAACATAACACAAAAAGTCCCAAAAATTAAAAAAAATAAAACAGATCCAATTTTCCCCAGAGTCAAAATTTGACTAAAAAAAAACAACTTTTAAATTTTTTTTTTGTTTTTTATAACCCCAAAACAAAATGTAATGTTTCCAAATAAAAAATACGAAATTTTCGAAGAAAAAGCCACAAACATATATTTGGGATATAAAGTCTTTATTTTCTTTTAAAACCCCTTCGCAAAAATTTTAATTTTTCAAAGGGATGAGCAAATAAATTTTAAAAAAAAATTGCAAAAAAAAACCCAAAAAATATTTTTATTTCCCCAAAGGGGTCTAAAATTATTACTTAAAAAAAGAAAAATTTTAAATTTTTGTCGTATCTATTTAGTCAAATTTTATATTCGTTTTAAAAACATATTTTAAGGTTTAAACCCCTTGACTGGGTATTGTTTTTTTTTTTTAAATGACTCAGTATTTAAAGAGATTTTTTTTATTGGGGTTTGCTTTTAACTTTTAGGGCGGGGCAGATTCAAAGTTTCGGGAAGGGAAGTGAACCTTTCTGGCGCAAAGGGCATAAATAAAGCCCATGCTTTTAATTCATGGGAATTTTTTTTATAAACCCTGTCTCAAATTTTCGGGGGTTTAAAAATTTTCTTGATGTTTCCCAAAGGAAAAAGTTATTATTATTTTATTTTTAACTACCAATGTCCCCATTATTAAGGAGGGCATTGGTGTTTCCCTAATTCGTTTTAAGAAACGGGGTTTTTATTTTTATTAATTATTTATAATATTAATTTTATTTTTTTATTAATATACTTACTTATATACTACTTACTTCACTACATAGAGATACCTAGACATCAAGGTTTTACACTCCGAATTGAAAAATAATATCCCCCAAATTAATAAAAATAAAAACCCCGTTTCTTAAAACGAATTAGGAAATAAAATAATAATAACATTAAACATGATATAAATAGTCCGTCTGTATGTGGCTTCTTCACAGTTTGATAATGCCCTCAGAAGGCGAAACAGCTGTCACGCGTAAAAATAATTACATCGCAGAGCTTTTAACTAAAAACGGTTTTTTAAAAATTAAAATAATAATAATTATTGTTTAAATAAAAGTAAAAAACCTAAAAATTAAAATGGAGTTCTACAAAATAAACTTTAAAACCATACATAAATTGATAGATAATTTTTAAATAAATTTAATAGGTTTCCCCTGATTCCAATTGCTTCTAGAGTTTTTAATAACTTTAGCGGATCAATTGTGTCAAACGCTTTGGAATTATCGATAAATAATACTAAAACATGCCTTTTATAATTTAATTCATTATTACTATTATTTGAGAAGTCCTGTAACAATATTTCTGTACTCTTTTTCTTAGCCATATTGTTTTTGGTTTATTATGCAAAAAAAAATTACAAGTATTTGTTTAATTTTAAATATATATATTTTTCAAAAAAAATTCCAGTGCGGGCAAGATGCTTATAGGTCGATAGTTTCCAAATTCGGAATGCTTTCCGCCTTTGTAAATAGGCCTAATAATAGCACATTTAAGGTCATCGGGAATTTCTGCTTGCGAAATAACTCAATAGACTAAGTGCGTGATAATTGGTCCTAAAATATCAATATGTCTTTTTATGTCGTGCATTCTTGTGTTGTTTATTCCCGTATTTCAAACCGTAAAATGACTAGGTACTGTCTACGAAAATTATTATTTTCATTAAGTCAATGAAAACCTCATATTCAATGTCTAAGTTATTTTATTACGCATTTTTGCCTACTCTAGGATATATCTTTAACTTTATTCAAAAACTTTGATGAACAAACCGCTATAATGGAAGCTTTTTCATTAAATTATGTACCCACCTGCATCACTGCATACACAGAAAGTGCATATTTTAAAGGTTCAATTTAAGAACGCGATGCTTTTCAATGGCATAAATTCATTTAAGTAGATTGAATCCGCAGATGAGTCCCTCGGCGTCGCGCACAACGGCTCATCTAGTTGCCTCTCAACACCGTGGGAGTCACTTTTATTAGCTAAATAGATGATGTGTACCTACCGCTACCGTTCTAGTTGTATCTCTCCATAGTCTGTGCACTGTATACGTATAGTGTGCACTCAATGTGGAGTTTACAGCCACAGATAGTAGCCCGCCGCTAGTAGCTTCTTGTTATAGCATTCAACAAATACACTTGCACTGGAAATAATTACATCGACGGTGCATGTATTCTTTTACATAAATTACTAGCAGTTACAGCCAGGATTCGTCCAAGTTCCAGCACAATTTATCCGATTTAGTTTTTTTTATTGAACAACTGAAATAAATGAGGCAAATAATATGGCGTCTTTTTTTTGAAGTTACATAAACGGATAACATATCTCGTGAGGGAAATTAAGCTACAATATTATTTAAAAGAGTTGCGTTGACTTATAAAATCCAGAGGGTAAAGTCGAGCAAGTCTTATGACGCCAGAGTTCTCCGTTCGGCGTTTTTTTCTGTTTTAGACATCACACCAAATAGATTTTTTGCTATTTAATAAAAACAAAAACATTTAAAGGAATCTGCAAATCATATGTTTTCTATTATTGTACTTATCCCTTCCTCCTATTTGTGAATCTAACTATAAAAACATTACTTCAACGTAATACGTGTGTTAGGTCATTGTTTCCAATGTTTTTTTAGTGAAGATACTGGCCGTATTAATTCAATTACCTGAGTAAGGGAAATTACTCAGATGAAAGCAATATTTCGATTTGCCTACTTTGTTACCTAAATTGGCATACAGTTTGTAAGTTTGATGAAGTTGTTAATCACGTTAGTTATTAAATTAATCACGTTTGATTAGATTAATAAAGCATGTTCAAGTCCAAAGTAAAATAAAAATGAATATTACTAAACAAATGTTTTACACGCAGAACTGAATCATTACAGTGGGTCCAAAATTTATGAAATGTAAATATTTTATTTTCTGCATAAAATATCTTTCACCGTGTTTTGAAAAGATTTCAACAATTCAATGAAAAGTTTTTCAAGAAAACCATTTGCTAACTAAAGCATTGATAAGATTTATCTTTTGTCTAGAATAAATGTACCCTGAGCTATACAACGATTCTGTCTGCCGTAGCGAGACTTGTGGAAAGCGTATTTTGCAGGTAAAAATCTTTGTTTCGCACTACAGACTACGTGCTTCAGTGTACATCGACCCGAGCTTAATAATTTACAGAAATAACAAAGATAAACTGTCTTTGTTTTATAAGCTCAGTGCACAGCATTGCCTTGGCTTCGTCCTCGGAACACATTTTAAGCGAACATTATTTAGAATTTGTACAGAAATAAAAATATGTACCCGAACATTTATCTAGTAAACAAGGTGTTGTAATTACGGAAACAAAAACCTGTTTCTGGCTTTAGAAACCTTTACGGCTTTTTCATCCCTTGAATAATTATAATGTTTGTAAAATTAGCGCTCACAATATGTTTTGTTATATTTTTCCAACTAAAAACATGAAACGTTCAAAGCGTTTGTTTTCAATCTATTTGAAAGTTCAAAATTGATATTTTCGATTTGCGTATTTTTCAATATTGTGTTATTATTATTTTATTATTTAAACTTAATAAGACTTTGTAAAAAAAAATAGTTACCTACTCTTAACAAATTGGCATTTATCAAAAAAACCATAAGTATTGATTTTCTGAAATGATCAGGACGTAGTTTTGAGTTTAACCCTTTTTGACGATATGTTTGCACAGTACAAACGCCTATGTATTCATTTATTGTGGGTTCTTCAATGTTCACCACTTATACGCCTCGTGTTATTTACGCTGCTATCTAGCGGAGGGAAACATAAATTTTTAGAAAATTTGCGTTATTTTTCTGTTATTATTATTTTTCACCTACCTACATACATTTTTTTTAATAAAAAGATTTGTATTTCGTGTCTGAAAGGGTTAACCCGCATTAGAAATATTAGAAACCTATCTTTCAAATCTTTGAAAGTACCTATATTAAACAACGATAATATAATAGAAAAAATATATTTTATTCGTTGTCATTTATCCAATTTCAATAAGATAAATCTTACAATTAGCGGGTACGTTTTGCAAAGCGGGTAACTAATGTACCCTTTGTTTTTTCCTTTTAACATCGTGCTTCTATTTTTAATTTAGTTTTCAACCACTGAATTTTTATATGCATTTATATGTTTTCCTAGTCTGTGTGCTTAGCAGGTTGGGTCAAGACGGAAATAAATTTTCTGTTTCCATTTAACTGGCGAATGATATTTTTTAATGCTTTTTAAAATACAAAGCATTTTGAAGCGAATCTGCCAGGCGCTTCGTTTATTTGATGCTTATAAATATGCAATGCCGTGAGCCATTTGCAGATAGCTCTTGAATATGGAATTCCATAAAGTCTCAGAGGAAAACCTCTAATTTTTCTTTAAAATGTAATATCTGTAATAAGAATTGCGACATTCCTTAGTGAATGGTGAGTAGACAACATTAACAGACGAGTAGGTATGGTGTATGAAAAGCGTCGTGTCTTTTCCTTTGCTATTCCAATTCCAGATGACGATGCGATGGCGAAATTCCTCGAGAACACTATTCCTGCTGAGTTAGCGATTATAACTAGTAAAGCAGTTGGCAAACTTTTCAAGAACTACGTAAGCTTTAACAGTATTCCGCTCCTTGGAAAAGTTTCTTTCACAATTTTCGCACGGGATGAAAACTCAGGTGAGAAATAAAAGTGCTTGTTTGGAATAAACAACTGTCATATATTATTGAACCTTCCTTTCAGAAAGATATGAACCGGAGAACTTTATAATGTTCAAAATGGTTAATTTTATTACACTCACATTGAAAACCTTCATTTTCGATTGTTGAATCTAAACCTAACAATTTAGAATTTCCATTCAGTAGCATTTATGAGAAGCATAACACAAAAAAGTCTAAAAAAATAAAAAATAAATATTCTAGATCCACTCTCTCAGAGTCATAAATTTGACTAGGAAAAAAACAACTTTAATTTTGTTTTTGTTTTGATAACATAAGTACAAAATGTAATGTTTCCACCACGTAAGAAATACGAAGTTTACGAAGAACAGCCACAAACATATATTAGGTATATAAAGTCTTATATTATCTTTAAACTTCACTTCGCAAAATTTCAATCTCAAAGGCATGAGCAAATAAATTTATGAAGATTGCAAAGAAACTCAATTATGATGCTATTTCAAGGGATCTAAAATTATTACTACGATAAAAGAAAACTTTAACTTTCTGTCGTATACTATTTAGTCAAATATTTACGTATTCGTTTTGACAACATATTTTAGGATTTACCCATTGACTGGAGGTATTGTTTTATTGTATTTTAAATGACTCGGGTACTTAATGAGATTTTTCATTCGCTTTGCTTCTTAACTTTGAGTCGTGCGCAGATTCAAAGCTGCGGAAGGAAGTGAACCCGCTGGCGCAGGACATAAATATGTTCCCATGCTTTTAATTCATGCATATTTATATATACACCGTGTCTCTCAAATTTTCGTGGGGAATTTTTAAAATTATCTTGATGTTTCAAGGAAAAAATCCTAAAGATACTTTTCTAGCGACGCAAAACATTTTTTTGTTAAACTAAATTCTTGTCAATATGTAATGTGGGATTAAATTTGCGGTTTGCTTACTAACATTACGCGTGTCATTCGAATTGACACACATAGAAATGGAACGATTATCTGAACTCTTTGTCAACCGCATGAAAAAAGCTGTTAATTGGGCTATAATTATAAAAAATACATTTCTTTCATAAATTTTCAATCAACAATTTATTATGTCCTGCTCTCTCGTGGTATAAACTTAAAGCACGGTACATTATAAATATTGAATATGCTACCATTTTAGGTGTGAAAAAAATTATTTACTCTCACTTTTAGAATTTTAACATACCAAATATTTTATCTTTTTTGGATTCATTTTTCCGGTCATTATGTCGGTAAACATAATAACAAAAGAATATTATTTTGTACCTGAGTGAGTATGGTTTGAAAACCGGGTTCGAAAGGTGCATTTATTTTTTTCATCATACTTGTAAGATTTTTAAATCAAAATAAAGAATTTTATCTTCTTTGGATGCATTCTTTGGTCATTTTTTTGGTAAAAATAATAAAATATTATGAGTATATTATTATGTACTTCATTAAGTATGGTTTGAAAACTGGGTTTGAAAGGTTCGTTTATTTGTTTCATCATAGATGTAAGATTTTTTCATCAAAATAAAACTCCGAGCATTCCCCTGACGAGCTATTCCTTATACACTTTATTGTTTGAAGAAAAGTTTCAACATTTCGTAGACGGAACGTCGCGCGCCGCTTCAGCGTCAACATTTAGTTCAGCCGTGGTTTCGTCGGCGCTTACAAAATAAGCTGTTGATATCGTAAAAAGTTTAAGCGTTTTTGTCGCCTCGAAGCATGCATTTCTTTTAAGCGGTGGAAAATTCATGTTGCGCAAGGGAAATTAATCTGAGTCTCGAGACGCTGGCTTAGTCACATTTCTCGAGGTGTATCGAATTTTCTAGTAAATTTTCATCGGTGCAAAGGGGAGGGCAAATCAAGCGCGAATATTTAAGGTACCTTTGTTACCCCTTACAAGGAGTTGATCGTAAAAAGTTAATGATTCCTTGCAAGGGTCCCCGCGCGCTTGTGAAAAAAACAGCGAGACAGGTTTAAAAGTGAATGTGTTTACTTCGTCGACGTTTCGTTTAAGTGCCCGTGAAAAGGTGACTTAATGTTTAAATTTCCACCCCCATGTACCGAGGCGAGTAAATATTTACACTTAATCGGTTCATCTTAAATAAGATTTAAAAGTTTATAAACTCTGGGGTGTTTTTATACTTCTTGTTTTTCTTACAGAGTTATTCTCATGTTGGCCCCAGTATTTTATGAAAGCAAGTATGAAATTAATATAAAATATAATACGAGATACTTGCCCATAAACGGATCAAATAGTAACTAATTTAAACAAGGAAACAATAAAGGTGTTTGACGTACGTATTTTTAAAATTTGGATGTAAAATAATAATGTTGATTTGTTTAGCACATTTCAATCATTGTGAAAAAAGTTTTGTTCTTTGTTTCCTATTACTTTTTTTTCTTCTAGTTTCGGCACTACATATTTTGTAACATCTTCAGAACACTTTAAAAAAATCAAAATTATTTTATTTTTAAATATTTAAAATCGGTTTTACTCTGTTACAGTTTAAAATATTGTTTCATTTTTTTCTTATTGCCCTGAAGTAATGAACATTAATAATATTATTTGATCATTTTTTTTAAATGTGCAAAACACCACGCAAAGATGTTTTTATTGTTATTTGTGTATTCATCTGTACGTGATTTATTTAAGATGTGGTCTGCGTTAGTTCAAGAGAAATTGTAAAAAAATAGAATTTTAAATTAGCAGGTGTGATATTAAATAATTATTATGAAACGTTTTCTTTCCAGAAACATAACGAGTATTTTTTAATCTCTTTTATTTACCGTTGCTTATTTACCTTCCCAGGTGGTAATATACTCGTAAATATCGAGACTGACGTTTAGAAGTCCACATAAAGCACGCCACCCATGGCGCACCGTGGCTCGTCCAATATTCATTGGCTCCTGGCAATCCCAGATATAGATCAGCTCTGATCCTCTGGTCTCAAATAAAGTTCCAGGAGCACTGGCGGGGCGGGGGTGAATGAGAATCCATCTCGAGGCGAACGCCTATAACGGCGCCATTAATCTTGGACGGAATTCGATGTTGCACTCTCGATATTGCAATATATTTAGATCGTACTCAGTGGGAACATGCTGCGAAGTTAAGTACGTGTTTTATGTCCTTTAATGCCCTCTAACTATGATGTACTAAATGTGAACTTTCGTTATCCGCAACTTTTTAAACGAAAGCTAGGTTTGAATCACAAAGGGTTTTAAAAAGTATTGTCATTATACATACATTTAAATTTATTAAAAAGTCATAATTTTCAGCACTTTTTTCATATACATGTAAGTTATTTGTGGGCTGCGTAGTACTCAGTATTTATAATACAGTAGCGTGCAGTTCATAAAAAAATATAATTTTAGTATTGTGAAAGTAATTATTAATAAGTATATCATGTGAACTCTTGACAGATCTGATGTCATTACTGAAATTAATCGATCAATACAACCTAGTGGAGTGATTCCGCAAAATCTACTTCCAAATAAATTGATACGCAACCACAAAATATCGAAAGAAGGGGTGATTTTTTACACTAATAGTAAATATTGAAGTTAAAACTTTTTTACTTAAAAATAAAGTTAAATATTTTAAAAATATAAAACACAAGTAGGTACCTGCTTAAGGTACAATTAGAAAACACATTTTGATAAAAAAACGTGTTACAAATTAAGCGAAGATGGGTAGTAAAATAGACCTAAGTTAACTCATAAGAAGTAGCGTACACTTAATTAAACAATAAAAATGTACTGGTCAATCGATTTAATTCGCTATCGTAAATGAATTCTGATGGAAGAGGGTTAAATACCTTTATATGTAAGAAAATAATGCAATTCTGATCTAAGGGGATTGAACAATATTAAGGAAGGAACGCTTAGGTGATTGACACGTAGAGCGGATGAATAAAGAAAGGAGCGCCAGGAGAATATATGACCCGATAGTGAATGGCATCAGAAGTCGAGGACACCCGAGGAAGACACTACCAAGTGAATCAATAACTTTTTTTTTTTTTCTCAAAAGCTCAAAAGCTCTAAGCCCAAAAGCTCAAAAGCTCTAAGCCCAAAAGCTCAAAGTTCAAAACCTCAAACGCAAAAACTGAAAATCTCGAAGCTCAAGAGCTCAAAGTTCGAAGGTTCAAAAGCTCAAAGCTCTGAAGCCCAAAATATCAAGTCTCAAAGCTAAAATCTTAAAGCTCAGTAGCTCAAAATCTTAAAACTCAAATATCAAAGCTCAAAAGCTAAAAAAATCAAAGCTCAAACGTTCAAAGCTTAAAAGCACAAAAAGTAAAAATATCATAGCTTAAAAGCTCAAAGCTGAAAGCGCTAAACTCAAATTAAATGCTAACATCTCAAAGCTAAAAGGCTTAAACTCTTGACGAGTGAGTTTTTGCAAACCAAACTAAACTGTCTCGTATGGGGAGTCAGTTATTTTATATTTGATTTTTAGTGTATGGACTAAATTTGTAAAATCTGTGCTTCTCACATAAACACCTGTATAAATACCTGCTCACGCGTCGGAAAACCTTCAGACTTATTAATATACGCACCAGACGGGAAAAAATATATTGTGTATTAAAAAGCACTTCAATAAACTGCAATTAACAAAATACCGCTTACTTAATAAACGTTAACATGTTACGTAAATAAAAGCAACTAAGTAAAAATATGCCATTGAACCGGAAAAACGCTGTGATCGAAATCACTGAAGAAACTTTGTTAATTAAATCAATTTTTTTTTTTCCATTTTCGTGAGAAAACCGCTTAAATATATTATTTTTAATATTAAATGTTAAATAATATATGTTAAAAAATAACAATTATAGAACCTATTTACGGACTACTCTAAATATCCTCAAAATTACCGTTCAATATCTCTTTTATCAAATTTATCAAAAATATACACAAAAATTGATAGAAAAACAGACTCGGTCCTTCCTAGAACAATATACCATTATAAACTCTGAGCAATTAGGCTTTTGAAAAAACACTAGCACTCATGATTCTATTTCTACAATAACAAGAAATCTAATTATATACCGCTCCAGATTCTGATAAAAATGTATAGGAATGTTTATAAACCCTAAAAACGCTTTCGATATATAGATCCCATGTAAATTTAAAAAATATTTCAATAAACGGAATTTTATTATCATGCACACATAAGTTTTTTTGTTATGAGAAAAGCACAACTTAAAATAATAAATTAACGAAGTCTCTCGAAAAGTAGTAACTTCTCGATAACACACTTTTGGGACAATTCTTGTTCGTCATGTAAATGATATATTTTAAAGTCGCTAAATATGGAGAAATTATCTCATTTGTCGATGACACGGTACTTTTCCTACAAGTAAGCAAATAGTTTGAACTAAATAAAGAGGCTAACACAAACATCGTTGAATTAAAAATGTAATTTGAAAAAAACTTACTTTATAATTTGCGTAAATTTCGTTTTTAAGTGCTTTGTACTATTCTGAATTCAAAAACAAAAAAACACCATACGAAATAGACATTGAGATGCATGCTGTACCAAACAACCAACAACATCACTGTGATTAATTATGTACCATACTAACATTGAAAGAAAAACTTCAATCAAATGCCTTGGCATCACTATGGTTCAATGCTTAAAATGGTTGCCACATATAACTATTCTTTAAAACAGAGTACGAACATTAACATATATCTTTAGTTGTTTAAGACATATTCTGAATGAAGAACTACTAAGAATGACCTACTTTGCTTTCTGTCAAACCAGCGACACACTTATAAAATTCAAACATTATCATTTTACATTGCACAAAAAAAACATAATGATAACCTTTAAAATATCTTTTTTACATGCTTCAGAAATCTTATTATCGAATTCAAAATAAAAAATTAAATACCCTGTTCTTGAACCAAAAAACTTGATAATTATAAAAATAAGATGTTTAAATAAAATTGCACCATTCAGAAACACGAAAAAACTAAGGCAAAAATGTACGTCCGATATGTAAAAAAATAATGGATCAGCAGAGTTACAAATAACTTGGAATAAAATTACATATTCGTAAAAAGCATTTACTTTGTGGCTTGCCATATTTATAAATAGAACACATAAACTTTGTTTATAACATGGAGAATATACACATTAAAAACATTCGTAGAATTTTAGATGAAGAAAATTTAGTGCTCACCAGGGCGGATAAAGTTTAATTTAATATTGTCCTGATGATGGAAGGGTACTTCCGAAACCGGTAGACATAATATTGAATAATAAAGTGGTTATAAACAAAGTGTCTGTGTTCTATTTAGGAATAAAATTCTTTAATAGATTCCCGGAATACATACAATACAATACTTATATGTATTATCTATTATTATGTTTGAATAAACATAATGTATTCAAAAAAAATATATTAATAATAAAATCTTGTAGGTATACTAGTATATATTTTACGTGTACATTTAAAAAACGAATGTACTCGTATATATTGTATTGCAGAAATTTTGAGGTTCCGGGGAATATTTCTCCCTCTTCTTGTGGTTTGAGGTGCATAAATAAGGAGATAATCTTTTCTACCCGGTGAGTGGGCTGTCTTTTGCTACCGTACGGCTTTTTTACAAATACTCAAAGTGAAATCTTGTAAACTGTGTTTGATGTGCTTATAGCAAATGCACCTATCTGTAATTTACTTACTTCGCTTTCACTCAACAATCGTACTAGCCCGTGTTCGCGTGAAATCTAGACTGTGGGTAGATACCCAAACCCGAGTAGGTAGTAATAGAGTTTTTTTACGAAACATGGATAGCAAATGTAAGCTATGCAAATTATTTTTCAATAGATTTTTTTATTATTATTTTTTGAATCGTGTGGAAAAAAGCTTTCCATCTTAAGTTATATTATAAAACACGGAGTACATAACTCTTTTTTACATGGAAATAATATTAGGATAGAAAAAGGAGTTTAGTTCTCAAACACCGATAGAATCCTTATGCAATCAGTGTCCAGTTTGTTTTGAAATAAGATAACCGTTAGCGTACTTCTACCTCCTGCCAACTCAGTGCCCGGGCTGCGGGCTGCGAGCTGTGGGCTGCAGGCTGCGGGGAGCAGACCGGGTAGCAGTGGCTGCCGGAGGAAGCCAGCCAGTAGCTTTCACGACTTGTAGAGGTGTACATAAACACAGGTAACGGGTGGGCGAATGTCAACAAACGTACCATAAAACTTCCGAAAGCCACTAGTTCCAGTGGAACGCTTAAGAAAATAAAGTCCTCTTGAGGAGTTTTCACAGCGTGAATTCGTGGAGGTATGTTACTCGCGCGAGGGAGTTTCCGTTTTTCTTACGTCATACAATCTTTATGATATAAAAACGCATCTAATTATACTGGCAATATCACTTTATTTCGTCAATATTCGTATTTTCATCACGTAATGGTCTACGGCATAGACTTGTGCATTTTACTTTGAGACAGGAGGTATTTGTCTCGATTCCCGCTACTGTGCATAAACCTGTTCAATATGTACTATACAAGTCTAATTGACAATGATTGCTTTTTTAAAATGCTTTACAGCTATCGTTAGAAGCATTTATTAGATTTATTTTTAAATTTCGTCTATTTGAGAGTACTACTTAATAGAAGAGTAATAAAAGACCACAGAGTTCAGAGTCAAACTCAAAACCCATTTTTTCAGAAAATCTTATCTTACCTTTTCGGACTCCCATTCCTTAAATTCATTAGAAGATTTTCATCATTATCTGTTACTCACTGCGAAAAATTTAAAAAGACCTTGGATATACTATATTTTAAATTTGATCTCATGCCTTTAAATAAAAAATTAAATAAATAAAAATAAAAACAGTTATTATGATATAGTGATTGTATCCTACCAGAAGTGACCTGCCAGGTAAGTATGTTGCTGTATATTTATATAAGTTAGGAATTAATATTAACTAGAAATCAAAATTTGTACGGCGTCCTTTAGGTGATTTTTCACAAAAACGGCACTATACAAATTATCCAAATATTATTATTATTTTTATTGATACTGCTTAAATTAATGTCATCAACGTGCAAAGTTTATCATAAATAATTTTATGCCATGGATCTTTTTTTAAAAAAGAAAGACAAACATTCCCAGGTTACAAATAACCTCACAATATTTGAAAAACTCTTACTTCTATCATAATAAATAGAAGATGTTGCTTGTGCAATGATAGGGGACTTAGCTAACAGAGGAATTGAACCCATGAAGCTCGGGTGAGAATCCGACGCGTTTGTCTACTCAGCTACTAACTGGTCATCTACACCATAACATCTGCTATTTGTTATTATGGTGTCCCGTAGATATTGAGAACCACTGTTCTGGAAAGATTTCTGCTATTTAGAATAAGTTGCATAGCGGTTGAAATCTATTTGCCTAATTGAATATTGTTTATGCTATTTTTTTATATTCAACTGTAATGAAATCACTGAAAAGGGACTTTAACTTTTTTATAATTTTCAGAAAACAAAAACTGAGACGTGTTGGCTCAGCACAGCATGACACGGGGTATGGTACTACTAAATAACATGTCTCTTGATATCTTCAACGTAAACCTTGAAGATTTCAAGAGACATGTTAAAAATATCTCTTAATTTACTTTTGTTACTTTCTTGTGTTTTGTAAATGGACATATACAGTCTATAATGCACAAAAAAAAACAAAAAAATACTCTTTTGTCAACTTTCATATAAATGATATTTAAATAACACATCTGGATGAGATTACAGATTTCACGGTCTATTCATGTGGCGCTTAATTTTCGTATATTACTTTGCGACACTAGTCAATATCGGCCATGTTACAATTGGTCACTTTGTGTCAGTTCTTTTATCGGGGCTGGTTTCTGCGGTAAATCGTTGTTTGATTGTTTCCTTCTAGGGTAATGAAGATAAGTGTCAAGGGAATTGAAAAAATGCAACATATTTATTTAAAGCTCTTTCATGAGCTAAGGTGGGTTAATGCTAGAGACTGAAGTTCAGTTTCATTATATTGATTTAAGCACACGAGGAACCACTGACCTAAGTAGATAACTTCCAGGGGCTTTGATTTTATATTTTTTGAGATTCCTATAAACATGAGGTACCGTAATAAAACATAACGCCGTGCTACTTCAATACTTTAACAAGTTGTTTTTTTTAAATTGACTTATTATAATTTTTATATAATTTAATTGAATTAAATTTAATATTATTTTTATTGAGTTCTGCTATTTTCAGTTTTTTTTATTTTTAGTGACAGCTGTTTCGGCGTTTAAGGCCATTGTCAAACTGGACACAAATTGAACACAAAAACTATAAATAAATGACTTATTATAGTATTGAACTAGCACAGCAAAAGTATAGAAAGGTGTTTTCCGAAGTTATAAGCCGCACTTGTCAAAGGAAAAAAACATTAGAATTATACATCCGTTTTCTCATTCAAGTCATTTGAATACTAAACAGAAAATAATAAGTTTAAGAATATTCCCGCTACATTGGTAATCCGAAGAATAATTGTTGTTCACGAAAACGATGAAAGGCTTAAAATTTCTGCTGTATGGCACAAGACAATATTATATAGGAATTACTCTTCACTTTTCTAGACATTAATTTCAGTACAATGTGACATATTTATCTGGCGTGCCACCTCTGTATTAACGGCCTACCCGCTATTGTTCCTACATATTACCTGCTTCTATTTCTGTACGTACCTGCATGCGGTCACAGGTTCACGGCACAGTGTGCTACTTGACCACGTTACACTTTTCACATTAAAACTGAATATAGTTCAAACAGGGGCATTTCTGGCATAGATTGTCATAAAAAGAACGGCATCCAAGGGGTCAATCACACCAATATTATCAATATTATTCTATATCTAAAAATTGCATCAACAGATCGTAGCCTTAACAGCATTGGGGATCAAACATGCATCTTAATATTTGTTAATTCATATCTCTCTTGTGATTTAAAAATAGATGATAATAATAATAACAAAGTTTGTTTATCATAATGCATAAAAACATAATGTTTTAGTGACACCTGTTCTCCTCCTGGCACCAATCAGGGCAATCTTCACCAGCAGGATGCAGCCCGTAATAACATAAAATTAGTGACACTAATACACCTAAATATTCTATAATATCACCTGTATTTTCCCACTTCAATTTATTTTTCAACTAGTAAAATGATGTACTACTAGTTCTGTCTTCAGTGTTTTTTCCATGTGCCGTAAATAAATAAATGCTAGATTTTCATAACAGTTCTTCTGAAATCCAATCCACCAAATTAGATTTTTATTTTAAATGCAAATAAGTTTTTATTTTTAAGAAACCTAAGTGTCTACATAATAAAAATAAATTAGTTCGTAAAATAAAACTCCAGATTGTTGGAACCGAATTTCCTACCCCCCAACGTATTGTAGAGACCATTTTACGTGCCGAGTTCTCCACCCCTATTGTAAAGTACACAGTGGCTGTTAGTCTGCGAGCAAACGGGGGTGAAGATGTAACCTGTGAAGGCTGTATGCCGTACGGAGGTGTGAAGGGGTGAGTGGCGGTGGAAAGGCCATCCACGTCACTTACAGTAAAGCCTCAACTATTAGGTGAGCGTCCCGGCTAATGTCTGCATCACACCACCCCTCCCCCCCACCTCACCTTACCACTACCCTCACCCTAGCACTAGCAAAGCTCACATACACAAATATGTATACGTCTCTTGACTCTAGACAATCTCCTTGTCTTGTTGTGTTTATGATCTATCGTTTGAATTCATCAGACTGTTGTAGTCGGGAAGAGTAATTGTTCACTGTTTCTAAAGTTATTCCAATTTTCGTACTTTTGTTTGTATACACATCATGTTCAAACAAATATTATTATTATAAGTGAAGTTTTCTATTAATCACTATTTTTATTTTTTTATATTTTGGTAGAAAACAATCACTTTGTGACTTAATATATTTTAAAAAAAATACTGAAAAAATAACTGTATAAGACCACGGATATTATTTTATTTTTTATGATCGACCAGTTTTGCTTAGCCTAAGCATCACCAGGGTACAAAATTAAACATTAAAAAATACAAGGTGTGCGGTTATATATACATACAGAGGAAGAACAAAATATAAAATAAAATAGAATAACATTTAAATTATTACAAAGGAACAGAGAGAAAGAGACAGATAATATGCATTGAAAGAGACCAAACGTCAGCTGAGAAGGTGATTAAAGAATAATGATATATTTTATGAGTTTACAGGAAATATACCTAATATTGTACTACCGGACAAGTTTACGTGATTATTAAGAACATAACTATTAATTTTAATAGCTTTCTTTATTTCTAGTGCTCCTAAATTACTTAATCTGTTGCTATAATCATTTTTGTGAAGAATATAAGCACTGGTGCTTTTATTGAAGGTATGATCTTTATCAATTAAGATGATTAGCAAATTCAGAAAAACCATGGTTATTTAAACTTCTAAGAAGTTATTTAATTCTAGTATTGACATTACAAGTTGTTTAACCAATATAAAATGCATAACAATCACTACAAACCAATTTATAAATTCCCGAGTAACTTATTTTCGTCTTTATCCTTAGAATTGGTGAGAAATTTACCTGAAAAATTCATATTTTTTGTTATCATTGCAGTTGAACACATTGATACATAATTCACAAAAAAACTTAACTGCAAAGATAGTTTTCTGTGTCTATAAAGCAGAAAAAATAACGTATGGAGACTAAAATACCATCTACATTTTTTACTCTAAATAAGCTCAGAAATCGTCGGTTAAAGTCTATCTTGTGTGTTTGATCTGATACATCCTGTATATTACCTGTTTAGGCTCACAATAAAACCATGAATATGTAGTACTTTAAGGAAACCGTATACTATTAAAGTACACTTAGTACTGCGATTTAAAAAAATAGAACACACGAGGCATTTTCAAAATTGTTTTTTACCTGTAATACGTGAATATATTATACCTTATTACTACCTAGAGCTGATTGGTGAATTATTTGTTTCTTCGAAGTGGGAAACAAACTGAACAAAACGTAGCACGATTCTTTGAATAAAAGCATTGCAGCTCAAATTGTAGAAAGAAATAGTAAGCAACTCTATCATAATTCAAATAATCGATTTATCAGTTGTACGTATTTTGACAAATGCCAATAAATCATCCAAATTGTTGAATTCCCCCTTTCGATGTGTCAGTTTACGTTTGTTTTCATGTGTCTAAATTATTTCCTCCGATTTTATGAAGCTAATTTACGCAAATGACATTGCTTGCTTGGAATAAATGTCTGTCTCCGATTGTGAAGAAAATGCTAAAGTAAATTTCACACCATTCCGGGGTCTTTACATTAATAAACGAGAAAACCATCGGAAGCCCCGCTTCGCTCGAAGTCCCAAATGTTTTGTTTATATTGCCAATAATATTTCACATGTTGGACTCATAAATAACCGAAGCCAGCGGTGTTCAATGTTCAATACCGTTTCACATTTAAATAAATCTCTTTCCCTTACGCACTTGTTGCTGGCGTATAAAACCGTTCCTTTCGCATTCATAAATCTTAGAGACTCTTTCGCAGTTCACGTCACCCGCCGAATATTTGCCGTCATACTTTAACCATATTTTATCCAAGATGTTTTTCCAATTGCATAATGAACGCCATTTGTTTTCATGTGGCGTAAACAGACAAACTGTTCAAACGCTTTATTATTCGTACTTTCAGAGTGGTAGATACTCTTAAGTATCGCCCTGGGTGAAAGACCACCATTCAGAATCGAAACGTTGCTTGAAATGGCTTTAGCCGTGTTTCGTGACCAGATCTGAATAGCCAGGTACTTCCCAACCTTCCCCTTCACAATCTCCTTCCCCTCCCCACTACCTTCAGCCTCACAACATATCCTATTTGGGAATGCCATAGTCTCACTGGCTCTAGACGGTTGGGAGCAGTTGAGACTCTTGTGCGGTATTCACGTAAAAAAAAAAAAAACTGATGCGTTTGAAATTGTGATTTTTTGTCTTTGAAGAAAGTGCTCTTTTTTAGTTTATTTAACCTTTATGTTACTGAAAGGGTACTCGAGTACCCTTTTCGATTTTCAACATAGATTTTTTTGATTTTTCAGTAAGTCTAATCAGCTGAAACTTCCTGACTTCTCCACAATAGTGAAAATAAACAATTAAACATAACCGTTGGATATGTGGAGGGTGGTATGTTAGCGGAAAACGTAACCGTAAACGAAAGTATAATTTACAATTTCTGATGACTGAAAGAGTACCCGGGTTTATGTGTTTTATATGGAATTGTAAGCTTGTCCGTACTTATTAATCATTTTATCTTATTTTAAATGATACATATGATATAATGTTATGTTCAAAGTACATCCTCTGTATCCTTAATACTATTTTTAATCACCTATTCAATTAAAAACTCAAAGAAAATATGGTACTGGGTGTAATTCCTATCCACTTCCCCAAATATTGAACTGGATCGAAATATATTACGTCATAAAATTGGTCCAGCAAACTTCAGCAAATGATATACTGTAAAAAAAACCTTCATCTTTCCCTAGAAGTTGAGGAAAGTACTACTGCGGGAATAGAGCGGTGGCAGAGAGTCAATGAAAGCGATGCGGAAAATTGACCATTCATTTTACAATTGATAGCTCTTATTTAGAATTCTGTTCGTTGTCGCATTCATTGTTACTGAATGATAATTTGTATCATAAACAAACTCTTAGCATTTATTGCCATGTGATTCCGTAAATTCCTGGTAGTTTTAACATTTTATGAGTACTACGGCTTTACTTTTTAACAAAATTATTGATCTGCACCTGACTCAAGTGTGCAACATTCAATTTGAGACAGAGAAATAATATATTGAACCAAAAATGACAGTAGAAATTATGATACATAACATAATTTAACAAGAAGTAGGTTTTTATATATCACCACTTTCTTCTATTTACGATCGTGAAACTGCTTTCGAATTATAGATCAATTTCCTATTGCTTTATAGTAACAAAATGGGTCTGCATGAAATATTTCAGTTGCCGATTCAAGTTGGCAAGCTTAAAGCCAGAAGAGAATTTTCGCCGAAGATTTATTGGTGGTGAATAGCGAAAGTTATCTGTATTTTTATTTATTATTCCGATTATTCGCTGCCATTTCTTCGACGGATCCACGGTTAGCCGCATTATTCACTGCGTTGTGTTTATTTGAATCAATTGAGAGAATAAATATCTCAAGATAAATATTTTAAGTAAACATTTCGTGAAAGAACCAAGTATCTACCCACCTTAGAAATAATATTAGGTTTACTAACTAACATTTGAAATACAGTTTTCTTGTTTGTGTTTAAAAAAACTGTTCATAATGAAATTAAAAACAAGATTTATACAAACATTTATAACACTTTATTTAGTTTTTACATGGGGATACGTTCTGCGGAACAACGTGTAAAAAACGCGTTAGGAAAATTTAATACATTATGCATAGGAAAATGGGTGTTTCGATACAGGTGCCCGGATGCCTTATTTACAAGTTAAAGAGTGTTAAACGAGAGACCTCTACCCTTCATATATTTTGAAACTTCAGAAACGAAAAGTTTGCTGAACCAGTGGGTGTTAGAAGAATTCTGACAAAGGATTACATTTTGTTGACCGTGTTATATTAAAATCGTTTAAAAAAAGACCGTGTGTAAACAAAATTGATTGTATAAATATATTCCAATAAAAAATATTATTTTAGATGCTTTTTGTTGTTCTTTATTTATTTCGTTGCTTTTTTGGTTGTTTTGAAAATGTGAGGATAAACGTTTAAAAACTTTCAAAGGTGGCAGCTTCGTGTAAAAAAAATCGTAAGTATTTCATGAGTATTTATTTTCCGGGTCCCGCTCTTTCCCTCGTAGCTATATACTTATAAATAATGTCTCAATAATATTTCCGATTCACTTCCTGAACAAATCTGCTATGGCAGCGTGACGCGAGTCCTGTATGGAGTGCGCCATAAAAATACTGAACGAGTCTTCTGTAAGAAAAGTTAAGCGTCGATGCTCAAATTGGATAATCGACGTCTTACCGCTACGTTGGATTTTGCTGAAATAAATATATTTTAGAACGACAATTTCTTAGAGGAGCTAAAGGAATTTTCATCATTTTTCTAGTGCATTAAAGAGTTGCAAAAGTCACTTTAAGGAAATTCTCCAAAATAATAATACGTATTTGTTTTGGATATTCTATCCACGTTCTATAAGAATAGGTTTAAGCTAAATTATCAAACATTGCTTGCATAAGTTAATAGTGAATATTATTTAGAAATAAAAACAAGTAAATTGATAAAAAAAGTGTATGTATGTTAGGGCAGCGATTTATGGCTTAGATTTTCGATTAAATATTAGATTTCGTAAAATTTTACAAAAATTTGGTCGCTGGTGTGAAAGCTGGTTAACCAACATTATATTTGTATTGATTACTAAAGCATGGATCTTTAGCAAGTACGTTTTTGTTATTAATTACAAAAGCATGACTCTTTATCAAGTATGTTTTCTTATTAATTACTAAAGCATGGCTCTTTGGCAAGTATGTTTTCGTATTAATTACAAAAGCATGGCTCGTAAGTAAGTATGTTTTTTCATTAATTACAAAAGCATGACTCTTTAGCAAGTATGTTTTCTTATTAATTACTAAAGCATGGCTCTTTGGCAAGTATGTTTTCTTATTAATTACAAAAGCATGGCTCTTAAGTAAGAATGTTTTTTTATTAATTACAAAAGCATGGCTCTTTAGCAAGTATCTTTTCTTAGTTCATGGAATTGTTTAACAAAAAAAAACTTTTTAAAAACGAATATTGACGTAGCTCTTTTAAAATTAATCCTTTGCGCATAAAGAGATTTTTTAAATTTTATCTGAAACTTACCGATTAGAAACACAAATATCAAACAATTCGTTAATCACATGCACATATCTGTGAATAATAATAAAAAATATTTGTTCTAATCAAAAAAATGGGAATAACATATCTGTCCTTCGAGACATATTTGAAAGAAATGTTTTCTAGGGACATTTTCACAAACGATAAGGCGTACGATTTCGGCTTTTTATGAAAACAGGCAAATGTCATTTTTTTTATACGAGACCCCGAGAAGACTTGATCCGGGCTTATAAATATTAAGTGAATGAACTCAAGGCGTCAAAAAAGAACTTCGGGCGAATATCTGTACGCCAGGATCGATTCACGTTTATCCGTATGAGGCTCATAACTCTTTGCTTATTTAAAGCCGAGCCTTCGTTTGATTTGAGCGGAGTGCTCGGAGACTAAAGCAGCCCATCTGGTAACATGCAAACGATATTAAAACGTAGTCTACTCGTACTCGCATACGAGTATACATATCGCCAATTAAATTGCAAAGAGACCCTTTTCAATTTAGATTTGTTTTTGTGGAGTAATATACTACGCGATTTGAAATTGAATTGCAAGGTCACGGTTTCGATTTCCGTCGAACCCCCAACATGTACAACTTTGTTATGTCATTTTGTGTTTTGCTTTAAAAACGCTGCCGGTCTGGGGGCTGTGAAGGTGTTTGTTTACTTTAATGAACAACACTTAATTAATTAAACTATATCTCAACAATTGGCACAACTAGATACGATTCACATAATTTACAAGCTCATACCGAAACTTCAGGGGATACATAACAATTTAAGAAAATCCTAATATATTTTATCGAATACAGCAATTTGTCAAAAACAATGTAGTGAGCTATTATTAGTCTAGTTTTATAGTATATTTATTAATATTTTCGTAGAAAACAATCACTTTGTAGTTTGACATATTTATTTACGCCCGTTAAAGGCTTTTACATACATGTTAACATTTTTTTTAAACAATAACCTCATAAAAGCAAAAAAATTGTAAAATAAAATTTAAAAAAGAGTATTGAATAGCAGAAACAAAATAACTCATAATATTCAATAAATAACAGGTTCAAAAATATTGTAAAAGAAAAGAAAAAAATAAAACTAAGTAACAGGTCTAACTATTAGTTTAGCTCTACCAGATGATAACAACTGTACTAAACTAAACTTATAGTTTGATATTGACGTGTTAAATATATCAGCGACATCGGAGTATATGTTTCCCAAATGTTGTATTCGTCGCATAGGCGTGTTGAATTGTGAGGTTGAAGCAGAATTGTTACAATAGTACGGTAGGTACTGCCTTATAACCGTCCTGCTTGGAACATAAAATGAAATCAAGTTTAATAATTCAGTACAATTTATAACTTTGTACAAGCAAATCAAGTCGGTAATTATTCTCCGTTCAGACAATCTCAATAAATTAAGATGACAAAGAAGATAATCGTAATTGATACATTCCCTTAATATGCCCATTCTAAAGTTAATAAATCTTAAGAATTTATTTTGAACTCTTCCTATTGTAAGGGAATGAATAGCATAACTTGGTGCCCACACTGTTTGACTCCTAACTAATGACATGTACAATTTTTTAAAGGTATGAATTATTTTTAATTGATTACATATTCTTAATATAAAACCCAACATTTTTACAGAAATTAAAAAAAGTATAATATAATATATTCAAAATGAAACTAGTTTAATTTTGTACCCTGATAGTGCTTAGGCTAAGCGAAACCGGTCGGTCATAAAAAATAAAATAAAATTCCTGGTTTTATACAAAGTTATTTTTTCATTTCTTTGTATATATTAGGTTACGATTTCAATCAGTTCGTATGTATTTCGTTAAACTGTTATGATTGAAAACGTCTTGAAATTTCGATGTATAAGCGTATATATCGTATAACACGATGAATAAACACTAAGTGATAATCAATGGAACCTACTGAAAAAAATGTATTTCAGATGGCTTTTAAATCCATTAAAAACCTAAAAAATGCTCGCAAACTACCTCAATAGCAGGCTTTTGTACAGTATTACGTATATGATATCTATGTTCACAGCTTTTGTAAATTGCATAGTAGCTACGTTCCCGGCTTGGCCCACTCGCATGCTGTTACAATCAGGTCCCACGTCCACGAGTAATGTTCGCATGGCCAAACGAAAAATCCTCTGGAGCATCGAGCGGTACTCGTACGAGCGCCAAAGAAAGAGAGATTAATGAATCGCCCCGCGGAATAATATGAGTTCGAAATTGGACGGCAATGGAACGCGGTTGGCGTGCACCGCCTCGCTAAAGCACTGCGCGGGACACACCCGCAGTCCACAGGCATTCAGTGCTCGTGCACCTTGCCGCGATGTATTTGTGTGATCACACCCATGGTGGTGGGCTTAAATAAAAGATACACAAAAGACAGTCGAAATGCATCCCACTCACCGGGTAGAAAAGATTATCTCCAATTGTATGCACCTCTAACCACAGTTGACAAAGGAAGAGGGAGAAATATTCCCTGGCACTGTTCGAAATTTCTACAATACGATATATTATACACCCATACAGTGATGGACACTGGACAGTTCATTTCTATGCTGATTGAGGGTAATTGAGTGTTTAAGATTATTGGGCTATCAAATTAATTCCATTTTTGTATAATTTACAGAAAGCGTTTAAAGTATTTATGTAAGAAAATAGAAAAGGCATAATATGTTTGCAATAGTGGAGAATTTTTTGTTTGCTCATTGAGAATTATTGCATATTTAAGATTATCGTTTTACCAGATTAATCCCATTTTTAATATACCTAACTTTTAGGCATACAGGCGTTTGAAATATCATGTACAGTTCAAAATCTTCATTTAGTATTTTCTTGGGAAAACAGACCAGCAAAATTACATTTACGCGGTAGTAGACAGTTCATTTGTTTGCTAATTGAGGGTTATTTTTTTAATATTAACTCCACGCGGGGCGTCGTGGGGGAAATAATTTCCCTTGGGGCCTACGTCATCTTCAGGGATGTTGTATCTTTTCGGGGAAAGGAGTGAACCCTACAACATGGGTCTTGAAGAGACCCTTTTTAAAAACAACCAAGGAAATAAAAAAATGCATGTTTAAATATCTTAACGACAAAGCATGAATGAAAAATAAATAGCTTATTTTCTATGCGGAATTTCTTACCAATAAATAACACAAGAAACCTTATTGTTTAATTGTTCAAGTAAAAAGGTAGCTATAGAGCACTGACATTTCCATGGCTATTATTTCCTGGCTATTAAAAAAAAAGCATTCTTTCCCACAACAACCGATGTATTTATTTAAATTCAAGCAAGTAAAACTCACAATACATCAACACATTTCAACATATTAACTATGAAGCGGAAACCTGATTGTATGAAGCTTGAAAATTGCGCAGCTTATTCAGTCGGAATTTTCTTGTCAAAAAAAGGACAAGACGCAAATTGTTAGCTTCATATTTCTCAAATGTTCAGTAAGAAAAAATGTTTCGTAAAAAGATGATTAACACTGGGGCAAAGCCGGGTAGAAGAACTATTTACATTGTAAATGTTAAAAATGTGTTTCCCGATAATAAGATTTTCAGTAGAGTCTCATCGTTAAATATAATAATTAATGACAATGCATTGGATTCAGACTCCTTATTTTACCTCGGAGCTTTAAAGCTTTTCGCACGAGAGGGTCTACTAAATAGACCCCATCTTCACGGCGTTCTTTGATGAAATTTAAATGAGAAATTTAGCTTAAAGTAATATTGTTCTAAAATTTTGTTGAACTGATTAGTTACCATCAAAGTTTTTCCATAAAATTTTATTACAGCGAAAATCTTTCTGGACCTTTTCAGCCCGGCTGATGATTTTATCAAATTATTATTATTCATTTACCAAATTCTCATGCTTAAAAATGTATTTATAATAAGCTATTATTATTTTAACGGGAAAAAATATTCTCAAATAAATTCAAAATACTTATACTTTTTAATAAAAATTGATTAGTTGAGCATTTGCCTCATTAGAAAAAGATTCTAAGATCGGGTACCAGTTAGGCAACATAATTTTTCCGAGATATTGAAAAGTTGGAATTTTTATGACTATTAGGGTAATTTATCAATTCACGTATGTGATCGAACACAAACTATTTTTAAAACGTTTGATGAACCCTTATGAGGTCTTTAAAATCGATAAGCTATGTTTATTCTTAAAGATGTTCATCAAAAATGAATGCACACGTTATACATTTCAGATCTGCATCCAAAAAAAATCATTATCTATTCCTCGTCAATTCATGTTTTACATAATATCTACCTACGTTGTATGTTTACTGATTAATCCAAAACGATAGTGGATCATCTGCACCATACTATGGGTTAAACTATTATTGCGTAACACCTACCGGTTGATACAACGCCATCTATTTTCCGCACATGAAATATTTGAAACGATAAACTGTCCGATTGGCTCTCGCGGGACCGGTGATTGCACCCTAGTGGCGGTCAACACAAATGAAGTAGCCACTTTAGGACATTAGCCTTTCAAAATGTAAATGGTAAATATATTATCTGTAGAGTTATAGCGTAATGAGTAATGAGCCTCGTCCTGTATCGATTCGCAGAAAGATCGAAGGATGGTTGAAAAATACCTGGCTATCCAGATCTAGTCACAGCTTATACCATTTCAATTGACATTTCGATTCTGAATGTTGGTCTTTCACCAATACAATGCTGAGAGTATCTACCCCTCTGGAGCATTCCGAAAACATATTGCATAGGTATATTATTTGTGAAATAAAAATAAACAAAAAAATCGTATGGTCACGTGGGGTAACCGTGCGCGGAGCTTAAGTGTGGGCAGCGATGTTAGTGACAAGTTTGTGCATGTTTCACATCTACTAATTCCTTAGTTCTAGAATTCTTTGGGTTCTCTAGGAGCAAGTTATGTGTGCAGTAATCGCTGTGGTAAAAATAAAAATTAAAGGTTAAGAAAAAACAGTTGTTTTCTTATTTTTTTACCTCTGTTACCAATTTTTTTGGTTTTTTTTTTTTTTATATGAATACCGCACAAGAGTCTCAACTGCTCCCAACCGTCTAGAGCCAGTGAGACTATGGCATCCCCAAATAGGGTATGTTGTGAGGCTGAAGGTAGTGGAGAGGGGAAGGAGATTGGGAAGAGGAGGGTTGGGATGTACCTGGCTATTCAGATCTGGTCACCAAACACGGCCAAAGCCATTTCAAGCAACTTTTCGATTCTGAATGGTGGTCTTTCACCAGGGCGATACTTAGAGTATCTACCACTCTGGAACGTGCCGCAAATATAATTTCATTATTTTCATATGAATTAAATGTGTTATGACACATATTAATTAAATAAAAGTTATTGGCGCACGCCGGGTTTGAACCCGCGACCTTTGGATTCGTAGTCGAGCGTCTTACCACTCGACCATGGAGGCCGTCAATGTGTGCTATTGTGTAGCAAGCTGAGTAGATGTGAGTGATGTAGTCTTTAACAATTTCTAGTCAAATAGTGTTAGTTTCACGGGTGCAAAGTGGTTATTCTCATACAAATAACGATTGATCTCATTTTTTAAGTGTATTGTATGTTGGTGTGATGGGGCAAGTGTGCGCGGATAAGCGTACCCAATTATGTACACCTCTACACAAAAAAATAATATTTTGAAGCATAATATTTTATCTCTTGTTTAATTTTAAAAGTGAAATGTGCCGCAGCACATTTCACTGTAAAAATATGAAAAACATCCGGAGAGGTCAGTTTGCACCCAAGAGATATCAAGTTTAAGAGGGCACCGAATCAAGCTTCTAAGGACTGTTTTTGCCTAAAATCAAATAAAAAATACCAAGATCCACCCGCAGAAGATTGGATAGAATCTATTATGTGTAAAGCATGGGGTACAGACTATGGTAAGAGGTCATTTATGTGTGATAATTGCAATGGGGGGTAAGTGTACGCAATCGACATGCATGCGAACTTTTTTACATAACTATTTTCATTTACGAATCTTATGAGAATTTTTATGTCTGTTTGATACCTTAATAATCAGTCTTATTAATAAAAAAAAATAGTTTAATATCTTTAGCGTTTTAATATAAAAATCCTAATGTAAAAAAAATGCGTACCGCTACCCCACGTGACTATCAGGTTTCGAACCCGCAACCACTGAATCCGCATCAAAGCTATTATCCAAGCAAAAAATAAAAAATGAGGTGGTATGTGTGTGATATTTGTAAGTGTTCAAAAACTGGGTTTGAATTTCATTTAATAAAGGACTTTTGTAATATATATTTAAAACTCTGCCCGATACGATCGCTGAGAATCGATGCTCGGAGTGGTCATACCTAAACACATAACGAACATAATGATACTCACATAATTAATTTACTAAATTTACAATGGAATACATTTTAGTATTATTATATCATGTTCGTAAAAAGCAAATAAATCGTGGCTTGCCAAAATTAAATTATAAATATACTCACACATTGTTATACGTACATTGTTGAAACCATTAAATTAATTTCAACTCTGTAGTAATACCCAATTAAATTTAACGAATAGTCCCATTCTTAGTATATTCCAGGGTAGCCACTCTGTTTCTACCGCACACTCTTTACCTTTTCTTCCTACTGTGTTTTGTGTTTCTTCCCACTCCAACATTTAACGATTACTATATAATATTTAACGGTAGTAATTTTAGGTTTCTTTCAAAAACGGTTTATTGTTATGTGGCTTAACAAAGTGTCAAGTCTAGAAATATGTATAATACAATCAAGACCAATCACAGTTTTTTCTAATTTAAAAAAATATAAAGTTTTTTGACAATAAAATTTTTTCATTTAATAAAATTTTATACGGGAGATTACTTACAGTCGAAGATAATACGACTAAGCTCAAGATGAAATTATGTTTTTGTAGTTAAAGGTGATATACGAGTATGTAAAAGATAAAATATTGTGTAATATTAGTTGGATTTGTAATGTGTTTTGCGACTATCATGAACATTAATGTTTGGATTCAATTGGACGTAGTTATGCAGAAAACGTCCAACTGTCCAATCGAGTTTAACATATTTTCCTATAGATAAATACGATATTTCTGTCTGCTAAAAACATCCAAGCTCCAAATGCAATGGTTTTTTTTACTAACGCACATTGCAGACATTTGACTTAAATTTGAGCTTAAAATATTTGAATTGAAGTTTAAAAACATTAAAATCTAGGGAAACATAGGAAATACATATATATTTTTAAAAAACACATTAATAAATTATAAATTACCTATTTATAATAATTCTCATAAAGAAAAAAAACACTGATATTTACTTTACAAATGCTGATTGCGCATATTAATGCTTTTGTATCGTCATATTTTCAAACGCCTTTTTCACGGTTTCATCTATTTATTGTGGATGCTTTCTGTATAACTACGTCCAATTTAGGTTAACCGTTTATATAATAATATAACATTGTTAACTACAACAAGTTTTTCGTTACAAAATATAGACAATATATTTAACTAACAATAAAATTATCGCAGTGTGCCGAGTTATTAATCGTACTGAGGTTTATTTTTTAATGACACAGTTTTTTTTTGGTAAACTAGATATCGATATGTGTGAAACTTGTGCGGTATGTACATAGGAATTTTACTAATACACTATTTAGGATGGTAATGGTTTTAGGTGTATTGATGTAAAATAAAGGTTACATTATTTTTTTAAAACACAACTTTTGTGGGATATGAACATTAATAGTGGGCCGACAAATATAAAAAATATGTATTACATGGATGATTACAAAGTGAAAAGATTTTTTTTTCTTTAGTGTCGTATAGATTTTGAAATTGGTTGCAACACGTCTAGAAAACTTCTAAAACTACCCCTAAATCAGAGATAGAAAAGAGAAAAAAAGCTCAGCCGTCTGATTTTGAAAACATAACCAATCCTAAATTTGTCAATGTTTCTAAAAAACAGTGAAACTCTTGTTTTCTCGTTGTTTTTTTTTTGTTTGTACACAATATGTCGTGGAACTTATCTAGTTAAACTTTTCCATATTTGTTTTCGGTTCAGGTTCCGCTGACTTTAAATTATTTACACGAATGCAATATTAAAAAACAAAGCCTACTAAATACTCACTGTATTTTTAGAAGCAAATTATATTTACCCCCAACCCGGAAACCAAACAAAGAAAGCTAATTCGATTAGTCAATGTCTTCGTTTCATGTTTTATACTCGTATAGATTTACATACCCTTATAATGAATGCAGGTGTCCATGTTCCATAATAATAATAATATTTCTATCAAACATTAGATGTGTTGTAAAGATGTTTACAAATTAGAAATTTTCTGATTTTTTAAGTTTTATGGTAAAACTATGTACTCGTATGTTTTTTATTTCTTTGTCATAATAAATTCTTCATTTTTTAGAGCTCCAAAATCAACTTTTGATGTACACCATTAGATAACTTTGTGATGGGGAAAAAGACGGGGAATTCGTTTACACAGAACCAGTCAATAAACAAACTTTATTAATACAATAGGATATAAAAATTGTATGGATTCAAACCTCTACTTTTTTTTAATATTCAAAATCACTTTACCACTGAGAAAATATCTCACCCATGCAGGATTTGTTTTCATTATACATTAGTTATATACGATTAAATAGAAAGGCGTTCGATGGTAAATTTTATTAACTTAGAGATGATTCTTTGTGATATTATATTACAAGTAATAAAGATAACTAACTATGTTCGAAATTTCAATGTTTAAGGTATTTTCAGGAAAAAATGTTATTATGCCTATGGAAAAAAAAATTTGACGGATTTTTTTTTCTTCTTTTTGTATTGAAAAAACAATGGAATTTCTAAAAGTTATTTAACTTTTAAACCTACAAACAGAGGTAACTAAATTTCTAGTAAGCTCATACGTTATTTCACATCTGGTTTACTGCAATAAAATATACGCAAGTCTTCCCAAATATCAAGTTGACAAGTTGCAATTAGTTTTCAACGCCGCGGCAATACGTATCTTGGGCGGGTCTATATATTTCTATTTTTCAGAACAACCCAAAATGTTATCTCTCTTAAATGTCCTGAAAGAATACAGTTCATGTTTTCTAGATGGTGTTTAATTCAATTAACGAAATGTCTTCGGCTTACTTATCGGAAGTGTGTATTCCTGAAGATACTAATTTACGACGGACTACCTATAGATTAGCAATATTACCAGCTATTAGAAGGTTGAAGGAACCAAAACGCATACCAGATACTAAGTTCAGAGAGCGTACTTTCAGAATTTCAGACCCCAAAGCCTTGAATAGACTGCTATACGATCAGAGAATAATAAAAGACTCCACAGAATTCAGAGCCAAACTTTAAGCTCATCTCTTCAGAAAGTCATATCCATAAATGGATAACAGAATTCTCTTAATGTGCATAGCTAGGCATATATTGTAGGCTAGTTATTTCCTAAATACATAAATCAATAATTTCAAAATATCCTGAAAGAACTATTTAAAATACATATAAACCAAAATAATAAGTAGTATATAAGTTAGAATATTATTAATCCAAAAAGAAAATGAAATAATTAGATACTTAGAAAACTTTAATGTACAAATAACTAATATAAAACTAAGCTAAGTTCACTTTTACAATACTATTTATTCCATGCACTAATCCGCTAATTCTCGAAAACTGCATGTAAAAACATAAATGTAAATATCAATAATTAGCGATAAGTTCGTATTTAAATCTAAGCAGAGTTTTTAAGTAAGTTTTAGCATTTACATGTTTTAATACTAATGTTGGCAATACTTTTAGTTTTCTTGTAGCCTTATTAAGAGCCTTCGGGGTGAAATTTTACAAAAATGGCGCCATATAAACTATCTAGGAAATAAAGAAATGAAAAAATAATAGGAAAATTTCTCATCAATTCTAAAGATAAAGATGACAATCTAAGTTACTCGGAAATTTATAAATTGGTTTGTAGTGATTGTTCTGCATTTTATATTTGTAAAACAACTCGTGATATCAATATTAGAATCAAAGAACTTCTTAGATGTTTAAATAATCACGGTTTTTCTAAATTCGCTAATCATCTTATTGATAAAGATCACACCTTCAATAAAAGCACCGATGCTCATATTCTTCACAAAAATGATTATGGCAACAGATTAAATAATGTAAAAGCACTAGAAATAAAGAAATCCATTCAAATCAATAGTGTGTTCAATAACATATTCTTAATAATCAGGTAAATTTGTTCAGTAGTTCAATATTAGGTATATTTCCTGTAAACTCATAAAATTTATCATTATTCTTTAATCACCTTCTCAGTTGACGTTTTGTCTCTATCAATCCATATTATCTGTCTCTTTCTCTCTGTTCCTTTGTTATAATTTAAATGTTATTCTATTGTGTTCTCATTGTTTTGTTATTTTATTTCATAATTTGTTCTTCCTCTGTATGTTTTGTTTAGTTTTATGTTGTACCCTGATAATGCTTAAGCTAAATGAAACCGATCAGTCATATAAATTAAAATAATATCCGTGGTCTTATGCAAAGTTATTTTTTCATTTCTTTAAATATGTCAAACCACAAAGTGATTGCTTTCTGCGAAAAAAAATCTAGAAATTATTATTATTATACTAGTTGTTGCTTGTGAAAAATCAGGGGGTGTAACTTAACTTACCAAGAAAAAATATTAGTTGCTTTAATCCACCCATTTCAAAAATAGAATAAGATTTGCAAAAATACATTTTAAGTTGGTACTTTATTCAGCGGGTGGGGATTTTAAAAGATTCTTTTAAATATTTGATAATTTAAATTGACTACAGTGCCAAATTTTAAAAAAACTAAAACTCGTGCGTACGCATGTACATACTCACAAAGGATTTTTTTGTAGTTCAATTGTATCAAATAATAAATATAAAAGTGTTTGCATAAATATGTTTATGCAGACTGTGTTTTTTACGCTATATATTTGACTAGCTATCATATTTAGTTTGAAAAAGTACTTTCAGTAGTATTTACTACTATTTAAAGCCGAGTTTTAAAAGACCATTTAGGAAAAATCTTTTACTTATTAAGGAGTTTAGGCTATTGCAATCCATTAATTATGGCCATAAAAATTGCGGGTTGTGAAGAGTATTAATTTTATTCTTAAATTGTTAGTTTAAGGTAGCCAAAAAAGTATTAATTATCTACTATTCCCTACCAAATATCTGTTTACAATTTCTCCTCACAAATAAATGAATCGTGCATTTTCTCTAAAAAAAATATTTCAAGTTTACATTCAAAGTTTCCCCTAAAAAGTTTTCCATTTCTGGCGCAGAATTTATCGCAGTATCCACAGCGAAATGAGAAAATTTCATCTGCGGCGTCAACATAAAAATTACAGTCTTGTTAACATCAGAAAAATACGCAAAATATAAATCTCCCATCATCATGGCAAAGATACTTCCGCCAGCGCCAATAAATCAAGGATTGCGGCGTTTTTCACGCGCGCCGCACTATTAATTTAAATAAGTAATACGGTGCAATACATCTAGCAACCGGGCACCGGGCACCGGTAGTTGTATGAGTTTTATGATAAAATTAGTGCACCCGCACACAAAGCTCCGAGCTGTTTCACTACGCCGCGGCCGCTAATTTATCGACAGTGCTACTGCAACGAAACCACCGGACATTATTCTAAATTTTCGCTTTACTGGCGGCCAGACAGGGATAGCTGCGCGGACGCGGGGGGACGAAACGGGACGGATGCACTAGAGGTCGGTACGTACTATTGGAGATGCAATTTCATAACTTTTTATACACTTGGAAAAGCGTATTTTCGTCGGTAATGGTAATGTCAAAAAAATTCACCCTTATGAAATGAAGATTTGTGGATTGGATGGATTCAGTGCCACTCCTTAGCTTAACTTATAAACCCGAGAATCGGGCAATTAGAGATTTTCAGAAAATATGCAGTTGGTTTAACGCTCGGAGGAAGTACTTTAACAAAAGAGGAGGACATAGTTTAATACTCAATAGTATTCTAATTAATAGGTACATTCCGTTACTTTAAAACTAAGACTTTAAATAATACAATTGTAATATGTTTAAAACATGTTTGAGTTTTTGAGAATAGCACAGATTCAAATTATTGAATTTTGTCTGAAAAGTTTATCCCATTTTAAGGCTTTAGTTACTGTTTGTGTATTCCTGTATATATAGACTCGCTTTAGAGAATTTGAATTTCATATCAACTCTTTGAGGGTGTAGGTTTTTGCGAAAATTCATTTAAAAATAATTATATTGGATAGAGCAATAAAAATTCCCTGTTAAATTTTAGCCCCTTTTATATTATATCGTACCTACCGTTTTGAGTCCGCCGCGCCGCTTTGATATATCTGGCATAAATAGCTGTATTATACCCCTCCCCAGCAAGCACGCCGCCAGTGTAGCGTGTTCCACGCGCGAGAATATTGAGGCGGTCTAGGGCTACCCGATGAATAAATTGTCAAAATCGTAATGAGTTTCATCCCCCGCTCCACCCCCGTACTAGAGATATCACACAAACACTCTGGAATACACATAGGTGGTTGTTGTTATCACACACACCCACATACTCCTACATACACCCACATACACCCACACATAGCCACATACACTCACACGCCTACACGCGCGCGCGCGTTCGAGCAGGTTGTATAATGATTATTACGATTTTTTTACAGAGTTCATCAATTTACAGCGCAATCCGGTCATAAAAATGAGTTAATATTAGTCGAGCGGCACAAGAGGAGTATAATTTTATCGGCACTTCTATTGGAGCCAACTCCGTAGTGAGGTGATTATATCCGATGACAAAAGTTGTTCGGCTTCTGTTTTTAAAATGTGTGGAAATGTGTGGAAATGTGAAACTTGTTTAAAAAGTTATCTGTGAGAACCTAATCAAATATTCTAGCGGAAAAAATACATTTCTTGTGACATTCATTTCAAATATATGTACTTACAGCAGTTGCGATTCATTGCACTGGTTGCAAACTTACAAAATGTTCCCTGAAAAATTCACCTCGTCGTTTCACCTCAGTACACCCAAAAGGTATGTGTATCATTATGTGTGTCAAAAATTGATTCACATTTTAAATACAGAATAAAAATTGTCCTCTTGTAAATTGAAGAGATTACTTTTTTATTAAATAAATTTCTAAACGCATCCATCGGTTCTAACTTTGAAAAGCTCACACTTGTGTTGTTTTTCCAAAAATCAATGGTAATTTAGTATAATAGTTTGTACTTGTACTTGACTCGCATGCCAAATACACAAAATAGCCAGTTTCGCTGCCCTGCCCAGCAAGCAAAATGGAAGTATTATTCAGGACGCTTGTGAGACTTGATCAGTCCAGCACATTGGTAACCTTTCTTCGCCTTTCACTTTGCCAGAAACTAGGAGTTTCTCCGGTTTGATGAGCGCTATATCCAACATATTTTGAAATACGTTAAGCTAAATGAATCTAAGCAACATTCATTTTGGATGCCTAACTGTTCAGAGTCATTAAATTATTAAGTTGGATTGTCCACGGCTCAACTGTTTTTTTAGATGAATCTTAAATACTATCAGTATTTCCATAGCGCAAGTACAGAAATATGGGAAATATCAGCGCTCGCAGGAATTCTTTCCATCTTTACATTTTTCATTTTGACTTTGTCACTCCATAACTAAAGAATCTGTCTCATCGCTTTTTTTGTCATGCAAATTCATTTTTTCACAACGCAGTAGAAATAAGTAAAAGTTTTTTGTTTTATAAACCATCGGCTTTACGACTAACAACTGAACATCGAGTCATATTTTTGAGTATGATAATCAGGTAATTAAAAAAATTATGCAAATATCGATTTATTGATCCAGTATTTTTTTATTGTTCATATTACATTGCACAACTTTTACGTCATTTAAATTCAATACACTTGTAAAATGTTCATATAAATACTACGTGAGCTTTTGTAGCTTCTGTAGTAACCATTTTATACATTATTACATAACTAGTTGTTACACGTGTCACGCGATATTACTTGATTTGCCAAAATAAATAGTAGTTGCTTTAATCCACCCATTTCAAATATAGAATCTGCTAAAATACATTATAGGTAGGTACTTTACCAGGTATGTAGGGATTTTTTATTTTATTTTTTAATTTGATAACTGTCAGATCCAATTTTTAAAAGGTCATACACGTGCGTATGTACGTAGGGTAGTAAAGCAACTAGGTCCCATTACAAGTTACAAACGATCTCTGTAATAGCTCTTCGCTTGTTTCAAATTCTTTTGAGAGTGACGAGAGTGACAATAAATTTCAAAATTGGAACTGTTGTACGTAATACATCAAATTATTAGTTTGATGGTGGCTTTTTTCCTATAAATATTCTAATATTTATTCAATATTGACAACAATAGAAAATAACTAAGAGATATGGTTTGAAAATAGCTCTCAAGACAAAATTATTGAACTGCAAGAGAATAACACGCAAAGTCGCATTGACCAACTGATTACAGAAAAGAGAGCACTGCTCAATAACGCCGAGAGAATGAGAAGAATCAACAAAATATGAAATCCCGTCACAACACCGGCCGTATTCGACGAGCAATTACGGAAAGCCATCAAAACATTGCAGACGTATTGAGCAGAATTTACGAAACGAATGTTCTCGGTAAAAATCTAGAGGCAGAAAACTGCAAAAAGAGTCTGGTCCTACTGAATCAATGTGATGTCGTCATAGATGGCTCGTTAGTTGGAACGTTAGCCTTAACGACTTTTTCTCCTGCTGAAGCATTGTTTAAAGAAATCAAGACACGAATACGATATCGTGTGCTCCAACAGATGATTTAAGATAAATTTAATTAAAAAGCTGGTGCATCAAAAATTTCATAAACTTAACTTACGTGGGTCAGTTGATAAGTTTCTGATATGGAAAGGAAACAGCAACTATTTGAAATGAAGTGATTTTATTTTTTCTACTTAGTTTCCATCTACTTCGACACATTTGGTCCAATGCTTCTCAAGTGCCATTATACCATTTTGTTAAAAAGAATGCTCAAGCTCCTCAAAACATCCATTTACAGCTTTTTTGTACGAAAATTTCTTTCCACCTAACCATTTTTTGAGATTTGGGAACAAAAAAAAGTCGCATGCAGCCAAATCTGGCGAATAAGGTGGAGGAGGCAGTAACTCGAAGCCAACTCATGAATTTTGGCCGTTGCAACAAATGCCAAGTGAACTGGTGTATTTTCTTAATGGAACAGTACTTTGCAACAAGCCTGCGTAATACACGCCGTAAATGGTTTTTCCTTTTTAAATCATGCGGGAGTCTGAATTAGCCGTCACACTGACGAAAAACACAACATTTAATTTAGATATTTCAATAAACTACAGAAAAATCCACAATGCATCATTAATAAATCTGCTGACTAAGATATTATCATTACAAAATGTTCAGTTGAGGAGAAAATTTAATAAAAATATTTCAAATGTATGAATAATACATATTTTGTAAATTTCATTCATAACAAATCGATCGTTCCATGTACTTACTTTAGAATAAGTATGTAATTTGAAGTTGTTTAAAACCACAGTTTCTTAGGTTGTTTACATTTATTTTTATAGCTTTAACACAAATAAAGCCAACTGACAAAGTGCTCTTTATGAATTCAAGATCTCATATTCATTAAATATTATATTTTTATATAATATATACAAAATTTAATATCCTACAGATGAATTATGTTTGTATTCATCATTATTTCATTGGGACCAAGGTCGAATTGAACATCTTAGTGATGACACTGATGGCTCTAATATATTATAGCTACTCATGGCCATAAATTAAACAGAAGCAAGTCTCGGCGGTCATCAGACTATTGAGAATATTACAGAAAATCCCGTGCTTTTGGTGGGTGGCAATGCTTTTTAAGTCAGATGGATAGCAATTCTATTAGCTTTTAAATTTTAAAAGTTAATCGAATTTGGAGAATCTACAATTAAATTATTAAGGACTGCTTTGTTCAAATACCACTTGCTCACATGTTCTAAAAAATAAACTCCATATTAAATTTCAAGTTGACTGTAGAAATATATTAGTTCAAATCTAGAATACCCGAAACAATTTTTTGATTTCTAAATTAATTGGATATGTGATCATTATGAGCCGTGAACGCGGTGGCATGTTGAAGAATTCCAGAGCCGTTCATTATTAAAGGGAAATCAGTTAAAATATCGTTATTTGATGGGTTGAATTCGTTTCAACCGCCCGGTAGTGCATTATGTAAGCCACGAGAGGCCTGATCTGAACGAATTCTCAATTTTGTATTATTTTTTAATGAAATTAGTTTTCATTACAGAAGACACCTAAATGAATCTGGAATCTGAATGCGCCTGGAGCCAAATAGTTTACCCCTAGACAACGGAGGCCTCCGGAAGTGTTACAGTGCCCGATGGTCGCTACTATGATATAAACTATGACATACAAACTTTGAGTTTGAATGGAAAGGCTTGAATCAATCTTACTAAAACAATCTTACTTCCTATACTCTTCTTTTTACCTTTTTGTGCTAAAATCACCTACTCGTTTTCCTAGTAGCAGTTTGTGAGTTGAAGTTGTGACATTGGAATGCTTTTGTTTACTTATTTGTGCCTGTTTTATGTAGGGGCATCAATTATGCTATGTTTGTCCTTCTCTATCAAATGTACAGTATACGGAAGAATAAAGAGATATGTTATCTTTCGTCTTCTTTGTAAACAATCTTGAAACAATTTATTTCAGACTACAAGGCTATTAAGAATTTTTCGTCTATTAATTATTCCCAATTATTAAAAGATATTTCCTTAACACAATTTAAATTAAATATATTTCTAAAGCACGTTTCTAGCACAAATAATGTAATAAATAAGACAAATGGAAAAGAATTTTGACGGCCTTCGTGATCGAGTGGTAAGACGCTCGACTATGAACCCAGAGATTGTGGGTTCAAACCCGGCGTGCGCAAATATTTTTTGTTTAATTAATATATGTCATTACATATTTAATTCATATTCACTAATATATATTTGCGGCACGTTTCAGAGTGGTTGATACTCTAAGCATCGCCCTGGTAAAAGACCACCATTCAGAATCGCAACGTTACTTGAAATGGCTTTAGTCGTGTTTGGTGACCAGATCTAAATAACCAGGTACTCCCAACCTTCATCCACCCCATCTCCTTCCCCTCTGCACTACCTTCAGCCTCACAGTATACCCCAATTGGGGCTGCCATAGTCTCACTGGCTCTAGACAGTTGGGACACTTGCGCGGTATTTACTATTAAAAAAAATGATCCAGCAAAAAAGATTTCTATTTCAATTTAGTTATTTTATTTATAAATTAACGGACTAAAGTCCAATTACAAAAAAGACATATTAAACACGAAATGGAAAAAAGAGCGACAGAGAAGGAATAGCATATACATAATAATAAATGAAGCGATGACAAAAATAGGGCAAAATAAACATAAGAGAGAACATTCAAGCCATGGTCTAGTCAAAGTTTTGGTAGAGTCGTAAAGAATAACAAAAATCATTTAGACTGCTACCAAAAATTTTAAGACCATGGCTTGAGTTAACAAGTCTTGACATTCTGGACATCGGAGAATTATACTCATAATTAGTATTGTGATGACTGAGGAACAGCAATTCATTGTTTCTAAGTCTGCGGCAAGGAATGTTGAACTGGATAAGTTGCAACAGAGAAGGTGAGTCGTTTTTCATTAACATACCTAGTTATGTTTTTAGTTTGCTGTAATAAGAGCACCATTCAGAATCGAAACGTTGCTTGAAATGTCTTTAGCCGTATTTGGTGACCAGATCTAAATAGCCATGTACTTCCCAACTTTCATTTTTCTTATCTCCTTCCCCTCTCCACTACCTTCTATATCACAACATACCCCGATGGGGATGTCATAATCCCACTGGCTCCAGAGAGTTGGGAGCAGTTGGAACACATATGCGGTATTCAGAGTAAGAAAATATATATATACAAAAATTAACAGTTTAAAAAAAAAAACTTCTAAATATTTGTGTTGTAATTGTTCCACAAGTGAATATGCTTTTCCTAAAGTGTTTTGTAGGAAAATTAACGATATTAGTAAAATCAATAATGTTGTTTCTATTTTAAATGATAAGGATGCCTTGGCAAAAAACAGAAGCGTAATTTTTATTTGATGATACGAGTATTAAGGATAAACTTATTTTTATAACAGAATATTTCGGAACGAGAAGAAGTGGGGAGAAAAAAGATTATACCAAAATCCTGGCTATGATAGATTATTGTATACTTTTGAAAATTTGAATATTTTTATCGATTTCACATAGCTATATAAATTTTCTCCGTTGAAATATGTCGATCTTGAACGATAATTTTCTTTACAAAAGTTGATTTTTGAAAAAAGGTTTGGTTTATCTCCGAAAAACCTAGAACGGATTCTCATAGTGTATTATAAAAGTAATGTTGATGTCAAAACAAATTAATCTTGCATCGTCTACATGTTATTCAAATTCACAATAGGAAAGCCCTATTTATCACCTTATTAGTATAATGAATAAATATTGATAGTATTATTACGATAAAATAGCTTGAATGTGATGGATATCCCCAATATAGGCTGCTTTGAACTGCAGGAAACTTTGCAGGAAACGATAATTCACAATAATTAAAAAAACTATTTTTTTCGACAACATATTCGACTCCTTGCCTGTTAAAATCGGGAAACGATCTAAAAATATTTTTTTCTTAGATTTGTTTTTTTTTTAACATGTGTTTCCCCAGTACTAATTACCGTCCTGTTTTGGACATCGCGTCTGCGGCTCCTAGTGGTCACTTTTGAATTATAATTGCTCACAATATTTGTTCCAATTACTAAATAAACCCACTAACAGTATATTTTTGAATTAACGAAGAGCAGTTTTTATGGAAACGATTCTCAATTCTATTCACTTACAAAAATGGAATAGTAAATACATCCCCAAATTACAAATTACTGAACACTTACTTTGCCTACATGAGATATGATATTTCATAAGTAGCGTAGTTCATTTGAATGACAAAATGAACAGTTGACATTTATGATTACATTCTGAAAAACAAACTGAATATCATCTTGCAAGCATCTATCTATTCATAAAATATTTGAAGGAGACGCTACACAACGACACAATGCTTCAAAATGTATATATTTTATCGGAACTAAGAAAGTTATCGTGAAACTTTGGCACCTGTTAAGGCACGGGTGAAGTAAATTATCGAAGTAAACGTAGTTATTATAAAATGATAAATTTGATCTGTCGCAAGTCACACCTGCTCCTCACCTGGTCCAAACTTTGGTTGATAATTCCGCCATTCTTCATTACTCGGGAATAATATCGAAATTATTCTTGAATTTCGGCGTCGCTATTTATTTTAAACTTTGATATTCAGATACCGTCTTGAGATAACTTTAACATACCTAATCTTGAATGAAGATTCGCGTTTTCTGTTTCGCATCATTACAATTTTCAGTGGCCTTATTCATAAAATTATGTTAATAACATTATATACTTAAAATAGATGCATAAGATTCTTGATAAAAAGCAAGCTAGTTTTCATTTTAAAGTGTGTTTACAAACATGAATGATAAGAACTTGTATCCGTATTCTTGAGAAATCTAAACATGATTTTCAAGCAAATAGTGAATTTTAAAATTGGAATTAACTTTAGGGAATCAATGCTTATTTATTAATAAATATTTAAATAATCTTAAACAGAAAAAAAGTCAGAAACTTAAAAAAAAACAATGGTCATTAGTGTCATTACCCTGACTCGAACTTGGAACCTCTACTATATCCGGAAGTAACACTCTGTCAATTAAGCCATCAAGACCTCATAAGAAAGCGGCATTTTTAAACGATCTCATACTTCTATTGAAAATTATTGATATTTGAATTTCTTCCGATTTTAGGCTCCGATATTTTGGTGATATTCAAAGTTTTACCCGAACACATATTGAATATCTAGATGGTCTTGGATAAATATAATATTAAATTTGTAATTACACCCGTATAAGCGCACATTGAAAAGGTATGTTTATTTATTTAAAAGATTGGTGACTTTGTAGGTAAAGTAGGCCTTGTATGGAAAATTAATCCAATGATATACCAGGGGTGAAGTGTGTTAGCACAGCTTGCTTTAATCCGGTTTAAATCTAGGTTATCCATACTTATTTTTTTTAAATAGTATTTATATATTTATTGAATAAACGTAATTCACGTTTTGCCAAATAAAACTAATAAATATGTTTCATAACAGCAAACTGCTTGTTGGTACGTACAATCGCGAAAAATAAAATAATGGTCCCGGCACGTTACTAATAGTAAAACTAGTAATCAACAAGAATAATTCACGCGTACTTCGGACATGTAATAAGGAGATTTGAAATGTAAACAAATTGCGAGTATTCAAATTCAAAATACACAAACGACTTACGTTTATCGCCATTTCTTTCAGACACGTATAATATTCATCGTGCTATCTCCGTTAGAGACATGATCCAAACTTCCGTCAGTTTTAAAAATTCCGTCTACTTAGACATCATGGGGCCATCTCGTTTATCGTATGGCGTGTATAGAAACAGAATATGTCATTTCAGACAATTCACGAATTGACCCATTAGTAGTTAGACGCATAATAGATAGAGCTTCTCATTGAAATGTCAGATGTCGCCACAGCAGCTGCCCGCTATTTAGCGCTAAAATATTCAAATTACTTAAGAATATAACCAGTTGTTTTGATTTGCACAACATTTTATATGAACTACTGTCTTCTCATAGTTTTGAAGGGTCAATGTCCAAATTGCCCTAAAGAGCAACCGTTACTTGGTACCAACGCGAATAGTAAAACCTTACTGCTCGCCTTGGTAACCAGAGTCATATTAAATATTGCACCCTGCTAATGCTTAAGTCAAAGCGATACCCGGTTGACATCCAAAAAAGTTAATCAATAGTTTGGTAAAACAAGCTTCCCGATTACCATTATTTAATCTAAGTAAATAAAATTGAGTTTTACAAAACAAACACAAAAATAAAAAGATTGTAAAAAATAATTCTTTTCATAATGCTAAAAATCCTTAAGCTAAAAAAGTCTCTCAAAACACAAAGTGTCTGCGAAAACCTAAAATTTTTCATTTCCAAAAAAGGCGGAGGCGGTGGTCGATCGATGCACGTTGCATTAAAAATTCACAGGTGGTTGTTTTTTCGCGCAAAGTTTTGCTTATCAAGAGCCATTCAATTCCCCTTCACACGCGCCATGGGACGGCGGTGGAGCCTTTCGCCAAACTTCCCCTAGAAGAAGAAACTTGTGTGGTGGTGCCTCCCACGAGGCGCACTGGAATAGACCGGGCCTAATTAACCTGCCGAATGTTGGGGTCCGTTCAGACGCTGCTGAACTATTTTAGATGCGAATTCGTAAGCCAGGACTTAACACCTCCTAACCCTTAACATACTTACTTACATCATGAAGGGAGTAGATTTCTCCTTCGTGATTATTAGTCGAAAATGACTTTTGTTTCGAAAGTTACCAATAAATTCACTCTTAGTGTGTTAAATATTATTGTGTAAAATATCTCGTTTTGCTAGGTAATAATAATATGATTGTATAGCAATAACAAAATAGTTCGTTTCGCAGTATACTCGTGCCGGAATACCTAATTTAAATCCAGGAGCAGCAACCTAAGTTTTTACCGTGTGGCGGAATGTTTTCCGAAAGTTGTTCGGGATGGTCCACCGGAGATTTCCCTCATTAATTTTGGTGAAAATTGTGACAGAAGAGGGCACTTCTAGAGCCGTGGAAGGGCAAGGTTTATACACCAAATTTCAACACTCAAGGGGGCTTTTAAGATTAAAAAGGATTTTTTTTAATCATTAATTAATTGCGGTAGGCATAGTACCCAAGCTCAACAAGTGATGTTGTAGTCTAAGCAATAGTTTTAGAAGAATGTGATAGAAAAAGGTACCGTTTTACAAAAAACCGCGTTTAATAAACGTTTTATTATTCCGTTTAATAATTCCTATTAATCATTTTAAGTAGCTGATTTCAACCACTTAAAATGCAGGAAATGTTGTTTAAGAAATGGATTTAGCAACTTCCAGTTGTCCAAGTATAGGGTAAATACGAATCTTACGGTTATTTTTAGCTTACGTTATAAGCGATTGTAAGTATAAGAGAGAACGGTGGTTTGACATCACAAAAGGTGTTAAGCAAGGCTGTGTAATGTCACCGCGCTTTCAAAATGTACATGAATAATTGAAAGGTGTATACTTGTTGAATTGAATTGATTGAAAGGTGTACTCGATATAGTGTAGGTGTGGGCGTGAAATTGACAATCTGAAAAATTGTTGTTTGTTGTATGCTGATGATGTGGTGCTTATTTTTAGCAGTATTGAAGATATACCGTCTCTCGTGTCTAGGATGAACGAAGTGTGTATGCAGAATGATTTTATGGTGAATGTAGTAGTGAGACTACGAAATCGCTGTTCAATATACTCGTAGTTGTGAATGGTGAATACTTAGAGCAAGTGAATGAGTTTGTGTATTTGGGAAGTATGTTCACGAGAGATGAAACGTTGTGGATAAGGACATCAAAAGAAGGGTGAATGCAGAAAATGCAGGACTAAACGCGATAGTCACTAGTTAAAGTGGTCAAAATAAGCGAGGCTAGCAGTCCACAATGAAGTGCTGATACTAACCCCGATATACGAGTATGGCCATGAGGCATGGAACTGTCAGATAAAGGATGAGAGTACGCTTAATGCTGTAGAAATGGGATCCCTCAGAGGCGTATGTGTGGTAAAACCACGTATGACTGTTTTACAAATGTGTAGATACAGAAATAGGCGCAGTGAACAAGATTATGAAAAGGACGCTTAGATGTTTTGGACATGTGGAGTGTATGAACGAAGAAAAGAGCGTCAAAAATATATAACGCGACAATAAATGCTAGAAGAATTCAGAGACGCCCGAGAAAGACATGGCATCACCAAGTAAATCAAATAATGTGTACCAAAACAGACTTGTGTGGTAGTCTATCTTCTCTGCCTACCCCTCCGGAGAAACAGTGTGATGAATAGTTAGTTAGTTGGTTAGGAACTAAATCTGAACCGCTCTACCGAGACCAGTTACTCCTAACCATCTTCATCGGCTTTCTCCTCTCCTTTGATCTCAAATATAATACGTATCATTATTATCTTCAAATTCTTCAAAAATGTTGAAAATGTAGTGCCGAATGAAATGTTTTATAAAAGTCGGTGTTCGATCTTTCTACTCCAAACCTAAAGTTAATGTATTAAAAAGTAAGAGTTACGCGATTAAAGCACGGAGATAGGTTTTCAACAACTCATAATTATTTTTATTTTTTGCCGTCTTTTAACAATCATTAAATCGCAAAGGAAACGGTAACTATATTTTTTTTAATTGTAGGCACTACCTACAAAGGTATGGCGTTTATGGTAAGGAAAAAAACTATTATTTATTAAAATACCATTATTATTATTAAAAAAACATTATTATTATTATTCAAAAAATATTATTATTATTATTTAAAAAAATATTCAACGCAACATATGGATTTTTTTTTGTCATAAATCGTTATTTTTCTATAATATTTCGTGATTGTTTATTGCTGTTGATCTCTCGATTGTGTATTGCTTATAATTAAATGCAAAAGCAAAAAACTTCAAATTATAGAAGTAAAGTGACCGCATAAAAAGAACACCAAAATCGACATACAAATATTTCCTTATTTAGGTACAAAAAAAAATATTTTGGTCGATGCTACAAATAATGTCATTTAACGAAAAAAAAAACCGTTTAAATTTGGATTTTCCTTGTATACTTGGACATGATTCTGTACACTTCCATTTAATTATGCGAAAAAACCATTTCAGTACATTTTACGGTTTAGGTATTAGTATTCCTTGAGTTCCGATATTTAATCTATGTCCTGTATCCGATATCACATAGTAAAGCACACTTTAGGTGAAATGTCACAAAACTTCGCTAAAGAAATGCAATGATATTATTAATTCATATGATCCTCATTTTCGAGGACTTTCAACGGGTGGCTAAGTGAACGGATTGTGGGGTCGCCTCCAGAAATCGAGTCAGATTTGTGGAGGTTTTTAAATAAAAGTATTACGGCACGCCACTGAGATTTACCAAAAACATTAGCTTAAAATAATACGCTTCACTGATGTGTTAAAATTACTGCGAAATCAGCAATATTACAATTTTCTCTTTGAAATATTGTACATCTAATTAGACTGTCGATTTAATTTACTGTCCATATATAGTTTTTCAGAAATTTTCCGACATCCCCTAACAGCTTTTACGCCAAAATATAATAATTCAGTAAAAAGTTATCCGGCCAGGCCTGATCGCCGCCAGGGCAAGTACCAACTATTGCTCCCCTTTTGTGCTAGCCTCCCCCAGCCCCCTGAGTGGTTATATATTCAGAGTGATGAATATTTAACTAAGGATCCTCTTTGATCTTTTAATGTACGTGATAGCGACCCGCGACCCCTGTAATAAGTAATTAAGGCGATGCGGAGATTGAGTTAGCAGACTGCGTACGAAGGTATTCTTTTACTTAGTAAAGCGAGTACGAAGAAATCCCATTGAAATTTTTATTAGATAACACTTTTAATTGAATCTCATCACACTGCTGTCTGAAGTTGCAGCACTCCTGTTATTTATTATTTAATGTTAGTAGCGTAGACGTTGTACTAGTTGCTACACCGTACCTTGGCGTAGACCTTGGACTAGACTTTGAACTTTGCCATGCCGTACACCTTGGCGTAGAGCCTGACGACGAATATTTATTATGTGTCGTAATGTGGGTACGAATCAATCATTTATGTAATTAAAATGTGTTTCCTCTTTCTTCAGTCAAGGTAATTTTATTTTTTGGGATAATTTAAGCCTTAACTCTACAATAAAATTCAAACAGAAATTACTGCAAAAGACAAAATTCTTAAATTTAAAAAAGAAAATAGAAAACATGAAAAAAATAATGGTAATATAATATGTAATAGCACACCACGATGTGATTTAACTTATTATTAATAAGTTTATTGTTCACTAGTTTTTAACCATTAAAAGTTAAAGTAGCAGTTTGAATAAAGTGATCCAAGAATTCCATTTTTTTTATAACAACTATTAATATTTAAGTGATATTTATTAATACGGAAAAAAATACTGTATCGAAATTGATGATTTTTTTAATGGAAAATATGAAAATAAGGTAGCTACACAAATATCTTTTAGTTTACGACTTCATGAAAAAGGGATTTTAAAATAAATTAGTTTTTTTCCTCTACTTTAATTTTTTTTTTATTACTGGTATTTGAATAATTAATCTGATTTGAACTTCTTCCTCTTCTTTTTTGCAATCTTTAAAAGGAGCAATTTTCCAATAATTATTTTTTTCTAATAAGGGTAAAGAGACTCTTACTTAATTAATATAATAACGGCGAAGGCCGGTGCTAAATTATTTTTTCGTTCAAATCTTCACTGAAATATTCCTTAAACATAATTATCAAAATATTAAGTAAAATCGTATGCAATGAACTGTTAACATTTAGTCATAATTATTTCCATCACTTGAAAGCTAATTACGTCGATGCCTATATATAAATGAAGTGTGGAACGTGTAGGTAGAACAACAATACATCTTATGGAAGTAATCGGTCGGTTTTCCATAAATCATTGCATCGACCATAAATTTTGGTTTGTCATTGGATACTGGTGCAACCTCCACCCCAACCGTGTGGAACCTTTGCCTTGCTTCGTATTATCTTCGAGAAAGTTTTCCAGACAAGTAATGCAAGTGACAAGCGCAGTTTATTTCTTGCACTCGTTTACCTTTCAAGGAAAGCAGTGAGATTTATTGCACAAATTGACGTGCATTATTATCACGGTTTCGCGTTCAAAGTTTTACGTTCGCAATTTCGATCCAAAGGCAAAATGAAAACAAAAATTACGAAAGTCAAATAAAATAAAACCTACGCGTGTTTTATTGAACGGCTCTTTCAATAGCAATCAAACATTTTTTAAAGTGTTACGTAATCTTTTGATCGAAGATCTGAGCTTTAAAATTCAAAAATTAATCTAATTCAATGCTACTACCTACAACCAAACATAAATGATTTTTTCTATCGATTCCACCTTCCATTTTCCGACTACCTTGGAGAGCCGAATTACTAAAATGTTCATTGTGAGGTATATAGCAAACACGAAATAGAAAATATAACATGAAAATAGATAGAAAATGCATTGTCGTAGTGTAGCATCGTAGCATTTTCGATTTTTTGCGATTTATAGCTTAATTCATTGTTTAGGTTCTAAAATTCGTTAAACTTTTACGATAATTCGGTCGCTAATGTGGAAGGCCACTAAGCCTTCGGTTTAGCATCTCTCGTTTATTATCCTCAAATCATACTTATTACAAAATGTTCACATCGCAATCACCTTTAACCTCCATCCAATCTTACCAAGCTTTATAATATTTCTACCGGAAGATTAAGTTTTCCGCATCATCCCCTCCGTTGTCGACCTCCTTATAATACTTGTGTTCTTGCATTCTACCTTTGACTTCGCTCTGAATACATTTGTAAATAAATCTTCCTGACATTTAAATACCGTGCACGCTCATCTTGCGACACTTCCCGTGGATTCATGAAAATACAATAAAATTATATTCTTTTAATGTGTGAATTTTCAAAAAAGGTAGTGTGAACTTTATTTTAGTCGAGTTTATGTTATAAATGCTGAAATATTTTACAGTTGCTGAGTAAGTAAATTTCCCGACTACTACTAAATCATGGTGTTTTGTTGGAAAAATAAAAATATTTCCGATTTGATAGGATATTTCACAACCCGTGCAGAAGAGATTATTTTTTAATGTCAATATTTACTTCAGTATAACAGAGAGGTTTACCATAGTATAGCACATTTTGTTGAATCAGTAACAAAGCGATTGAAGCAACTCGAGCAACTAGTTAGTACCCTAGTTGATAAATGCGTCGAGTTCCCACTAAGGCATCGTGGGTTCAATTCCTTTCAAGCTATGTCCTCCATTATTGATCATCCGCTTATTATGATAGTAGTAGGAGTTTTTCAAATATTTTGGAATTTCAGGTTATTCGTAACCCGGGAATGTTTGTTTTTCTTTTTTAGAAAAAAAACTGATTACTAATTCGACCGTTAAATTAACAGTTAATCATTTAAGCAGATCTAAAATTTGTAGCTCGATTGTTATTTTACAGACTAAATGCTTACACCATCAATGCAGATTATTATGTGTAACGTTATGGCGCATACTAGGTCCGTAAATTTTAGTTTATATAGGAAATATAAACTTTAATAAGTTATGAAAATATAAGATAATCACATATCAATTTTGTTTATATGCGACATCTTTTGTATGGATAATCATAACAAAGTTACATTTTCACATTTAAAAAACAAACACAAAGAGTTACAAGTATTAAAAAAAATATTCAAATAGACATGAATTATGAAAACCTCAAAAAGTAGGTATGGATATATCGGCTAATCATAGTGTTAAGTACGTGGTCCACAGATACTTAATGAATAGTGGAGGTATGTATTTTATATCTTAGACGGTCAATTAATTAATTGCTAACTAAACGGACAAATTACCAAAAAAAGGTATTATAATAATAGTGCTACTAGGAAATTTATTTATTTGTAATTTTTGTCTTAAAGTGGCTTTATTTTATTTTTATTTTATTTTTATCTTGTTTTATTTTATTATTTTCTTTTAGATTTTCTTTTATATTTTAAATTGTTTTAACATGCAATTAAAAAATATGTCCTCCACATCACAGGTGAACTCCTAGCGTGGAGGACAATGTATGTACTTTTTTGTAAATAAACATGAAGTTAAGAAATAATAAAAAATAAAAAAATAAATTTTAAAAAAAGGTAAAGTTTTTCTGCAATATTGAAACAGATTTAAAGTAAATGAAATTTCATGAAAAAAAACATCACGTTTATGTTGTACTCATACTTAAAATGTATTTATTTATTTCTCAACAAGAAATATTTGAACTCTTTGACGTTGGCATAAAATGCTATAAATTTCATCGTGTAAAATTTGAAAATAAAGTTACTATAAATACACTTGCCTTACTACTAACTACCCGACTTTGCCCGAGATTTGGATTAAATATTACGATGCGACCTGAAAAGTTCGGAACATCCAAAAAAAAACCTTTTTATTTTAGACAGAAAAGGCTGTACAAATTGCATGATTTCAAAGCTTAATATTTTAGAGTTTTTTTGTACTAAAAACTAACAGTATTTTTATAAAGCAGCGCAGGAATTAAGACTGTATTTATTTTCCTTTTACAGCAAAAACAACATTTTCCTTCCCGTTTAAACATTGTAAAATTTGAAGAAAGGCTATCAGACCTTAGAGCATGTTCTTTCTGGTGCCTTCACCGCAGAAGGGTGCTAAGTAAGAGTGTACACCTTAACTTAAGTGTCTCGAGTTTACTTAAACCGACAAAGTTGTTTGAAACACCAATATTGACACTAGCGCGAAGGTAAGCAGGCCAGCCACTCGCTTTTACAATAACTCAATCATACTCAAAAGCAAAGTGGATGATGTTGTTACACACTCGGAATTAAAGAAAAACTGCCGAGCCTAAGGGTTTTCCTCAAAGGGAAAGAAAATAAAAGTCTGGTATCTGAACGACAAAACCATTTTATGTCATTGACAATTATTGGACAAAGTGACAGGCTCTTCCGTGTGCGAGTCGTGCACAAAAACATCGAAGCGTAAACTCCCGCTCATCCCACAAATAAACAGAAGAATTTCTACAAACTTCTCGTCTATAAATATATATATGGCAAAAAAATATGGTCCATGAATGATTGTTTTCAGGTAAATACAGACCTAGTTGATTCTCTCAGTGTTTAAGTTATGAATCTACATATCTACGTGACATCAATTAATTAGATGTGTAGCAGTAAAGGGGGTATGCGAACAGTTTCTTTAGCGTTTTTACTTTTAAGTACGTAGGAATATTTTGAAATGTTGGTACAATTTCGCGTCTAGTGGGAATTTACTCAAACACACTTATCTGAAACTCGCGCATGAATGAGTTGTTATCATAATGCAGTTGAACGCCTAAATATCCTTGATTTATTTATTTTTGTGACTATTCAGGGCCACCAAGACTCTATTATTTATGTATTTTCTATTAATCAATATATTATGGGTGGTGTTAATTTTGGCGGTGTGATGTTAACTGTTTTAAGATCCGTCCAAAAAAGGCTTTGTAGCTTTATTATGGAACACAGATTGTTTTTAAATTTTCTTAAAGAAGAATATGAAGAAAGTTATAAACACGGTGATAAATAAAAATTTCAAATAAGTTATTAAAAATTCAATAAACATTACACCGTTGCCTTTACACACGAATTTTAGCAACATAGGTTATGAAGATTAATTTAAAACTGATTTGTACAGAGTAATTGTGTTTCAAAATAAATGTTTAAATTTAAACTTTAGGAAAATCTGTTTCATTTTTACTGCCAAATTGTCAAAAAATAACGACCGAGTACAAATTAGTACCTACTTTCAAGGGTGTGTGTAAACATCGTGTATTATGTGTATAGGTCACAAGGAAGGTAGGGTGAAAATTAATCGTATTAGTTTATTTTTTACATTTCAATATTTCGTTTTTAGTAAACTGCAGCTTGGCATTGAACATTATGTGGATAAATAGGCATTTGTATTTTTTATATAATTGAAAAATGATATTGTATAGATACCTACGAAATTCACAAATAGATTATTTAACGACCTATCGAGGATATAATATGAAAGGACATATTCTTTTAATTTTCTAAAATTGGATTTTACAATATATATATGAAAATACAATATATAATGGAGTTCACTTGGGAGTTCACAGATAGCGAATAAAATATGAAGTCGATATCGAATGAACATTTTTATGTATTTCTCTATAGCAAAATTAGGGGAGTTAATAAGAACAAAATCGTCATATTTTAAAGTGAAATTATGTCTCCGATTATAACTGCTACTACCAATAGCAATTTCAGATTTGTTTAAATATACTCGTATGCAGTTAGTTTTGTACATTGAATAACTAAAGTAGTAAGTAAGTCGTACAATGAAAAGAAAGATGTTAGATTTTTTTTCACCTTTAATCACTTAGTGAATTAAGTTAATGAAACACCATACTCACATGAGCAAAACAAAAAATGTGCTTATATTAATTTATATAAAATCAATTAACAGACTCCTAGTTGGAGCGCTTTCAATCTAAGAGTCAAAGGAAACACTCGCACACCGCCAAGATGAGGTCAAACCACAGCGCTGTTAGAGAAGATCTCCAGTACCCGCTGTACCCACCCTGTACTCCACCGTACAGTGTAGGTACACCCTGTAGCTGGGTGGGTCTGTGTACGTGGATGGTGTTGATGAAAGTACTTTGACTTAACTACACGGTGATTACCATTTATATTGGTCTCTTTTCCGTCCATACCGCTCTCGGTTCTTGGAGTTTTAATGAATAGGGTGTGCGGCAATGTATATATTTTGTAACGCTCCAATCAACATCAAAAAGGGTAACTTTTGGTCATCCCATTTACTGGTAGGCGCTGGGCAATATTATACGGCCAATATGTGAGTGTATTACTTTCGGACGGTTCGGAAAGTGATCCGAGCAAATGGTCAAATGCCCTAACCCTCCTCAAATATGCTAAACTCACCAAGATATTGCCAAACTTATGTAGCCATGGAAAAATATTTTATCTTTAAAATACACAACTCATTTAGAAATATTAGATACATGACTAGAATTTGGTAACAACATAGAACTGCTTGGGCCAATTTCATTATAAGTTCAGAGATAAAACGCATGGTTTACTTTTATGTTTTACATGAACATAAGATGCCTATCTGACTAGCTTCAAGGTAAAAGATCATAAATATTATAACACGGCGGTACCATCGTTTATAATCTGCATTAAAGAGCTTAAAAAAAAAACAGATTGTTTTTTTTAAGTTAAATATATTTTTAGCATAGTCCCTACCTAGTCTGCCTACTCGCAATAAAAGTTTCTTAAACGGCACTATCGGCAGATGGAGTAAGCTAACGCCGTTAATAGGTTTAATCAACAAGCTGTAGAAAAAACCGCACACCATTGAAAGAGGAAGTACTCGATAAAAGCACTCGGGACGAAAATCGGCAAAGTACCTATGTATTCAATATCATGGAGAACGCCTCCAGCTCTCCAGGGAAGTCAAAATAAAGCAGTCGCGGATGCTCAACGTCAGCTTTGAGCACGGCTGAAAAATTCGACACTTTGACCCGCGACGCCCCGCAGCGGGCTCTCAGCTGTAACGGTCGCCCGTGTGACAAACAGTTGACTCGCCGAGTTGTTATATTACATTAACTACACATGTGCCGCTAAATAATGTTACCACCGAGCGAGTGACAAATGTGCCCGGGTTTATTATAACCATCGCGTTTACACATTTTTCAGCGGCGACATTTTTTAAAAACGCTCACGACCCTTCGCGAAAAATTCACAGACTTTTTCACGTTTTTTGAACTTCCATATTTGATTGTATCGTAGGAAGCCACTCCGTTAGAGTGCGAATGGCGAATGCGTGAACCGGATGGCGGAAATGATGGATGCTAAATGCGAACGTTTCGATTACAGTTTTTCAATTATTCCACAGATATAATTATTATATACGAGTACATATAATGTTTTTAAATCGTTCCCGAAACAAAACTCCAATATCTAGAAAGATATTATTTAAGGGTATATTTGAAGGTGTACATTATTGTTAAGCTCTAATATTAAGAATGTCACCAGGTTTTTTTTTTACATTAACTCCACACAGGCGGACATGGGGGAATAGTTGCCCTCGGGGCCTACCGCATCTTCGTGTATGGAGGGTTTTTTCGAAGAAAGAAAGGAATAAACCTGGGTCTTGAAGAGACCCACGTTGTAGCAGGGAGAAAACACAGAGGCCGGACACAGACTAATTTGAAGATGCCCGTAGCGGGGTGAAACTGATCCGGTCCCAAAAAGCTATAATGTTTTTTTAACTAAGGGAAGACGTTAAAATAACTACTAAAAAGGTATTTTAAGTACCAAAAATTAATATTGAATAGTTCAAGCTAGTAAACCCTATGCCACTGAAGAAAAAATAAAGAAAGGGAAGCTAGTAGGTAGGCACGACATTCATCACTAGGTATTATGTGAAGTACAAGAAAATTATTATAATGAACATACCTTTTAAGCCCGTGCGGTCTGTGGTAATGTATCATAATGTAAGATAAATAAATAATTAGTAGGACTAAAATCCTTGCCAGTTCCGAGAAAATCTCATTGGTGAGAAAGGGCATAAAGTATCATATCTGAGCTACAGACGTCCCAATTAGATAATATATTATAAAATCAGTTACTTGGCCGAGACAGAACCGGTTGAAACTTCTCACGTAAAAAAGCGTGCAATGAATCGCAAGTCCAAGACACAAGATTCCCTTTTTGTTGTTATTTTTGGCCATATATCATAAATCATAAGCAAATAACTGACTTTGAAGAGACCCGTGTTGTAGCAGGGAGGAAATCATCATTTCATAGTTGTATATTATTGACACTTTATATCGGCAAACGTACTGGAGGATTTCCGGCTAAGTAACAGGAACGATATACCTACAAAGTATGTACATTAGCCAAAAAAATCTCAATGTGCGTAGGAAACATAGCTGGAGACGATCGCAATCGAAAAATAAAACACATTTTAAAAGAGTATTTTTGACAGGTCCGAAGTCAATTACGGTTAACTTACGGTCCTTTTTTCAGATGTTTTATTTTAAAAACCAAATCAATTATCCCTAGATTACACAGCTCCCGCAGCGTTTCGCCCCGTGTTGCTTATTGCTTATTACAAGTTAATTAAATCTGCCCGTGATATTGGCCTAATTAATCGATGTCAGATTATATCGCGGAAAATGTATAAAGAAAAATTCATCATGATTAATTTCGAGTGGTTTGGAAAGGCCTTTTGGATCGACGGTTTAATTTCAGGCTTTGCAAAGTTCTCGGCTAATTTTACGCCGAAGAAATAACAACAACTGATTTTCAAACATAATTAGACGCATACCTTTGAAATTTTATCCGAATAGTTGAAGCAGTGCTGAGATAAAACATCAAAACTGAAGTTTTTATTTACGTATGTAGTGGGTAAAATATATAAAATTAGCTTAAATTTATTAATCTTGAAGTGGTATAATGTATAATACATGTAGACATAGACACCCCACTCATCCTATGATATATTTGATAATGTTATAAATATTAGTATAAAGTAAGACATACCTTATTAGGTAATAATTTTAAATATTTTATAAAGTTGTGTATAAGAGGCGGTAGAAAATTTTCAGGATTATTTTTAACTACTGTTATTTTAAACTATCTGACAGTTTTGATTAATACAATAAAGTGAATCAAAAAATACTTCAGCATTCTTAGAGATGTGAGGTAGACGTTGGGGTTTATCTTATGACAAAAACATCATAATCTTAGCTATAAAGTTGAAAATATAAGCTCTGAACTATTTATCTCTACGTGCCATTTACTGTAAAAAAATTATGTTTTTCTGTATATATATTTTTTAAGATCAATGAAGATATTTTCAGTTTGCAATGCAATTTCTATCGTAAGCCATGGACCATTGAAATATCCCTGTGAGTGTCAAAAAAAGAAGACAAGGCGTCATAATGTTTGCTCCTGTTATAAATGAATAGATTCCTGTTCATAAAATATATTGTAAATAAATAAATAAAAAAGCGTTAAAACTCGCAAAACCCGTTAGCAACTACTGATATTAAAAAAGGAGATACATTTTCAAATATGGTGATAACTCTTCTAATATGAATTTAGTGTACGTCAAGAGTTTAATAAAATTTCAGCGAAAAAATATTTTTTAAATCGGCTTACGTTCATACTTCATTTATTATTGGTTATTACCCGACTTTGTCCAATATGTGTATTAACAAATACCGAACAAACAACATGGCGTATTGCCCTGATTGGTAAAGATAATGGATATTTCGAGGCTCCATCGATATTTGATTGAAATAATGTTCCGTGCAGAAAATAGTTGCGTTAATCTGGAAATTTCCGACAGAAAAGCAGTGCACAGTCACTCAAATTTTATCTGCTCTGTCTTGTCTGAAACTCTTCTTTCAGTATCGCAAAAAAATATTGTATTGTCTTACGACAAATTTTATGATGATTTTCAAGGAAAGTAATTTCTCTTGATTAGCAGCAGTTATTTCTAGCTCTTTGGTTCGGGATAAAATATTTTAACGTGATTCTCGGGTGACCGATACCAAACCTAAGATAAGCAAGTATTGTAATTAAGATGTAAATCTCTTGAAATTTCTTCATTCTATATTAGAAGTATCTCGGTGCGAGCGTAGAATATAAAAAGCATGCATATATATATACAGTCGTGCGAAAGTTCGGAGAGCAGCGCTGTATCACGTTTCATCAACTCCGCAAAAGTTGAAAGTATCAAGCCTGTTTATTTGCAAAATTAATGTTCATAAAATCTTCGTTTGAACTGCCGCTCCAATTTCCCTAAGTTTGCCCGAAGCGATAAACCCTTCAACTTATCTGACGCATATTTTTAGGGTAACAATTTGCGATTAAAAAGTAAGTTACTGCTTGTCTACTTCCGTAGAGATACCCGTGTTTACTTGGTAACAAGTAGAAACAACAAGCATATTTGTATTCCATGTATATGATAGCAACATGATTAGATAATATTTTATCTATTTTCGTACTTACAGACATATGTAGGCACATAGGTATACCTACTAATAAATATATATATATATATATATATATATATTATACGGTTTTATACATTTAAAAAATGATATTCTCATGCTATCTATAAACTATCAATTCTAGCAAAATGAATTTAACATTATCATAGAAGGGTTTTTCCGATATATTTTTGATTAATAAAATCTAGAATGGCATTATTGACAGTCTGGAATTACTTGCAATGGTTCATTTTCGAATATTAAAGCGACATACAAAGCATCAAGATTTTTTTTACAGTGTGGTTGTTCTAAAAGTAACCACGAGAAAAAAATCACCGCGCGCCCATGCCACTAAGCCGGTGTGGGCAAAGCCGGATCAAAAATATTATTACGGGTATTTTTGGATACCAAAAAATATTTTAATCCATACGTAAACATTATATACTGAAAAAGCGCCAAAAACGGAAGAAAGTCACGACACGCCTCTAGGAGGGAAGAATTAATCAATAACCCTTTACGAAAGCGAAATGCATTGTTTGTAATAAGACAGACTGAGAAACCGGTGAGTATATTTTAGCACTGAATTCGTAACTCAAATTGGTAGATCTTTACGCTGCGCAGACTGTATATAACACTTGATACAGCGCCCTTGAGGTGATTTTTCACAAAAACGGCGCTATACAAATCGTCCAAATATTATTATTATTATTATTTTTGATAAAATAATGATTACATTATAATACTTGAAACTTTCTTCCAACCAAACCGGTACAAGGGAAAATAGTTGTTTCTATGTACTGGTAGAGTAGGAAGAAGATTTATCATTTCTCTCGAATCCTTTGACTAAAATAAATAGGCTGAAAAAAAAAACATTTCTTCACATTGATCTCGTAGGTATCACGAGCAACGTAGACAGTATTTTTCAGCCACGCTCGACGCAACAATATTAACCGACTACAAAATATATCTTTATACCTATATCCCACCCCATTCACAGTAACGGGGTCGTACATTGAATAATTTTAGAATAGACAGAAGATGAATGAACAATAAACACACATGACATTGTCAAATGACTAAAGTTTTAATTCACGTTAAATGTTAACGTCAGCTTTTCTGGAATTCTGAAATTAGTTGCGTTGTTTGAAACGTGCTACAAATATAATATGACTTATAATATTTCATGTAAAAACAACTCATCTTTAGTCTTAAAGGCATCTATTTCAACATTAAAATTATGTAAAAGTTTTAAAGCGGATGCTAAAGGTAGAACTATCTGAACAGTACTGTACTATATGTACCTAAAATCACAATTCATTTATCCGATAAATTCGCAAGAGAACTTTTTTTCGATATGTTTAAAAAATCGGTATGCTGCTATCTGGAAATCAATCAGAAATTTTCCTCTAAACACACATATTTTTATATATGCCTATCTCCAAATATAGCAATAAACGACATAACTCATGGTACGAGTGAAGTTCCGGGCTGCAGCCTTCAGGGTGAAGATTGCCATAATGATCCAACATCCGATAAGAGAAAGCACCAGAAGAAGACCTTCGACCAAGTTATTTGATGACGAATTTTAACGATTTTTTCAACAGAAACGCAGCGCCGGATCCACCATATGTTCAAACTGTGGAAAAAACATTGGCGCCATCTCTGAACGTGCGCCGTGAAAATAAAGATCATCTAAAAATTTCCCTAAATTATTTTAAAAGTACCCACATCATGGGACAATTATGTTTTCTATTCTAAGAAATATGTTTTTGGGGTTTATTTTTTAATCATGCGATACTTCGGTAAAATAAAAATATATCATTAATGAAATCCCATGTTTCTGCTATCGACTTTATTCTACAGTTATCGGTAACTGTTTCCAAAAGTAGTTTCTGGGAGTGACAGCCCTTTTCAGAAATTAACTCTCTAGTGATTCAATACTGCAACACAGCTGCTATGACAATGTGATACGAAAATAAACCATATAGAAAGCTACTTTACAGTTAATTCTCATACGAATTTATGAAATGGAACGAGCTTGTAAAATTGTATTCTGAGTTTCCAGACGCTCGTTCGGGGATTCCTTTCGGTTTGTGTTCTTGATACTCGTATATTGACCACTTGACGATTTCAAAGAATTTTCGCTATTTCCCTGCATAAAATAGAAATTTATTTATAAACTGTTTTAAATACTTAACCGTTGTGTACCTTTGTTTTTTTTTGGGTTTTTGTGTTATTTTAGTGACTGCAGAATCATATGTGTTAGTATCAGATTCAGTTTTTCTAGCGATTGTCACAACCATAAAGCAAATGTAGGTTTTGAAATTCTATTGACTTCGATTCCCATTATTGATCAATTAGATACTATGAATCTACCTAAAATAAAATAAAACTTTTCGGCTTACAGAATTTAAAACTTAAGCTTAAAGAAAAAAATCTTATTAAAAAACTTGCGTTAATTGGACCTTTTTCTTAATACAATTACTCCGGTAGTAAATAATGTTCCCAGCACATCTAAAAAAATATCTCTTGCTCATAGTCTAATAGAATCAGAAAAACCTTCGTTTGATTTGGAAGTTATAAATAATAGTGACGATAATTTAATACGGTATAGAGAGCTTAAATTAGAAGATTCCGGATGTTGGCCAAAATCATGTCAAAATACAATCGGTTTATTATTATAGTTCACAAAGATCCAAAAAAGTTAAATGATTATGATTTTCCTGTTACTAACAAACGATTTTTTTTTCGAAGTATTATAATAGAACGCTGCCAAATCAAAAAGAAATACATAGGTCTCAGCATGTTTAAGACTTATAGAGTTATTTAAGATAGAGTATTTTTTGTGTTGTAAATTATTTCCTATATCTAGTAATAGTGCTTTGGCTAGTTCAGGATTGTATGGTTGGAATCATTTGTTACAAAACTTAAATTAGCAGTTCGCATTCGCAATGAATGAACGAAGAAAGGAGTGTGAAAAGAATATATGATGCGAAAGTGAATGGAAGAAGAAGTCGAGGACGCCCGAGAAAGACATGGCACGATCAAGTAAATCAAATACTTGAATCGGGTCGTGTGAAGAGTCAGAATAACAGAAGAGTATGTATGAGACGATGTATGAATGTAAATGAAGCAAGAAGTGTGTGCCAAGACAGAGTTGTATGGCGGTCCGTCCTCTCTGCCTACCCTTGCGGGGAAACGGCGTGATGGTTAGTTAGTTAGTTTTTTTTAGTTAGCATTCGCAAAGCAATTTTAAACGTTTGATTATCAATGTTAAATCAAAAATTGGGAGTGAGGGGGGGGGGGGGGCACAATCGGTACTTACTGCACGGGGACAATCGGTACTTACGCAAGATGGATTTTTATTTCACACGTTATAAAACGATTGGATTCCAAAGGGAGTTACAACCTTGACATCGAAGGTTGGGAATAGTTAATATTTGACCCGTGTTCATAGGGGATCCAACCAGTGGTTTCTACTTCAATGGTATAATGTTTTCCGGGAATTTATTCTAAGGGCTACACCAAATAGATACTAAAAACTAAATAAATTGAACCGTGTGTTAAAATGTTCACAGGTTAACATTTCGAACCAAATTATACAAATTCACACAGCCCACTATCCTTTCATATTCTAAAAATTGTTTTAATAACTATATTAAGTGAAACGCTCGGGTTTACTAACTTAAGTCGGTATGAAGACACTTGAAACTAAAAATCTATCCATCTTTTTCAATCTAAGAACCCAAGTCTGCGAATGTAAAGTGTTAAGCCAAATTATTATTTCGTATTCCTCGCTGTACGCGGTCTTTATTTCGCGTTTTTTGTTTTTTCCCGGTAGCAATTTTGATAATGTTATAGGTCGCGCAATTAGAGTGCTTCTTATTGAAGTAAACTATATTTCCTCGAATAATTTTATACAAAATGCAAACCGCTATAATACGTTTATATATGCCTAGTTTGGAGGGTGGTAATAATATATGTTATATTATTTATAATCAATAATAATTGTTTATAATATGAAAATGTTTTTTTTTTAATTCTCTGTATAAGATGTAATACTGAATTGTAACCGCGAACTTCCTTAAAAGATTTTTTGATTCCGACGTTGTCTCCAACAGTAAACCATTTAAAGATTCTGGTGGCTCTGGAAATGTATCTATTTTATTTATTTATTTTACAAAAACAGTTTCACACCAATACATTGCAAAACGATAACAAAAAATACGAAAAATTGTAATCATAAATATACAAAGATAAAGGTAAAAATAGCGAAAAGGTTGTTTAAAAACAAAAATATAGGTTTTAAGTAGTTACATAATATAGTTAAAACTGAATAGCTAGTTAGTGCCTTTCGGACATATTGAGCGATGTTTCCACGTCTCACAAAAACACCACAAACTTGTTGCATTAGGTCATGTGAAAAATATCCACATTTCCTGCGAGGCAGTAAATTAACCCAATAAGTCTTCCCAGGGGCATAACCATTGGTCAGTTAGTTCTGCACCTAGGAAGAAGCAGAAGCCTGTGTTGGCGGCCTCGCGTGAAATTATCAAGGACATATATTCCAATTTCAGCCAGGATGTCAGGTATGAATAATACACCGCTCCTAAGTTTATGAGCCAAAAGCAAAAATGTTATATCCCAACGTTCCCGAGATAAATGATGTTGGAAATACGTCGAAACGCACCTTTCTTCCTGTAGCACAATGGGCCAGTATAACTATGAACGTCCTAAACCTTATTAATCATTCGCGATTTTTATATTTGCGGCATTCAATGGGAACAGTTAAGGATTACCGTATTATCAACTAGATACTATATGGAACAAGATGAGGTGGGCCAAATTCCCACTTATCCTTATAAATATTTACTAACATTCAAATAGAAAATTCATAAATTTAAGGCCTCTTGTCAAACAAGAATATTAGGCCACGTATCAAAACTTTTAATTAAGTTCTAAAAGTTAACACCGTTTGTCCAAAGGAGCCTTATGTTCGGAATAAATGAATTCTAATTTCCAACATAAAATTTGTTAATGGAGATACTTTTATACGAGTTGTCTTTGAATAAAATAGGTACCCATGTCATAGTAATATTATATCGAGTAGCGGAAGTAATAAACTGAGTAGCTGCCAATCATAATAAGGCGGTGCATTGTAAACGATTACTCCATTTGAAATACACATGAGCAACCTTTTTGTAACCTTCATCGAAGCAAAATTGTAGTAAACTCTAAATTAAATAATGTTTTTTTTGTAATTTATGACTTTTCAGGAAGTGTATTTTTTTCACATTGGATGAACCAGTGGCGTATAGCACATAAAGGGTTCCCAAAACGGTGCCCACAAGATATTTTCTCTCGCCCGTTGCAAATAGTTACTCAGTACTGAAGATTGAAAAAAAAATAACTTGAAAAATTGGTCAATGAAAAGCACTGTCAAAGATCACTCTAATTTTAATTCCGATGTAATATTTTCTGTTACTGTTGATATTATTTATTAAGTAGGTACATTTAAAATATTTTTAAGACAAAACGATTCTTATTTTTTACCTACAATATAATGATTTGTACACATTTAACATAATAGGTAAATTTAACTTATTTTAATAATGAATTTGTCGAATTTTGTTATACAAGCAATTCATAGGCATTTTGCGGCCTGTCACTTTCTGTCAAATTTCGAATGTGCCCCCAACCTCCTAACTGCAAAAACCTCTGCCATACATGCTTCATATTAATATGAGTGCTTGTCCCAAGAAAATAAGAAGTATGGTTAATTCTTGGAAAATTGGCACTTACGTTCAACGGAATATATTTTTATTTTTTTGGGGCATGCACAGTTAAAGCTTAGAGCCTTTATGGACTGCACTACACCACCACCCCTGAGATAAAAGAAAAGGGAGACAACAAAACATTACTGTAAATCTATTCACTGACCTTTGCTGGCGCTGCTTGCAGCTGCAGGCCTGCGTCCCTCGACGCCCTCCTCGACAAGTTATAGTGGCACAACACCAAGTCTCTCCTAGATCTTCCGCGCAACTGAATTACGCTATGGAGGGCTTTAGACATCGATAAGCAGATATTAGAACACTATCTGCTGCTTTCACCATTTAAAACCGGATGTACGCCAAGTGAAGTAAAAATGTTGATGCACTCATCGGATGATTTAATAGTAACATATAGGTAGGTACTTAATAATATTATTATATCGTCGATGCACACGTAATAGATCAATTGTAACGATTTTAGACATTTTTTTCCGAAACTTTTTGCTCACATTTATTTTTCAATGTTCTTTCCAAACGCAAAACAAATCACTTTTATCTGTGAAAGGTGATGATGGAAGAAGATAGACACAACACTTTTTTGTATTTTTCATCATTTAATTCATGACCAATATTTTTTGTGAAATATCGTAAAACTGCGCAATATAAGTTCACTGTTATTATTTTTATGGGCACACAAAAAAATATTTTCAGGGGCTTGGGAAGAAGAAATTAACTAATTTATACAAAAATAAAGTTCATATAATTTAAGTGAATATGCATAATTATTGTCTATAAGTGTTTTTAATTACTGTATATAAATATATACCTATATTGTTTCTAATGTATCGATCTATAGTTCAAATCTATTAATCACTGTACACTTTTAAACAAACTTATATGTTTTTAGTTATTATTATAACTATATTTCAATAACTTTTATTATTATTAATCTTATTTTGTTATCCACTATGCATTTGCTTCCAGTTCTTTTTGTAATTGGCGTTCAGATAAACTGACACCTGTGAGCAGAAATGTATTTTCCGAAACCAAACCAGAAATGGTTTCCATTCAGAGGCCACGGAAATACCAATGTGAAACAAGTGTTGGCAAAGTGCACGTCTCAAAAGATGAATTTGACAAACATATTGCATACACACCCGTCCCTGTTCCAAACGCTGCCTGGCGCCCCTTGTCAAAACCTAAATTTTAGAAAACTTTGTTTTTACGTCTAATTAAGGAGCATTTTATTAATATGTTCCTATCTTTGTTATTTTCCACGTGGACCCATGCGTATTATATACAAAAAGCATCACTTTTACACAAAATGTCATCACTGTTAATCACTTGTGTTCGGCAGGTTTCGGTCTGAAATCTGAAAATATCTAATTATGAACAGATCCAAAAAATATATGTTTAAAGTGTAAATGTTTTATTTTGATTGGCAAAGTAATATAATGATTCGCGTATTGTTGTAAAAATCAAATAACACAAAAACGTCAACATTAGAGATGTTCGATATTCCTGTCCCGGTTACTTTTTACTTTGTCCTCCCTGTGACTTGAGGTTCATTGGAACCGTTGAACCGGTTCCAGTTCTTTTTTTCCAGAATCATTTTCAACCCCCCTCATCCATGAAATAAAAATGTTTTGAGAAAGCTTTTTTGAAAGCTTTCCTTTTTCCATAAAAAATAGTTACCAAAGAGCCTTCCCGCAACCGAGAATCGGTTCCAAAAGTAACTGGATAAATAGTCGGTTCCTTAGCGGTCTCCGGTAACTAGAACCGCAGTGACACTCCATTTAAAATATCAATCATCCCTAGTCAACGTGCGTCACAAATTACAAAATGTTTGAAAGTAGCTAGAGGTTTTTACGGTATTGTTCTATATCCTAACTTAACATTTATATTAGTATGCAAAAATAATCTTTACACTGCTAAGAATACGTTATAAGTTCGTTTGCATTTACTTTGTGAAAAAACGTCTAATGAGTGGGTGGCATTCGATGTCTATTAATTTTATATTATTATAATATATAGGCGCTGGGCACGTAAAAAAAGCACTGTAATTATGTACTATTAGCGCATTGGCAATACACCGCCTGGAGCAGACTGCTCCAATTGCGCCTACACAGGATCGGCCATGACCACAGATTTGCAAAGTGTATTACTATGCCCCTTGAAGTAACAATATATGGAGGGATAGCTAATTTGTTTTACCCAACCCATCCGAAATTGTAATAAATCACTTTTTCCGAGTTTTTACATCGTACACCATGAGAGAGAAAGAGACAACAAATTTCTTGGAAAGCTTCTATATACTGTCGCAATGATCTTAAGCTGGCTTTCTTCGCTGGTTAATGGCGGGACTCCGCCCACATTTTTTATTTTGCCACTAAACTTGACACAACTAAACGGTTTTTTAGGTTAGATGCTATATTTTTGTTGATAAAAATACTGTGAAAAAGTGGCTATACGAATACACAAAAACATGATGTCGATATGTGATATGAATGGATGTATAAATACCGTAGCCTTAGTCTTAGGCACGCCCATTTGCGCCGAGTCATGTTAAAATCATCAAAAACAAGTCCAAAACTGACTTCACTGCCCTTGGCTTGGGCTACCTCTAGTATACTCTAAGCTATGCCCCAAACTTCTCACATTAACAGCCTATTACAAGCTGAACTTACAACTGCATAACTTTATAATTTACTGTATTAATAACACTGATGTAACGTTTTATATTTGGCAAAAAGCAAACAGAAGAGTCGTGGCTAAGTAATTTACTAGCTACAATGACATGAGATCTAATACCCTTCATTATCAATTTTTAGATTTTTTATTTTTTTCTCATGAATTTATGTTTTTTTCTTTATTATTGTGTATATAATATGTTTTAAAACTTGTGTTCAATGTATTATTATCAACGATGTAATGTATTGCATTACACTACTTTTGCATACCTTCTGGAATAAAATTTTATTATTATTATTAATGTGAATTATTAAATTTGCAGAATTTGCCACAAAATGTCAAGAATATAATTATGATTTCAGATGATTGGAATTGCCAGAAAAGAAACTGTGTCCTGGCAAGGGCGTTTTGTGACTATCCGAAGGGTCAAAGCAAACTTCATTGATTAGCCGTGATATAGGCATTTTGACAACGTTGCGTGTGATCCTATAACTTGTAATATGTTATTCGTACAGTCCCCTTACGACATGTACCTTTTATGGTGAAACTTCTCTATAAACGATGTCGGGTGTTCCAGTCAACCATGCCCAAATGGGCGACAGTTTCTGTTGAAGTAATGTCAAATTTAATTAATTCGCTTAAAAATAAATATAGCTCCTTGGTCTTGTTTTAAAGAGGAAGGGTGACATTTTAGGTCAGTTCTGCTGCAACATTCGTGGCGGCCGAGCGTCACGAACTGCTCACGCACAAAGTGAACCCACGATTTTTGACTTTTCGGATTCGACACGTGTTCATAAACGGGTTTATATCTCAGAGACTAATTATCTGATCCAAGTGAACCAAGTGTTGTTTTGAAGAGGAGTGTATATGTTACAACTCAAATTGGGGTCCACGTGTGTATCCCAAAAATATACGAGTCTGTGAATTTTGAAAAGTTTGAAAATTTTCCGATTTTCTTATAATACTACGATAAATGAGCATATTACAAACATCGAGCACAACATTCTAAATAGAATTACACCAAAAACGCCGGGCCCGAACGCAAAGCTAACGCGCAATACTGCTGCGAATATAAGCAATATAAGCGCGCTCTGACAACTCAATGTCGATTTCGTTTCACGAAAATAGCTGCGGCCCGACACTGCCTAATTTATTTATTTACCAGAAAATATTGTGGTTTTGTTTACAGTTTGTAATTATGATTGGATAAAACATCAATGTAGCGTTTATTCACATTATCTAGTAAATATTACATTTAATATGAAAACTATCGTTTTACACTTTCGTGCCCGAGCGCAAAACCTTTAAATATACTCGTAGGTACCTATCTTGTTATTTGTTGATTTAGTTGACCAATCCAACTATTCAAAGCATATTCCGAAGTAATAAGTATAATGTTTTTTAATAATGGTTTGAAAGTCAAACTATGACACCAGTTTGAAAAATGAAGATGAACCTGTTACTACCTTTTCATTTTCCAGGGCTGGTGATGTTCGAAATGCTTGGATGGCAGCAATACCACGATACTAACAACTAATTGGGTACCAACGACTGGTTATTTTGTATGCAGCAAACATTTTCACAACAGTGAAATGATAAGGTTAGAAAACATCAAGAAAGCAAAAAGAAATTGGCAGATGACAGTCCCACTAAAAGTTAATCTCTTATGTAATTCATCGCATACTTTCTAATCTACCTAAATATGTACATAGCAAGAGGGTCAATGACAAGATCCTTCAGTGCGACAAGAAAATGTTATTCAATTCCAAAATCATCAAATCGAAGTGTTTTTTGAAAAGTAATATTTTGACAAAATATAGCGTATTTGTAGACGGTTTGAAAACTAAATTAACTGTGACTACTGAGCCATAATGAAGCCATGAAATACAAAAATAAGCCAAGATATTTTATTTAATACTTAAACAAAACAATGATTGTTCACATAGTCACTGTGATCAGATATTTAAAAATAAATGAGTTTATAAAAAAATAATGCACACTCTAATTATGATGTGAAATTGATATTGTGAGAAATTGCATATTAAGTAGAGGGTCAGTTAGTTAATTTGCTGTCTGGATATAAGTCAAGCAATTATGTTTCTCAGGCAGAAAACAATGATTTTTTTTCTTCATAATGCTGAAAGCTACTGCCTATTTATAAACAATAGAGCCAATTCGTTTTTCTTCGATTACCATGAATAAATATTATTTTCTAATCTAAAAAATATATAAATAATTTTCCTTTTTAAAAATCCTTCTATAGATGCATAAAATACAATAATATTCTTTACTGTCAAATAATATTGACATAGTTGCCTATTCATACACAGGTTCACACAAGCTACAAAATGCAATGTTGCCAAATTTAACAACATGGCTTGGAAATGAAGTTGTGTTTCAAAAAGTCCATCGAATACAGTTGAGCAATTAATTCTTGAGAAAAGACATACTATGGTGGAAGCGGATAATGTTCATACCGTATCAAAACATTGTTTCATGCCTCCCATATATTTTCCCAGTGGTTATAATGTAGCACAAATGAAAATGGCTCATCAAAAACAGCCATTTATAATTTAAAATATTGATTGTGATTTTTTTAAGCATTGAGTCCTTGCCTACAAATTTGGTATTTGTGTGTCCTAGAAAAAGAGTAGGAGACCCGGTGGTATCAGATGTATCTAATACTTGCCATCGGGTATAATTTGGTATGCACTGGATTATGTAGATGATTGGCTGGACGTGCCACAGAGAAGCAAGGCTGGTACTGGTCAAGTCACTTTGCCATCATTGCTATATAAAATACAACTTCCTTTGACATTATCAAAATATAGGCATCTCGAGGAGTTGAAAGAGGTCATTGGTAAAGACTCATCCATTCTAATCACCTTAAATATCACCTCAAAGTGCCCTTGAGGTGATATTTCACAAAAATGGTGCTATATAAATTAGCCAAGAATTCTAAGCATGTTTCAGGTTACACATTTGCGATACGACCCAAATATTAATTACTTACAAACAATGCACAACGACCAAACAGCACCAAGAACAATTTTCATGTTATATTATTTTGATTAATAATTTTTTTCCAGCTAATAACAGTATATTGTAAACTAATCAACAAAGGACACCAGGCGCACTTTTTCTATCTACAACACTGGCAACGGAAGACATCCTGCTGGTGGCAGCATTGAACCGGCTAGTGAGAGTAGCAGCACTGTATACCCCCCTCCTGCACTCTTATTTTCTCGAACTTTAAACTATAAGCATAACCTGTGGAATAGCTGTGTTGTTGTTTCAGAGAAAATACACAAATTATAAAACTGCCCAGTGTTTTAAATTATACACTTTATAATATTATTGTATTTCAATAAATCACTGATCATTCAGTGATTTATTAATTGTATCAATAAGTTCCATATTAGCTAGACTGTATTAAGAAAATAAGTCAGTACACAATATATCCTATGTGCAGTAAACAGTTAACACAACACAACACAATAAATCCTATCTGCAAAATTTTAGATAAACTCTATTTTTCTTTTATAAATAAGGTATCGAATGTAACTCTACAATTTATTTATTTAAACGTGTCACTAATTTAAAAATATTTCAGTTAAAAAAGATAAAACATACTTTAAAGCGTAATGATTTGAATATTACCTACATACAGAGCTACTATTCAAATCACAATTTTGATTATTTCAAAATCTACTAAGATCCACATAGGATAACAATATATATTGTGTGTGCATTGACGATATTCCAATTTCTTTGCCGAAAATACCTGATGGCGACATCTATCGAAATTAAAATAAAGTAGAAACATTTTAATATTCGAACCCTTCCCCATGGTTTATTTTATTTGGAAAATATGGACTTTTGGGGATAGTTATTCCATTCAAATATTATTAACAGGCTATTAGCAAAACAGTAAAAAATAAAAACAATATGTATTTATTTTTTTAATAAATGTTAAAATGAGAAAAGCAATATTAATGTTTGGCTATATTTTTTTAGAACGAAAATAAATGCTGAAAGTTAAAAATTCGTCCTTAATACTTTATGTTTAATACAAAAAAGGTAATATTTATTTAGCTCGCAAGGTGGTCCCTCTATCACAATTATTGTTATTATTATTAGTTTAATAATAAAAGAAAATCAATTGAAAGCATTTTTGCTTGAGTTAATATAAAGGGGTTTATTACGAGGTTTTGACTGCTTCGATCCATCGAAGTGAATGCCATCATCTTCTCCTCTGTCTATAGCTTTTAAAGCAGCTAACAGTTTCTTTTTCTTTTCACTATTCAACTCTGTGGAAACTTTACGTGTTGTAAGGGAGTTATTGTTCAACTCAGGTGTTAATTTATGCCCAGAAAAACCTCCAGCACTTATATTTCCTGTTGCAACATTGCTGACGGAATCTTCAGCTGTTACCTCGTTGAAGATATCAGTAGTAGTAGCATTGGCAGAAAAAGTTTCATTTATTTTATGCAGAGAACCTTCCTTTACTCCAATCTCACCTAGACCTTGGCTGTACAGATCTAAATTCAGTTCATTCTCAGAATCATGACTCTGGGAATTATTCAGATTTGTTGAATGGAATAAATCAATTATTGATCCCCTCGGTGCAAGGTTAACACTGCCTCGCTGTGTTTCAGGATTGAAAGAATCTACTTCCGGAAGTGAATCTTCGGATGTTGAGCTTATGTTTCCTACACTGTGTTTTTTCCCTTCTCTGTATGTAACATTTTTCTCATGTCTCTCAAAAGACATGACTGAATCATAAGATTGTTTTCTCATCTGATTTTTCATATCTTCAACTCTTTCTTTTACTTCATCGTCAGAACTTCTCGGTGCTTCAGTATCACTTTCAAATATTTTCATATTGGGCATACCATTTTTGATAGCTTGAACTATATCATATCCTGATGATGCATTATCCAAAGCGTTTGATCTATCTGAAAGATCATTTTCTGGTTTGGAATAGTACTTTTTAGTGTGAACTTGGTTATCAGTGTTTTTAGTGACATAGTTCGACTCTGAGGGTTCTTGATTTTTTACAGACTTCCCAACAACAGAAAAAAGCGATTTAGAGCTTCGGCTAGACTTGTTACTCTCCATAGAGGCCTACAAAAAATATGCATTTGCATTATAGATTTACATATACGTTAAAAAAAAAGGACATACATATACATTTAACAAAAATAAAAGCGCAATAATACCTGACTGTCTGATGAAGAATTTCCCTTGGCAGATAATTGAGCTGGTAGCATATTGTGTTTACTTCTAGATTCTAGATTAAACATACTCAAGGATGCTTTGCTAGTTGAACTTCCAACATTTATTTTTGGAAATATTTTCTTTGGCATATTTGCTGAAATCAGTTTTTCTTTCATCTAAAATAAAATTTAAGACATAATGATATTTTTAGTCAAGATGAAAATCTGCATATTGTAATCTTTATAAATATATAAACTCGAAAACACATAATTACTACTTAAATAAGTAAGCTAAAATGAAAGAAAAGCAGGCATCAAAAGAAGATTGAAAACCCAATAGCTAGAATGCTCGGCCATCAGTCAGATGAATCGAATCCAAAGCACACAGCTGTACTATACACAAGAGATTATTACAAATTATTCCTACCTCTATAACTGAAGACAGCTGATCAGAATGGTTGATGGCATCACTCAAGTGCTGCTGCGTCTCTCTATGCTTCATCACTTCTGTGTTCAATTGATGTTTGTGATTTTTGGATTCCAAACTGATCCGCCGCTGCAGACTGCTAATCATGTCATTCTGTTTCTGTACTTTTTCGGTCAAATCTGCTACTTGATTTTGAAGTTTTTCGCGTTCAATGAGATTACTGGCATTTCAAAAGGTGTTCATTATTATTAGCCAAAGGTGTACAATAATTGAAGATTTTAAATTACATTTTTATTACAAAAGATACTTACTTATCTTTACTCAAAGAAAGAAGATGTTTATGTTCATCGCTTAATTGTGTTAGCTCAAAGTCTTTATCTTTCAGTCTTTGTGTGACTTCTCTAAACTGGAGCTTCAGCTGTTTGTACCGCACTTGCCAGGAGCGAAGTTCTTCTGTGTGACTGTTTATCATTTTAGGTATATCACCATTCGCATTTTCATATCTAAAAAAAATATTTATTTTATTTTACAAAGTCTTTTTGTGAAAAAACTATTTTGAAATACATATAGATTATTGAGTTTTATTCAATTCTTGTCTCTATGACAAACCTTTGAAGAGCAGAATCCTGACGCTTTTGTAAAGTGCGAAGAAGGCGATTTTCATTTGATAATTCCTGTAATAAAAAATGTTTGGCAAATAAATTCAGCAATTCATTTGTTTGTTAATGTTTTATTTCAAAGATAATGAACAGCTTGTATTACGCTTAAATGGAAGTGTGCATCAGCCAGTTGATTCTGTAACTGTTTTACTCTGTGTTCTTTAGCTGACAAAACTCTCTTTGTGATAAATTTGTCAGCATTTTTGTTATTGGAGTTGTTGTTAGCCATTGACAGCATTGTCGTTGAACTGAGCAATGGATGAAGGATCTTTCTTTTGTGCAAAGCACATGGAAATTTCAAAGAACCAGAATTGTAGACACTTTCAGAACTGCACAAAAGAGATAATACAATGCGTAATTCAGTATGTATTAAAAATATTTCAGTTAAAAAAGAAAAAACATACTTTAAAGCGTAATGATTTGAATAGTACCTACATACAGAGCTACTATTCAAATCACATAATTTGTTGCTTACAGGTTGTCACAAAAAAATGTTCCATGTTTTGAGATTCATAAAAGCAGTGATTCAATCACAACATGGAACGATTTAAAAAAATAATATAATAATTATATTTTACTCCATCCAGTAGCATCAAGTTAGGATTTAAGATAATAATTTAATATAAATATTTTAATATTGTCTGGAGGACTTTTAATGTAGAAATCTTATAAACTCATTTGTGTTGATTGTTGTTGGTAGCTAGCGTAAACATCATTCACTGAATAGGAAATAAATACATAATATTATGACAGATCACATCAATGATACTATTGAATAATGCTCTCCTAGGCAAGGGTTCACTCCAATGATAATTGTAAAGTATGTACCTTGAGATTAAACTGTCTGCTGACAGTACTTCATCCAAGAGCAAGATATTTAGAAAGAAAACAAAGTGTTATGATTATGTTGGAAGATTATCTTTAAACTTAATAGGAACTTTTGCATCATATGGTGTGGATAAACCTGAGGGTACTCAGTTAATTATTCATCCATTTATGTGACATTGAACACCAATAATCATGAATATGTTATGTTGTAGTTTATTTCCATACCTTTGATTGCATTTCTTTTTTTCCTCAGGAATCAAACTCAAAACAGACATCACAAATAATTAAAAAAATATTGTAAAACTTCAAAATCTCTTCAAATAACGATAAAACTGTAGAAAAATGTGCACTCTATATAATGAGTAAACAAATTACATCACCTTGTAATGGCTTTCACACATTTGAGTTGAAATGTTTGGCATTCCTTAGCAACCGTTGCTCGGGCTTACAAAATTAGTCAATAAAAGTATACCAGAAAGAAATATGAAGGGGGGGATAAGAAAATGAACAATTATTTTGATGGGTACCTAATCATCTGAAATTTTCATGGCATATTTTAAAAAGAAAAGAAAAAAAAAAAAATATATGTATTCTCACAATAACAACAACATTATATTACAATAATATTTAACATTTGGTGTAATTTTTTCATCACTAGTTTCGCAAGCATCAGCTATTTTTACTCGTAGGTGGGTCAACTTGATTTTGTCTATTCCACATTTGTGCATACAAAGAATTTTTCTTTGCAATTAATTCGGAATGAGTTCCCCGTTCACTAATGGAACCACGTTCCAGAACAAATATTTCATCAGCATCCATTACGGTGGAAAGTCTGTGTGCTATACATATTGATGTTCTGCCTTCGGTAGCTCTGTTTAAAGCTTGTAAAATATTCTGAAAATAAATGTTTTGTTTCAAGGTAGAAAGCAACAGGTACATATACATATATGTATTATTATTTATTATATTAAATAAACAATCATGCATCTGTCAAATGTGAGTGTTATTTAAAATGACTATTAAGCAATCAAACATACTAATTATATTTATCTAATTTGAGTACACCATGCAGTATGGCACTTAAAAAATATATGGGTCATTGTACGTCACAATCAAATGCAATTTAATCAGAGCACAGATGTGTGCATATAGGTAAACAAAGACATCAGATAGTGGATAGCAAATAATGACACAATCAATGATTCACAAACTTTTTTACCTTTCACCCCCTGGGTGTTTAACTTGTGGTGATTAAATTTATATCAATTTTGTGATTCCCTAAAACAGCCCAGTTATTTATGTTCAGCATACTTACGTGTTCAGTTATCGAGTCAAGACTAGAGGTGGCTTCATCAAACACCAAGATAGGAGAATTTTTCAAGATAGCCCTTGCAATGGCTACTCTTTGCTTTTCACCTCCTGATAATTTGAGACCTCTTTCACCAACTTTGGTTTGATAACCGAGGGGCCATTTGAGAATTGAGTCATGCAACTCTGCCATGTTAGCTGCAAGTTCAACTTCATCTCCTGTTTTCAATAGGTTGCCGTAATGGAGGTTATACAGGATGGTTTCATGGAAGAGTACTGAATCCTGGAAGAAAAAATTCTATTATGTAGTTAACATAAAAATTTTATATGGTTCTTTAATTTATAGGATAACACAAAATACGTTTATCAATCTTCCTCAAATCATAACAAACAGCCAAAAATAGAGTGGATTTTCCCAATATGCCCTTCAAGTGCCCGGCTTGTGCTTTACATCAAACTGACTAAACATTACCTGTGGTACAATGGCAACTGCTTTCCTTAAACTTTCCATATCGACATCCTTTATGTTCTGATCACCAACAAAGATCTCCCCCGATTGTGGTTCATAAAAACGATACAGCAATCGAACCATGGAAGATTTACTAAAATAAAAACACAAAATTCAAATAGTCAAGCAAAATAAACAAAACTAAATACTATTAATAAGAGCATACGATAAACGAAAAAAAAAATTATGTATTCAGTTGATAAATATGGTAATAATCAAAACTAAGAAACTAACCCTGAACCTGAGCCTCCGACAAAAGCAACTTTTTTTCCAGGAGTTATTGTAAAATTCAAATTTTTAAATATCGGTTTCCCAGTTTCATATTGAAAGTTGACATCTTTGAATGTGATTGATGCATTGTTTCTACCGATCTCCAGCAATGGTGCTTTCGGGATGCTCTGGAATGAATAAATAACAATTAACCAACAAACATCTACATATTAATCAACCACCAATAATAACCTAAATTTTCTATAATTATCCAAAAAAAGTCCAGAGAATTAATTTGAGTGCTTCAAATTGCACTATGCTAAAACAAGTTAGGGAAATCATGCAATAAATGTATTGATCATGCTTCTATCGATAGATTCCCATATCTTAACAATTGGATTGCAGTCTTTAGAGCACAGACATCAGGTGAGAATGCTGTCCTTATTTTTAAATCAACGGAAGATGCTCCAAGCAACTAGCGTCATTGATCCCTTGGACAGCCGAGAAACACACCAAACGTGCGCCCAAGTTTTGTACACAGTTGACATTTCTCACATGAAAACGGGTAGCTTCTACGATTTGTTCTTGTGTTTGTAGCGAGTACCTTTTTAAAATAATTATTTCATTCAGCCATTTACGGAGCAGTTGTGGAATGATTCGCCGGCCTCTGTGTGTCCTCCCTCCTGCAACATGGATCTCTTCGACATCCAGATTCACTCCTTCCTCTCTTCAAAAAGACCCCCTCACACGGCATCCCCAAAAATAACATAGGCCCTGAAGGAAATAATTTCTCCAGGGCCTGCTGTGTGGACTCAATATTAAAAAGATATATTATCATCGCTGGCGCTACCACCCTTTGAGTTCTGGCCGCCTCTATAAAAAGCCTCTACTACTGCCGGTCTCCTACTGTCTCCATCAAGTTCTTAAAGTTTAGTTCAATTTGGAGTAGTCTTGTTTTAATGTAACCATTAAATTTAGATATTTATGTACATTTACCTGAATAGCACTGTTTACTGTCATTAAAGTAAACATAGTTTGCATATCAATCAGGGCTTGGCGTATCTCCCTGTAGACTGAGCCCAGGAATCCCAAAGGTACTGACAATTGAAAAAGTAGTCCATTTACCATCACCAGATCTCCAACAGTCATATGTCCTGCAAAAATTACACGGTGTTACAATTTATATTATTATTTTATACACGTGTAACGGAAAATATTCAAAAAATTTACATAGTAATCGAAAATAATTTACTTTATAAAAATATGAACAATTTAAATGAAAATAAGAACATTTAAATTAAAAGAATATATTTTAAAGTTGACTAATGTGACTCTACCGCCTAGGCTGATGTTGAAAATGTCAAAAGACTTAGAGATATTATTTAGCGGCGCCATCCATCTTTTCATGTTGGGCAAGCACATTCGTTGTGCCATAGCCAAAAAAAACTGAATAAAATCAGTGAGAATACAAATAATGTACACATGTAGTATAAGTACCGCAGCCAGAGTTGACATTAACACGGTACTCACACAGATACATTGCTTGCATACAGCATACTTCAAACTTGTTATTCGACTTCAAAAATGAAAATTCCAGTGATATTTAAAAAAAGTTCATTTTTAATACATAATATAATAAAAATACCACACTGTAAAACCTTTTAAATAAACGTGAAAACTTTTTAAATATTCAAATTCGAACAGCTTATATACACTTGTTATCCTTTTTTACTAATAACAATAAATAGGCTTAAGCAAGACCAAAAACTGTTCCTAAGTGACTTTTCACAAGGAAATCACAGTCGGAAGTCTATTCATATGCACCAATACACACAATTCTAAGAATGTGTTGTTTGCATCAAATCTAATTGCGTGGCCTATTATAATTGAACTGCCCATCTACATTAGGGCAAAATGTTAAGAAAGAGCCATAAAAAACAGATTTAAATTGTGTAAATACAAATAATATATGTAGTCAGTTAAGCATGTTTTTAAATTCTGCCACTGTTCAATTGCAATTTTTATTTCACAAAACGATTTTTTCTATTTGATGAAACAAACATTTTTTTACGAAATGGAATTTTTAGCTATTTTTTTACCTCGGTGTTAAGCTGACGAAATTTTTGATAGTTTTATAGTTTTTGATAGTTTTTTAGGAGTGGGTACTTATTTTTATATATTGGTGTGTCACCTAATTAAGGTGTTTTTGCCATAAAATAGGAGAATGTTCGGTTTTCTTTTAATTTATGATAACAATTTTGGGGAAAAATATGTGAAACAATTAAAAGGTTTGTATCTCATGGAGATAAGGGCAGTAAAAGAATCATCTAAAAACTGCAACGTTTGGAGATTATAGAAGGTAATTCATGCTAGTAAAATAAAACCAAAAACTAAGCCTCGTCTCAGGGTAGTTCTGTGTCGAGATAAGTAGCTTTACATTCAAAGTGAAAACATTATAACATAGAAAAAAAAAAACAATAACAAAAATAGATTATTACAAAATAAACATAACACATGCATTCAACAGTTGGGTATTAGTACATTTACAGTTGAAAATAAGAACAATACTCCACTGTATAACAAATATTACAAAAACTTATCAGTTGGGTATAATTAGCCACAATCATAGGGTGTTCATACTGACTATGACGAGAGGGAGTGCACAATTATAACCAAAACATATATATAATAAAATAATAATAATGGAAGTTTCAAGCATAGGGTTTCCACACTGATTATGATATAAGGGACGACATAAATACTCCAATTCACCACTCTCAGCTAACATAGAATTGTTGGCCATTTTTTTAAATAAAGTTTAAGTACCTATATTTTTGTCATATCACAAAGCATATTTTACAGCAAAGGAGCTTTATAAAAAAAACTACAATGTCAAAGGGTGTTCTGGTATTTAAACATAAAATTAAACATAGTTTTTTTTGTCCTTGGAATACAAATTAAATATGTATTACAACTACATAATGAGTAATTTGATAATTTAATATAATAATTTAAACTTACCTTGAATAATTTGATTTGCAGACATTATCATGATTGTACTGAGAGCAATACTGAATATAGCATTTTGTCCAAAGTTCAATACGGCTAAGCTGGAGGATGTTTCAAGAGACGCATCTTCATATTTCTTCAGACTTTCATCGTATCTGGCCAGTTCGTATTTTTCATTGTTAAAGTACTAAAGAAAAAAGCTAAACATTAATTATTCATGAGTAATGATTGAAATAAAAATTATTTTGTGGATTTATAATGTTACCTTGACGGTTTCATAATTGATCAAAGAGTCAATTGCTTTGTTGCCAGCGTCATTTTCAGCTTGGTTCATGTGAACACGGAATTTGGTCCTCCATTGGGTCACTCCAAGAGTGTAAGCAGAATATATAAAAACGCACCCAAATGATACACCTAAATTAAAAAAATAATTAGTAAACTGATCATCATACATTACATTTTGTTCAACTTAGTTGTGTGGTATATTGAAGAGGATGTGTTTTTAATTTATCTACATGACAAAGCATTAGTTATTTTTATTTAAACTGATAAAAACTCGGACATTGTTTTTTTAAATAATGCTGAGATTATTGTAAATTTGAAAGAATCAACTAACTGCATAAATCAGGCAAAATACTTGTGAATTTTATAAATTCAATAATATTATGATGGGCTGTCAAAGCGAAATTTTATTTATTTGGTAAAATTTTGAAACGCATTCTGAGAAGTTTTTTTTCATAAAAATGACTTAATGAAATATTAAAAATTTGACCTTTTATGTACAAATTATGTTGAAGATCATTCCGTCCCATTTAACTAATGTAATATCTTTTATATCAGTAAGATAAATATTGACTTTAAATAGAACAGAATCAAGTCTAGAACAAATCTAGAAACTACAAACATATTACCAAATTGAATATACAGTCGAACTTGGTTATAACAATCACGGTTATAGCGAGGTCACGGCTATAATGAGCAATAACTTAATGATATGTTAGTTAGGGCTTATTTTCATACAATGGTGTGGGGTTATAACGAGGTCGCTTCACTGATATAACGTCCAAATAATATTGTCAACTCAATGCGTCCGGGTATGAGAATATACCCAATTCTCGAAACAGTCGAAGAATGTCATAAACAAAACAAAGAAAGCCGCCCTTCCGGCACGGCGGCGGAATTTCCACAAATCACGTTAAGGATGGTTTATAATCCCTGATAGTTGTTGCTCTAAGAAACATTTCTATCCAGTACTATCGGACACTATGTAAAAGTGTCGTTTAAAATGAAAGTCATACGATTTCTTTTCTTTGCAATTCTGTTCCTTTTTACAAATTCGTTTGTACTCTATGTCTAATTTGTATCTGGTTTTCCCTATTTCTTAAAAATAATAAATTTAATAAATGTAAGCTTTCTTACCTTGGCATAAATATCGATATTAGTAGGTAGGTACTTTTTTTTACCTACCCAGGTTTATAACGAGTAACGGCTATAAGGAGCAAATTTGGTTGGCCCCTTCGCGCTCGCTATAACCAAGTTCGACTGTATTAAATTTAAGCACCTTAAGGCGCGTACAAATATTAGCAGCACATTATGAAATAAAACAAATTGTAATGTGTACATTACGGCGTGCGCTAACTGTTGGTTTTTCGGACAAACACAAAGGGATGATAAGTGTGTAAACGCTCGAAAATATTGCAGTGTGTGTAGATGCTCATGTCTTGCGCGTACACATATGTAAATGTTTAATTGCATGTTTCATTTCATGTTGTGTTGTTAATATCTTCTGTGCCATGTTTATGGATGCCCTGCATAAAAGAGATTCCTGAGAAATAAAAAAATTATAATCAACAATTAACAAAATACCTGCAAATGCCAAACCACCTTTCAAACCAAGAATTGAAGAAACCAGGGCAAGTTCAAATATGGTTGGTACAACATTAAACACCATGGCCGTCAGTACAAAATTGATTGCACGGGAGCCTCTATCAATGGTCTAAAAATAAAAACACACCTAATAAATAAGACATACATGTTAAATATTGTTCATTGCAATTATTTTTTTACATTTTTTATTTATTTTTCTTTGTAAAATATAAAACATAAGAAATTGCTCCATGTCTGTTTAATTTGGAAATTCCTGTGTCGAGAGACAGACTTAGGGTACATAAATGATATAATAAGGTGAAATAATACAGAGATAAATATTTTCCTTTAAACAAGAAATAGAAGATTTAAACAAGAAATAGAGTAAGTTTAATCCTATAAATGTAAATAATAATAAAAACGGAGAAAGAAAAAAGAGAAATAAAATTAATATAAAAACAAAGTTATTATATGGAGGTTAAATTTTAAGATACTGTTTAGGTGTATAGAGGTTAGGTTGCATATACAGTCGAACTTGGTTATAATGATCACAGGAATAGTGAGATCACAACTGTAATGAGCAATTACTTAATGATATGTTAGTCTGGGTTTATTTTCATACAATCGTGTGGGGTTATAATGAGGTCGCTTCACTGATATAACATCCAAATAATATTGTCAACTCAAGGCGCCTGGGTATAAGAAAAAACCCAATTCTCGAAACAGTTGAATAATGTTATAAACAAGACAAAGAAAGCCGCCCGTCCGGCATGGCGGCGGACTTTCTGCAAATTACGTTAAGGAGGGTTTATAATCCCTGACAGTTGCCGGTCTAAGAAAGAAAAAATGCCACTATGTAAAAGTGTTGTTTAAAACAAAAGTCATACGATTTTTTTTTTTTGCAATTCTGTTCTCTTTTTACAAATTTGTTTGTACTCTATACCTAATTTGTATCTGGTTTTCCCTATTTCTAAAAAACAAAAAATTGATATCATGCAAGCTTTCATACCCTGGCATAAATATCGATATTAGTATGTAGGTACTTTTTTTACCTACCTACATTTTTAACAAGTAATGGCTATAACGAGCAAATTTGGTTGGTCCCTTCGCGCTCGTTATAACCAAGTTCGACTGTATAATGTATATTATACTTAGTATTTATGATTGCTTTTACTACTTATAGGGAAGTTTAAGAAAAATCGTTCATGTTTGATCTGTCTTGGCTGGTGATCCAAATCTTGGTGTCCAATTTATACTTGGCGTAGTTAATGTTCTGTCTAATGGCCATTGTTTAGCTTTGTTGCAAAGTATCTAAAGTTTCTTTGGCCAAATGTTGTTTTAGCGAAAGGGATAAGTAAGAGATTATGCTATATCGATATAGTATCGCGGGCAGTTTGGACATTGTCAAATAGAGTTCTGTGTTTAAAAAGATATGTTAGTATGTTTTTGGCATAAAGTTGCCTAATATCTAAAACACAAATTCTCCTAAAGATTTCGTCAGAACTGATGGTGATCGGTAGTTTTAGAATAATCTTTATAATTAGTTTCTGAGATTTAAAGATGGGATCAATGGCGGCAGCGGTAGCTTCACCCCAAGATATAATACCATATTCAATTAAAGATAGACATAGTGCATAGTAAATTGTTTACATTACCTTGGAAAGAGCACCAGTTTGTTTCGAAAGATGAAAGTTCAAATCCAAATTGTGAATATGTGTAAAAACATTGCAAGCAAGTTTCCTGATAGAATGTTGAGCGACTCTTGCGAAAACAGCATTTCGTAATTCATTCAATCCTGCGGCTCCTGATCTTGCAATGCCATCTTAAAAAGCAAATAATCTTTCAAAAATTATGTTTAATATTATAACATGAGTTAGATAATATTTTGAGAGAGATAAAATAAGTTTCTGACTTACATCCAATTAGAAGACTGAAGGCAGCAGTGCCCAACGCTTGAGGGACAGTGGCCATTCCCATTAAGGCCTCTCCGTTGACTGTTGTAGCTTCATTGATCCCGTCAATAGCGTACTTGAATATGAATGGAACGGTTACGTTCAGCATTTTGGCACCCACCAGAAGAGACATTGCTAACTTCACGCGAGATCTTATGAATTCATCATCCTAGAATTGTTGAGAAATATATTAACGAATATGAAGTAACTTTACTTCACGAAAACTAAATATGGAATAATAAATAAATAAAAATTATATAGAAACAAGGTTCTCGTTAAATTTACACTTAGCTTGCATTAAGCCTTTGACTGCAGATAAGCATCTACACTTAAGTTTTCTATATTACGTAGTGCAGTTTTACAGTTAACTAACTAACTAACCATCACGCCGTTTCTCCGCAGGGGTAGGCAGAGAGGACGGACCGCCATACAACTCTGTCTTGGCACACACTTCTTGCTTCATTTACATTCATACATCGTCTCATACATACTCTTCTGTTATTCAGTTACAGTTTTACAGTTAATGTATGTTAACTCTTGCTTTAATGTTATATTCTACCCATTTATTGTACTCCTTTATTTAACTAAAATGCATTTTATATAAAAGCCTTTAAGGCGTTAATAAAATAAAGTAAATAAATAAAAACTTGTTTGTTTAAAAATCTCTTGCTGCCCTGAAACTTGACTAGAATATTACTGAAGGAATATAGTATCACATACCTTAGGCCAAATATAGGCCATCATCCCTCGCAGCATGTCCACCGAAGTTACAGGTTTCACATCTTTCCCGAGGCTGACTTCTTCTCGAGATAAAAAAGACGCACCTGGATGAAAGCAGTCTCGCTTTTGAATTCCTAGTGAAGGAAGAGAACTTAGTGGGAGGAAGAGTATGGGAACACAGGATAAAAGGCAGAGGGGGTACAAGCGAATAGGTGAGAAGGATTACGCAAACGAGGGAATAAAGCACTGCAATCATCCACTGTTAAAACAAAAATATAGCAACACAAACACATTAACAAAAATAATTAATAACAAACAAAATTTCATTCATTTTAAATGAGGCTGATAAAATGAAGTAAGTATAATATAATATATAAGGAGTACATTCTCAGAGAAACATATTTGGTACATACATGCATTTTCATTCAATTTATATATATTGTTTGTACCACTCTTGATGCTAATAAGACTTGAGTATTTGTTTTGAATATAATATAATTTGTGAAAATGAAACCAAGAAGAACAGAAGCAAGCAGGAATATAGCAATATGTCAAAGTGCAATTAAAACTAGTTATAAACGACATGAATAACAATTCAGAAAAAGATGAAAATTGTTTAAATGAAATGTTGATAACAAAACACAAACCAAAATATTCAAAACAAATATGTACATTTTTTTATTTTTAAATAATTACACAAGAAATAAGTTGCCAAAGCTGACTTAAAACCGTATTGGTTTCTATGAAAGAGAAAATAAAATTGTAATTTGGCTGAAGTCCGCCTCATTGTGACAAATTATTATGACGAATACCTTTTTATGCCAGTGCTAACACTTTTCAGCAAGTATTAAATTCACTAATTTGATATATTTAACCATCACTTAAATTTGAGAAGGAAGGAGAATCATAAAAATTAGAGAATTTCGAGAGTTAAACACGAGTGAGGCGGACGGTAAATTATAAAACAACAAATTAAAGCCACTGTGACCTAATTTACCTGGGAGAATTTTCAAAGTTTTTCTTTTCTTTCCCAACACAGCTGCCAAAACACTATTTCCATACTTTGAATCAACTCCAGGAACACTGGCATGTGTAGATGCTGCCGTACTTTTACCCTAAAACAGATTTTTGCACAGTGAAATAAGATCAAAGAAAACATATCCTATAGCCATTCTCCACAGGGATGACAGTATCTCTGAAAAGGTCTATAGTTTCAATGAATTACATGTCAAGATATTTGTTGGTAAGAACGATAGAGGATAATGAATGCTTACCCGCAAATCGTAGTTAAACCAAGCTGAATTTCCACAATATATGTAGGGTATATAATTTTTATTTACAAAATTATAATTGTATCGCAAACTTCGAGAGAAACATCTTCTAGCTCCATGTACAGTCAGTTGAAAAGACATTTTTATCCGCGGGCTAATGATTATGTTAAGTAAATGTAAATATCCCCAACATTTATTTTAGCGGATAATTTCGTTGTTAGTTATGAAACATCAAATTTGACAAGTGTCAATTTTCTTTTTCTGTGCAAAACCTAGAGATGGTCGATATTCCTGTCCCTATTAAAAGGAACCGGTTCCAAGCCGGTCATTGGAACCGTCGATATTATTTCTGTGACAAACCGGTTCCTTTTTTTTAAATAAAAATCGGTATCATTTGTCTAAGGAACCGTTTTTTCTATGATTTGCTGTTAATTTTTTTTTTGGGAGGAACTTTTGTCGATTTGCAAGTACTTTTTGATTTAAAATCTACCGATTAGTGCTTTTTTTTTCGGAAAGGATTTTTTTGTTGATTTGCTAGTACTTTTCGATTTCAAATCTCTATCGACTAGTACTTTTCGATTTGAATATGAAAATCTCCTCCGTAGAACTTTTCTGGAACCAGGAACCGGTTCCAAAAAGATTTGGATAAATAACCGGTTCCTCGCCGGTCGCCGGTAATTGGAACCGCAGGTACACCTAATTCTGATATCGACCATCTCTAAAAGATGGTTGATATTTTGGTCCCGGTTATAAGGCGGTCATTGGGATCGTCAATATTATTCTCTGAGGATCCGATTATTTTTGTCAAATAAATTCTTGTTTTTGGCAAATGAAAATGTCAAGCAGATATATATATTTTTTTTTTAACTAATTACTGTTGGAACCGGTTGCTATTTTAGTAGAATGAAATAATGTGTAGAATATTTTACAAATATTTTAGAATGCCGTGATAAAACGAACTCGGCTCCTGTTATTTTTCATTAAAATGATGATGAATGACAATTTAGATATCCATAATCCTTACTAAATTTACAAATCTAAGATTTACGAAATGAGGTTGTAAGTCTTGTTTTAAAAATAATCGTATAATTCAAGATTGCCTTATGAGATAGCAATATGAATAATAAGTGAAAAGGAACCAGTTCCAGCTCTTTTTTCCTATAAAATCGCTTAAAACTCTCCTCTTCAATGAAATAAAAATATTCGAGGGATCCGGTTCTTTTAGTCAAAAAAAAAAAACATTAATTACTGATGAACCTCCTCGCTCCCGGGAACCAGTTATAAAAGTAACTGGATAATTCATCGGTTTCTCGCCGGTCTCCGGCAACCAATTTCCCAATAAAACCTCACTTCAAATATTTACCATCTTTAATAGTGTTACAAACTAAATAAATATTGTTTTTGGACGTCCATGGTTATTGATTCATAGTTTTTGTGTGTTGCCAAAGTATGTAGTTTTAAAAAAAAATCCTTCCTTTCATAGTTCGCACACGTTTTATTGCCATCATCAGATGAAAAATAATTTCACTAAGCTTAGTTTAATATGTAGCGGTAATTTACATAATATCTGCAAACGTAATAGTCGTGTAGTTCGGTGCATCGCAATTGTATATATTAGATATGATGAGTAAAAAATAAATCTGTCGATAAAAAAAACTAATGTGTTAAATCGTTCAATGAATCCAGTATTTCAAATTATTCCCGTTGATAGTAATGAATAATGTTTATAATAAACATGGATACAATACTATAAGCCGTCCAATTATATGAAAAATGTATTAGATGTTTTGTATAGTTTTGTCTTTCTTGCTTTAACAAAGCACGTTGACAAAGGAGTATTTACTTGTCATCAGCGAAACCATGGAATTTCAGCTATTAGAATACGGTATAAAGCGGAAGTAAATTGGTGATGGGAAACAATGAAAAAGAATTTTAAAGCTATATAAAACCTAATTATTTAATTCTAGTTACTGAAAATCAGTGGCGTGTGTCCTAGAGTCATGGATTATTCGGCATATGCATCGTATTTTTCATAATAAATTTAAAAGAAAATACTTTACTGCTCAGAAAAAAAATATTAAGGAAATGACGATACAACTAATTCCAACGTAAGAAGTGAGGTATTTTTTATTGGCCATAATCAATAAAAATAAGGGATGGTTGATATCGGAAATTGGGTGTCTTTACGGCTCCAACTACAAGAAAGGTTCTACGAAAAAAAATAGGAAAAGAAAAAAAAAGGCAAAGGTTCTTGGTAGGTTACTAGGAAAATTTTGAAACGAAAAACACTAGAACCGTAAAACCGTTTCATCTTGTTTCTAGCGTTTTTATCCAAAAAAATTTTTTATGAGGAAGTGGGTTGCTAGCGATATTCTTGGAACAAAAAGCACTGCAGCTGCACCCTTTCAGTGAAAAGCACTAGGATATTCGCTATTTTTATTTGCCAAAAATAGGAATCGGTTCCAACAAAAATAACGGGTTTCTCGGAGAAATATCGACGGTTCCAGCGACCGGCTTAGAACCGGGACAGGAATATCAACATCTCTAATAAAAATAACAAATCAAAAATCCAACGTCAGCTGTCAAGCAAATGTAGCGTGATAGGTTATTATTCGTCCTGTTTTTTTTTAAATGCCTGTCTTGAAAACCTGTATTTCTTGTGAAAAAACTAATTGACGATGGGAAGAACTTATCGAAACCGTAAATCTTCATCGAAGAAAACAGAAAACTTCATTATTGAGAAATCCGCAGAAATTATAAAGCTCAATAAATGGATAAAATTGAATGGATTTCAAAAATGTAAAAAAATACGACTCGCCAATTTTACAGAAAGTGGACGCGGTGTGATGGCCGCCGCAAAAATTCTCTCTGGTGACGTGTTAATGGAAATTCCTTTTAATTTAATACTTAATATGGACACTTTAGAACACGACAACAACTTTAAACTATTGTTTACTAATGTTCCAAACTATATTCACCAACTACAGAGTTGTCAAGCAATACTGTCATTTTATATATCGTTTTTAAAAATGTCAAGTTCAACTTCATTTTGGTCGTATTATATAGATACAATTCCTACCAATTTCACTGTGCCATACTTTTGCACCGATAAACAATTAAAATGTTTCAATGAAGATATTCAAAATATTGTAGAAACCCAAAGACTGACTGTCCGCATCGCCTATCTTTATTTCAAAAAAATGTTAATTTCTACTAGTAATGTTTCTAAAGGCACACAGTTTTCTACTATGATTTCTTCTTTTACTCTGGAACTTTACAGTTGGGCATATTTTGCAGTGAACACCAGATGTGTGTATTTAGATCCAGAAATCATGAATAACCTTCCATTTAACAATAATGATTCAATGTGCTTCAAAAGTTTGCTCAGTGATTTACCGAATTTAGGCTTAATTCCCTTCTTAGATATGTTTAACCACTCAACGAAGGCTGAGACTGAAGCCAAACTAATTTATTCATTCAATTTTCATAGTAAAACTATTTCAAATATTGTTACGGAGAAGGGATCATTAATATTTAGATTAGTTTCTTTGTCAAATTATTCTAAATTTGATGAAATATTTATTTCATATGGACAGCATGGCAATTTGAAATTATTAACCGAGTATGGATTCTGTTTGCCTTTCAATCCCTTTTCGGTTGTAAAATTCACATTTGAGAGTGTCTGTAATTTTTGTTCTAAACATAATAGCTCATCTTGCACTATCTCAAAAGAGAAATTTAAATATATTACTAAGCATGTCATCAATACAGATTTGTTCATTGATAGTAGTGGATTGAGTTACAACTTTCAGCGGCTCTTATTTCTTATAGCAAATAATGATAAAAGCACATGGGATGTTAAAATATATTCTGCAGATTTTGACGATAGAGACTTATCAAATATATTTAAATTAGCTAAACCAATCTTATCTCAAAGAAGAGAACTATACCATAAGATTTTATTATTGTTTTCAGAAAACAGAGAAAATGAAATTATTATGCAATGCTTAAATTTATTCAGGGATTATATTCATATTATTGATAATTTATTGGTTTCTTTGATTAAATGATATGTTTAAAATTTGTACCATGTATTATTGTTTTCTCCATATTTATTATCTTTTAGGTTTTGTTATTATTTTATGTTTTTTAAAGTAGGTAAGTGTAAAATTATTGTTTTTTACAACAAAATTTTGAGGACGTAAACAAACTAAACCTGAACGAACCCGATCAGGACTGGAGGTAGCGAACCTGTTAAGCAAGACAATGATAAACAAAATCCAGGTCATAATATGAACGTTGACCGGATCAACAACTTAGCCAGTAGTATGCTATTAAAAAAAACAATATTGTCAGCCAAAAATTGCAGAATGTTACTGCGCTTAATACGCCATGGCAATTCGGCAGGACTTTAAAATATATGTGAGCCAAATATTATGGATGACATATTTTCAAGGTGGTGATTAGATTTAAGCTTAATTTGTTTAGTTTATTTTAAAGTCGGATCACATATAAATTAGTTTCGTTTATGATACAAAATTATATTATTGCAAATGATTGTAGAAGTTTGTTTAAATACCCATTGTTATGATTGAAGGAGAATAAGTATTAGTCAAACAATAATATATCATGTTTTTTCCTACCCGATTCATTAATAGATTATAGTATCTACGCTCTTTAAAGTGCAGAATAACAATGTAATACAGAATGTTCTCCCTTGGTGATCCAGCACATTGCAAATGTTTGTGAATGAATGGTTTTACCACTTTGATGCAACACATAGCAGTCAGAAAAAGACCGGTTAGTAGCCGATTGGATAAATGCATCTGGTTCCCACCCGGGCGCGGTTTCGAGTTCAATTTCTCTGCTAGCTAAGTCCTCCATCATTGTACGTGCAACATTTTTTGACTATAATGATGGTGGTAGGAGTTTTTCAAATATTGTCAGGTCATTTGTAAAATGGGAATGTTTGTCTTTCTTTAAACCATTAACTGGTGTCCTTGCCTCTTTGGATCCATGTTGATTTTCGTTTATTTCGCTACTCTCACGTTTTTTGCCGAAGTGACACCTCTTCAGTACCACCTAAGTCGAGGTGTGAACGTGCCAGCAAGAGCACGGATCATTTGGGCCAGTGAAAGTAGCATTTTTAACACGCGGGCGGGTCCAGTGGGGCTAAGACGCCATTTACGTGTAAGATGTTTCTACCAGAAGTCAGAAAACATGCTTGTCCAGACTGTCCGCCAGTGGCAGAGTTCGCCCCTGCACCAACAGTGGAGGTGGCGATTGATTGTGAGACCAACTTGTTTACTGTCAGTATAATCAGGGCCGGTCCTGTGCAGGCGCAATTGGAGCAGTCCGCTCCGAGCGGCGAATTGCCAAGGCGCTGGAGTACCTTATTCTTATTACAGTACTTTTTTGCTCGCCTAGCGCCTATATATTGTATTAATTTAAAAAAAAAAAATACTATCCATGGATGGCACTTGAGTTCGTAACTTCCGAACCCCACGGCGCGAAACGGAAATTCGCGCCTATTTTTTTAAATTAAAATTAAAACATATTTTTTAATTCTGAAATATAACAAGGTAAAGAATATGTGCAGAAGTTTTTAATTGCATCAACCACTCTATCTTGCTAAAATTGAGAAATCATATTTATTTTCGCCACTACGAGTTACTAAAAAAAAAAAAATGGTAAAATCATCATCGGGTAAGAACTGTCACATTTATCCAAGTATTTATATATCATACTGCTGATGCGTATCGGTTACCTTTTCCTCATAAATTATAACTAACGTATTTATATTATCAGAAAGATAGGTTACAAAATAACTCTCAACTTAAACGGCAAGGACTCACGTTATGCTCAATGATATGATAATGGTAGTGGTTTTTTATTATTATTATTTATTATTAAATATCTTGCTAATATACATAGCCATACCGATGATTTATAAAAACTCACTCCTGGACAAGAGAAATAAAGGACTACATAAGTTACAACAAAATACAGAGTAATCAAACTAACATAAATCAAACAATATAACATAATAAGATACATAGTATTAAAAAAAGGTAATTAGGATTAATATATATTTAAAAATCACAAAAAACCTTAAGTGCAGTAAATGAGAATGTTTTTGCTCTACCGAGAAAAGAAAACGGTTTTGGAGATTAGGTGTTTTCATCTTTAAATGAATTTAAAAAATATTCTTTTAAATCTTCAATTTGTTGCAAATAATTGTTATTATTTTCTGAAAAAGGTAAATTATTAAGTTTAAATAATTTATTTTGTACGTACATACTTGTGTGAACTTTTTAAAATTGAAACCGATGAATGTGTTGAAAAAATTATCAAATAAATAAAAAAATCTTCCTATTCCGATATAAAATAAAATACTTACCAAATTTTTATACAAGGACAATTTTATTCCAAATTTGAAATGTGAAAGTGAAACAAATTTTTATCACGTCAAGTAGTCACGTCCAAGACTTTTTATAGGTTATATTATTATATATTACTGGCCTAGTTAGAAAATTAAAAAGTATTGTTTGTTCACAAGTACCCCGTATAAACTATTTGCTTTAAATTTAGAATGATCTTATTTTCATATGGTATCACTTTTAGTACTTCACCTTCACATTTCTGAATGCGGGAAATATTCTAAAATTAACGGCAAACTGCACCGTTTTTCTAGTGTAACGTGAAGAAACCGGCAATAAACAAAAATATTTATTATTGCTCTCGTTAATACAATTCTCCGACCTCTCAAAATATAGAATTTATTGCGACAATATAATGGCAGACGTTCAGCAGAAAACCAAGAATGCTGTGACACTCCGAGGATCTGCACAAATTATCCGAGAATATTTACGTAAGTACAAAAGTTTCATGAACTTATATTAATTTATTTTCTGGTGTTTGTTCTATATTTCCCGTTCGTAAGGGAAATAAGCTACCCTAGTATTGTTTTCCGGTTAATTCGTGGAGTTGTTTCTAATGTTTTTTTTGTTTTATCATTGCACGTATTTACTATTCATATTCGAACTCGCAACAACATTTTGGAATTTATTTTGCCATAATCATTATTATTTCAGGTATAAAAATGTTTCCGTTTGATGTCGTGGATCAAGAATGATTTCTTTCTTAGAAGAGTTTATGTTATTAACATTATTAAATTGTATAATAAAAAGGATAAGCTTATTGTCCTAACTTTCAATCTTGTTTCAAAATATATTACGAGTTTCCTAATACTTTGAAGCTTTTCTTTGTTATTTTTAAATTGTACAAAAAGTCTTTAGGCTGATGACATTTACGTCGTAAAAATGAGTTAATATTATTTGTTAGTCTGATAAAAATATTTTATTTATTTATAACTTTTTCCAACTTATGGTTAGTGTGGAAGGTTTTGTGTACCTATGTAAAACAAACTATTTTGTCATTATATAATTACTTTTTCAGAATTTGCTGTCAATTCCATAATTTTTCAACGTGGGATTTATCCTCCGGAAACATTCAAAGCTGAACATCAATATGGAATCCCTCTTTGGATTTCAGAAGATCCAGGAATAAAATCCTTTATACATAGTTTACTCTCTCAAAGTGAAGGTTAGTAGAGTTATTAATCTTTTGATACTCATTCAAACAGTTTTTTTGTGGTGCTGTTGTCATTTTCATTCATTCTAATTCTAATCGATTTATGGGGGAACTAATTCCCCCTATTCTCTGTGGAAAATCAATTGACCGTTAGACGGCGAAAACTGAATTTAAAAGTCGTTTGTGTAGATTGTTTTCTTTCATTCAAGGGTAGTTCACTTTTTTTCAACAAGCGAAATATGAAACCTGTTTTTTTACCGCCTAACAGGGGGGGGAGGGATAAAGTATTTTTTATCGGTCTACAATTGTTGGGGTCTTCTTCTGGGAAGAAGCCCCCAAGAGAATTATGAATAGGTTGGGAAAGAATGGCAGTTTATTGTAAAATGATTTGGCTATATCAAGGATGTTTTGCCGAAGGGTGGGGATGTTTGTGTAGAGATGGTTGATATTCCTGCCCCAATTACTTTGTCGTGATGACTTTGCTGTCACTGGAACCCTCGATTCCACTAATTCCCTATTAATCTGTAAAAAAACGACACATCGAAGAAAACAGAAAAAACGGCTCACTTCACCAGCTGTCAGAATGTTCAACGCCATTTTGATTCAGTTAAGGTATCTAATTAGCAGCTAACCATAGGATTGAGTGTCTAGTAGTAAAAACATATTTACTTGGGAGATAAAGTTATTCAGCGGTGGTGAAATAGGCAATATACGTTACTCAATGAGTAGCGCTAATCTAAATATTACTTAGAGGTGGTGGAATACCCCCTTAGTAACATACTCATAAGATGGTCTGTTAAACTTATGTCCATTTGTAAAAAAATATATGTAACCTTAAAGATAGCAATTCAGATACTGTTTTCTTTATTTACTAAATTATTTATTTATAAATTTAAAAACAGATACATTTTTATACAATTATTAATTTATAATTACAATTAATGTTTTTTTTTGTTTATTTATTTAACTCTTCATAAGTTGTGCTAATAGCTCGTGGTTATGGGAGGGGTAATTACATAATCTTAAGTGGTGAGTTATAATGATGACGAGTGTAATAATCAATGATTTGTCTTTATTTTCAGAATGGATTGTGTCTCACAAAGTGACAAAGATATCTCTTATAATATTGAATGTGCAGACAAAAGAGGTACTGGAGTGTTGGGACTTCAATTTGGAGTGCGAGGAAGGCGATGCCGCATTAACTGCGGAGAACAAAGCAGTAACCGGCAGCAAGGAGCTGAAGAAAATACAACAGGAGATTCGTGATGTAATGCTGCAGATATCTGCTACAGTTTCTTACCTTCCCCTTCTGGATTGCCGCTGTTCATTCGATATTTTGACCCACGTGGCTAATGACTGCCAACTACCTGAGAAATGGTCTGAAGCTCAACCTGTCCATATCACTAATTCACAGAATGTCAAACTTAAATCATTCTCGACTAGTGTACACAAAATGGAAACTGTCGTCAATTTCAAGATGACTGACTGAGAAGGTAATTTTTTAAATCTGCCTTTTTAAAATATAACAAATTAAGAATACGGCAGATACCGTTTTTCTTAAATACTGTAGCATCAAACAACATATTTCCAGCTCCAATAACATTTTTACTCTTGAATATCTTGTGCTGTGCCAACAGGTACAAGCCGTGCCCTTTTTAACTATTTTCCAGAACATGAATTTTCGGTTGGCATTCTCTTTGTGAAATATCAGAAAATCGTCACGACTGATAATATGAGGAAATCTCATCATAGCTATTATACACCGAGGGAGCAAATAATTTTGTGTAGGATTTTATTAATTGACTTATTTTCAAATACATTATTATTATTTGTCTTTTGATATACAACGATTTTATTTGTATTTATACAACCTTATAGTTTCAGTGATCACATTTATTTTCCTACTAAATATTATAGTTTTGCAAAAAAAACTGTAATACTGCCATAATTTTTTTACTGCTGAATAATATCAATATTTTTAAATTTTAAGTAGTATATTGTTTTTTTTTTGTAATTATATTTTTTCTGAATCAAAAATTCATGTCAATGTTAAAATCTTAAAGGATTTTTTTTTCCGAAAAGTAGATTTTTATATTATGTTTGTAAGCTTAAGTATTTATGTAGATAAGTTATTCATTATAATTTTTTTTACTCATCGCCAAATATTAACTGTACTTGAACTAATAACGAGAAGATGGTTGTGTATACTGCTAATAAAAAAAATCTTTTTTGTACTCAATCCGCTTTTGACAGCAATGAAGACAAAAAATATACCACTTGCAAAGAATGGTCATACAAATCACCCGAATGTATGTTAAACTTTTGATATTGCCATTTTATAAATTTTTCTTGTCTCAAATTTCTGGCACGTAGAAGCTGCTACGCTCAGTTAATTGTATTGGAACTGCATTTGCAAAGACAGTGCTATAGGGTATAAAAACAGGGTTTTCTGTCTTGGGGATGATGAGATTTTATAATTGCTAAGCCCTTCATGTTGAAGGTAGTCTTACTTTGACTTTATTTTAAAAGTAAAAATATTTATTCTGACTCCAGAAAACAAAATTCCGGTGAAAATATAACAAAAATAATGCGCCGTGAAACTTTTTGAATAACTGCAAATACGTTTAGAATATTAAAATTCAATGATCTTTTACACTTGTCCCTTTCTCCTCAATAACAATAAGTAGGCAAGATAAAAGCTGCTTCGGAGTGAGGTTTGGCAACATCAGTCGGAAGTGAATAAATATGCGCCAATACGTTTGAGTTGACTCTTATTGCGCAACCTGTATCTGCAGTTACAGAACACCTGCATCGTAATTGTTGCATTTTATATTTTCATTTTGTAATAAATATTCCTATGCTTACCTATATCTCTTACTTTAAACATTATTTTATCAGTAAAACCGATTAAGAACTTTATATAATGTATTGTTATTTTTAGCCTTTGATTCCCAATTTGAAAAATATTGTGTATGTGTGTTTTGTCCTGCTTCATACACTTAGCAAATCCAAAATTCCTTTCAGTGTTTTACAGGTTTGTGATTAACCCAATCACCGCTTAGCGAATAGTATTATACCTGAAAGTACCGTGACAATCGTTTTAAAAGAAAATTTATGTTGTGTACAACGAGCTGCTGCAATCTGCATCTGTTGAAAAAGTCTCTTCTTCATCGGAGGTTGATTATAATCAGTGCAATCTAGCTAATCAAATGCATTAAAATCTAGCCCCCTTATAAACGAGGTGTAAATGTTATAAGGTCGGAATAGCGAAAAACTTGCCGTACAACCGCGGCTTATGTGTCTAATTTAATGGCCTACATCCGGTGTAACTAAACCAACGCTGAACCGGCGCGTAAAAATCTTAAAAGTAAGACAGTAGAAGTAAAACATACAAATTATTTCTTGGCTTTATTTTATTAGGGTTCATAATCTTTATGACTGATTGAATGTTTATTTTATAAATAATACTGTACATTTAAAAAAAGTAACAATAGGCTTATAAACACACATATATTATTGAAATACATTATAAACATAAAAAAGCATCACATATTAAATGCGAAGGTTAATAGAAAGATGTTAATTTGCAGAAAGAGATAATGTAAAAGTTTATACTGCAGTAAAGTGTTGGTACCTGTACAAATTGTTATCTTTTTTTCATCTATATATTTGAAGTAACAAAAAATATGTTTTCTTATGAACTGGCATAAAATGAGATGGGTATCATCACGTTGCATACACTACTTGTACAAAATATGTGATTGCTAATTAAACTTTGTCATTATCTCCACTGTAACATAATTATCTTCCTTGTCGACCAACACATTGTTTACCCAAGTGTCTATAATATCACCTCTCTAATAACATTACTTAATCTTTACTAAATGTTAAACTAACATATTATTTATATATTTCTGAGCTGATTCAACTTAGCAGCCTGGTTGGTGTTGTAACACATTTCATTGCATATCGTCGCTGGGCGCGTAATTCTTGCAATGTGAACAAACTAAAATTTTACAGGAGAGTAAAGAAAAAATTACTAACCAGTCTCCTATCATTTTCCTGCTTAAAAATGGGTTTTTTTCACTCAGTGACGATATATTAAGTTCTATCCTTTTGTAGCATTTTCAATCAACATCTTATGTATTATGCTTTTATTTTTAACTGTTTGAATATAATTTGGAGAAGTAACTAATTAAAAATATCTAATGTAGCCCACAGCAAAGTTCTGACCAACCCTTGGGTAAGGCAGTTATGCATGGAATTGACTATGGAAGAATTAAATTAGACTGAATGCAGTACAAGTGAGATCTCTGAATCTCTGTTTGGTAAAATCATTTATGATTGATATCCTATAGAAAAGGATTAACAACTATCTTCCGCTGTTACGTTTTCTTCTCTTTAAGAAATAATGCATTACCCCTGTGGCGAAGCGTTCCGAGCTCATTATTAATAATTTGACATTGACATCAGATTTATCATACAATTAGGTACAAATTATAGAATTTTATTTGGACTTTGATTCAGTGAAGATTTAATCTCAATTTTGTAACTTTACTTGAAATGGCTTTGGCCATATTTAATAATGAAACCTAAATAAACGGGTGCCACCCAAATTTACTCTTCCCCTCTTTTCTCCACATTTATTAGTCTTCTACCAAATGCAATTCCCCATAGACCCCAGTAGTGTTGTGACATTAATCTTGGTCGCATATTGAGACGACTTACAGAGAAACAGTGTAAGGGTTACTTATGTTCTCTAATAGGTAAAATGAGGTTGTAGATGGGAATACGAAAATATAGTTGCACACATTATCCTTTTTAGTTTTTCAAATGAATAAGTGGTTATAATAAATTAAGTATGTTTTTTTTTAACAATAATTACATCATTATTATTAATAGGCTACATTAGCACGAGGCGAACATTATTAAATAGACAAAGGCATCAATGTTTTCACCAAATATTAAAAAAGTATTGCTACATTTAATTAGGAAGCTCACTCTTAACTTATCTAAGTCTTTTTTAAACATAACTATAAAATATTTCAACGAAGCAATTGATTAACAATGGTGAAATAGCAACAGGTGCCCATTCTTTCATGCAGCTAATTTGTTTTTATGTTTTCTACTGATTCTACTGAAATTTCTCAAATTAACAAAAACTTTTTACTCTTATGTTCCCAAATTTCTCAGTATCTAATAAATACTTATGTATTGGGAAATGCTGTGACATTTTTCCAACGCTCGGAATTGATCTAAGCTAACTGAAGTTAATGTTGAGTAGTTTTTTTGTGAAAATATTTCTGTTGCACCAATAAGTAAATTGTATTAGATTTCTTATATGAACAAAATGAGTTTTTTTTAAACTCCTTGGGAATAATATATCTTTTCATTCCCGGTCGACAAATAACTTGACAATATTTGAAAAAATCCTACTGCCATCATAATAAGCGGAAGATGTTCCTTGTGCAATGATGGAGGATTTAGCTAGCAGAGGAATTGAACCACACGCCTGGGTGGGAATCCAACGCGTTTATTGGTCGCGTAAATATAAAATAAAAATAAAATTGTACTCTATATTATCATTTTAATAAATAATATAAATATATATTGGTTTAATATATATATATAAATATAAACACAAATATGTATAAATAAATATATATATACATATTTTTGTGTTTATATTTTTTTGGTTTGCTTAAGCAATTCGGAGCAGTGGAATAATTAGTGCACACATTATTATGTTATATTTTGTGACAGATACGGATTACATATTTTTTCCGGGGTAATATTTCTAACCTTCTCTACTCAAGCGTCTACTGCTTAGTAACATTAAGATAATATCCATTAGAGGTTCTACAGTGAAGTTTTTCAAATATTTGAATGAGTATTAGGATTTGCAGTGATTTTAACTCTTACATTATTAAATCAAATATATCACATATGTAGCACATTAAGCTGAGCATTCAGAGTTAACATCTACATTATTTTTTAATACATGAAATGCATTCAAACAAAAAAAACTATGGTTATATAATTACTTTACTAATTAGTAGCCAAGTATTATTTAATATGTAAGTTCGGTATGGACCTTTCAAAGTTTCAGTTAGTTTATTTTGTACAAATTTTATTGAAAGTGAATTGATAACACGTCAACGGTGTTGTCTGCAATTTAATAGATAGAAATAAATAAATTATGTTAAAACTACCAAATAATGTTTTCTATCACCAATTTCGCTTTATACATTTTGAGTGTTGATTAAATATTTCGATTATGGTAGGGATGGAAATTCGCTGTCAATGCTAGCATATGTGTATCTGTTTCGAGCTATACAACTGCTTAGTGTTGACACATCAAAAAGGACATAGTGAGTTCATCGTGCAGCAGCATGATCCGAATTAAATTGCAGACTTTTTTGCGTATGAGCAAAAATCAACATTTCTATTTTTTCTCGTCTACCGCGTGTACAGGAACAGATGCGTAGAATCTGGCATATTAATCAGATGAGATTAGTGGTTATGTATAGATATTACACAAGTTTACAAATTAATATATAAATATACACCCCCTTATTATTTCTTATTTTATCAGAATTCATTGCCTCCCAAAGGCTTAAATAGTTTATCAGAAATTATAAAAAAATTGTCATGTTTTTAAATTACGTGAAATTCATTTAAAAATATAAAAATCTGTTTTTAGTGAAGCTATATTATATTATATTAATAGGTTCGTAATACTTTCTTTAATAATCACAATATGAAGCTTAATATAGGAATATTTACAATAAAAACAATCAATAATTACAATTATAACAAATGTATTTAACCTACACAAATAAATTAATGTGTTTAGGCATACGTACATAAAACATTTTTTTCAATAGGTACAATATGCTAAAATGTAATTATATTATGCACTTAATAAATTGAGTATTACAGAAATAACAAGTATTTTTAACACCAATGATAAATAATAATATAGCCTTAAGCTCTTAGTGTTCTCTAAATATTGAGGTATGCTGTATGTAGATAATACTGTGAATGTTACCAATCTTTTTTTTTGAGATGAATCAATTTTATTCTTTGTACATAATACTTTTCGTAGTAATATCATTCTATTCGCTTTGCTTACCCTTAGGGAACACAACGTGATGTTATGGAAATTCTCAAAGGTCAGGTTAGATATTTTTTTAAATACACCAGTCATTATAACAGCATAAAACATTTAATTTTGTAATGAAAACCAGTGTAGTTAAAAAATACCCATCAACAGCTTTCTAATCATTTCTTACTTACAAAATGACACGATGAGTGACTTTAAAAAGTATAAATATACTTACTTGTCTGCTGGGTTTTCAATTTTACTACAAGCCAGTGACGGCAGCGAAAATTTCAATAAATACTTATGCAAAAACAGTTCATGTAAACATTGTTATTATTCCATGTTTTTTCTTGAGATAATGCCTCAGGTGACAGGTTAGAATCAGAAACCTCCGAGTGGTAACAGCAATTTGGGTGATCCGTTTAATGACCATGAAGATATACCATCATCTGAAATCAAAACAGGCTCTTAGAATTCTTCTTTTGATGGTTTAACATTCTTATTGGTTGGCTACTTTTTTATATGTTCATAACATACACATACAATGATTATAGGCCTACGTCTTGAGTTTGATTCCCAGCATTTGAACAAAATTTTTTGAAGTTTCTGAACTACCCATAACCACTTATTTCCATGAAACAGTATTACATAATTATTACCCACTATATTATCCTCAAGTATTCAATTTCCTCTGTCCGATCCTCTACGGATGTCCCTATATAAATAATGACCAGTGAATGCATATAAGCCAATAAACTTGTATTGAGAAATAAAAAAATCTACGTCATTGTAGTGGATGAAAAAACATTGTGTTTTGTTAAAATTTTTATAGGAATCAATGGCACGATGGATAAATTAAGTTTCATTTTTAATATTTTGACCGCAATTAGAAGATATTGAAGGGTATTGAAATAATTAACGATTTTTGAAATACCACCGTGAAAAACTTCTATTCAAATTCCTAAATAAAATTGCTCAGCTTTGTTACGCAAATTCTTATTTGATATTTTGACACCTGGGACCCTTTTTTCTTAACACTAGCAATATTCTCCATTTTTTTAAATGTGTTTTTTTTTGCCTTTCTTTAATAGCCATACCTCGTGACAAGTGATTGAATAACATAGAACAAAAGTCAATCGCAGTGGGTGACAATGTGATAACTAGACAAGGGCATACTCAACGGTTATTTTTAATGTTTATAGAACAAAAAAAATTGAGATGGTGAAATTAAATTTGCATAGGTTTTTTAATCTTGACTTTCTTGTTCAAATCAACTATTTTCAGCTCACAATATCATTTTCATCATGAACTATGGAACATAAAAATATACATTTAACTGTTAAAAAGTAAAATAAATAGTTTGGTATGACTTTCTTTGTGACAATAAAAATCTTTGAAGGAGTTTTCATTATAATTTTATGTTGGAAGCTTTCTCTTACTAATGTACCCGTACTCATAAGTTATCTGACAAACCAAATAAATATCCCAAATATTAAAATATATTATTACATAGATTATTATTATTATTACATAAGAATTTTATTATGTTATCAAGGAACTTTATTATTTTATTTATATTCAATCCAAAACCAAACAAAGATTTTTCCTAGTTTTTATGGGTCTTTAATAGTTATTAGTTTCGACCAGGAACATTAATCATAATTTTAAAATGTATTCACAATAATATTTTTTAGGTGAATTATAAATATAAGTGAAACTACATTAGTGATAGACAACAATATAATATTATTAGTAGATATTACGTTTAGTGCATAGAAAATCTCACAACAAATTCCAAGCCTTATTTGCGACACTAAAGTGTATAATGAGTTACTGTTAATTCAATAAGTACTATAAAATATCATCTACACATAGTACACATTAGTAGTTACTGACACTAGTATTAGTGCGGGAGTAGGTAAATTAATTCAATCAACACAAAGTGCACAAAAATATTAGTATTTACAGAATATTGTTGTATTGTATGAGGTAACCTACCATGAATTCTCCATTAACAGTAGTGGCCTGTCTTCTCGGGAAAGGAATTCTTTTGAAAGTATCAAGTTATGTAAACTGTGGATGTATTGCTTGTTAAAATAAAACCAAGGCATATGATTCAGTTTCATTTGACACTCATTTTTTTATTGTAGGTGTTGATACAAAGATAAACATAAACATGTACAGAGTTGACCCGCATTTTAGAACTTTTTATTTGTTGTGAGAATCTCATTATTTTATTTCTTTAACTGTTCATTCTCTATCACTGGCATAAATAAATAATTTTAACTACATATAAATAATGAATAACAAAGAAATCATAAGATTTTCTACAGAATTATAACAAATTACTGCAATAAAAACAAGGAAAATGAAACTATCGGTCCCGTCGTATAAAATCTAGGTATTGGGTAGTTTTAGATGTGACCAGGATAATGTTGTATCCCCTAAAATAATATATCTTACATGAGGATACAGGAAACCTATCCCCCTCTTGGAGTGAGTATAAAAGTTAATACTGTTCATTAGCAGTTAGACTAAAATATTCTTCTCTTTACATTCTTTATTGTTACAAGTCACACACGCTTTGTGACACCATTTTAGTACTGTCCCACTTTACAGATTTGTACAAATATAGTAATTCGTGTAAAATCGAATTCAACATAAAATAATCTTCATTATAATGTGCACTTTGGAATATTCCACCTTTTGGTTTCTTGTTAACCGAACACTGATTTGGAGAATTCTGACTTAAGCCAATAGCAATCGTCCTTAATTTCTTTTTAACACTTCACAGTAAAATTCGTTAAAACTCACAGTTTTTGTACAGAATCTCCAATAACTTTTATGAATGAAATTTATGTTACTAAAGAATTAGGCGTTTTAGTTAATATTTTTAAATATTCAAACGAATTGAATAATTGAAACTTATTTTCCACATAATTGTCTTTTATTTGATGTGAAAAAATGTTCACAATTGAATGTTTAGGAATATTCGCCCTTATATTTAGCAGTAGTAAGACGTGGAATAACCCAGCTTGCAGGTGTAGGACTGATACCTACTGCTAGGGTTGGACACATCCTTGTTCTCACATCGCTGCCCGTTGAACCCCTCCGGACACCTGGAAGCAAACACAATACTTAGTTCACTGTTAATGCATGGCCATCCACAATGGGGGGATTACTGTACTTCATCGAGTGTTTTGACTAATGTCACTTCTGCAATGCCTTTGTCAACTAGTTAATAGACTTTTCAACGGGATAAGGATGAAATGTAACATTTCAGTAGTAGTATTGCACGAATCATGGTTTGGGTTTTATATTTACTTGCAAGCAGCTTCTCCCACAGCTTCGAAGAAAAGACAGGTCCCCCCGTTGAGGCAGTAAGAACTCGGGTCTGGCATGGGACATGGAGCACCTGAAATTGCTGAAAACAACCAGTAACATGAATACATATTCGGTTCCCTCAATTTTCTCAATAGATGGGTTTGCATTTGAATGGGCTCAACACTCGAACATAGCACAAGAACAACTTGTCATGGTAAGAAAAAAATACTTTTTTTGTTCTTTGGAATATATATTTATCATGCCCGGTGTTGGACTTCGATCATAAAGAACTTACATTCAACTCGATTGCAAATACAATATTTACATTACATGATTCCATATATAAAATGTAGTAGAACATTTATTATGATTATTATTGATACGGAAACAGTTTGCATAGCTTCCGTGAGCTCTCAGGCTATAGGCCTATTGTGCTATCTCCCATGTTTTACCTTATTCCCTTGGTTACACACATGTTGTGCTATGGCTCCAAAGGTATTTGAGCTTTTTACTTATCCCTAATCTTAAGGCCCATGCACTTAACATAATAGTTCCTTTAGCTATTGCGAATAACAGTTTTAATTTGCGAGATGTCTGAGGACTTACTAGGGTCGGGCTGCACAGATAGAGTGGCCCGGGAGATGGCAGGGTTGGCCCCCGCTTCCACGGCTCGACACTCGTACACTCCCGAGTCGTCGGGCCGAGAATTACTAATCACCAACGTTGAGCGCCGCCTGGAAAATAACAAAAATATTCAAAAAAAGATGCCATGTGTCATAAGATAAAACATAATTCAAAACTTTTCACCACAAATAAAGTGTTCAAAAGGGAGTTAATCGGTTACTCGCTGCGAGAATCAACCTCAGCCCGTCCGATTGCTAGTCAGGTGTACTACCCACCAGGTTATCAATCATCTCTGTCAATTTTTGGTGATTGCTGTGGTCCTGCCACTGAGAGCTCCATTGTAACCTCTATTTTTGTTATGTTTTTATGAGAAAGAAGGGAAGGTTATAACAGAGCTATCTGTGGTATGCGTGTATAACATAACTTTAGTGAGTTTTTGCAAAAGTTCTAAAACATATCAACATTTTTGCTGCTACAGATACATATGTATGTGAAAAGCGAAAGAAAGGAATATAATTGCCTACTTTTTATTTTTAGAGGTCTGTGATTTACCTCCCATTTCAAAACCCAATTATTTTGGCCTCTGATAGATAAATAATTTAATCACACAAGTAGATACTCAATGGAGTAGACATGTCTGACCATTGAACAGGAAGTGATCGCACCCATTGTAATCATTCAATCGAAAAAATATTGGCAATACGTAACAATTTGATACAAGTTTATACCTGTGTACATTATTTAGGTATTAGAACCTGTACAAGGTTATAATTTTGTCACTTTTTTAGTTTATATATAAATATATGCACATGTAGGTTGAATAACTGATTGCATTGAGTAAAAAAATATCCTTGCAGGATTACCTATAAGGATTTCCCTTTGCCGGTTTAGTTAGAGCGGGAAAAATTACAGTGTTAGCGATTTTTTGGTAGGTAATAATTCTATAAATTTAGAATATTACTAGGTAGTCTAGCGTAGGTCCTTACATATTCTACTCAAAAGATAATGGTGGCTGGTGGCATCGGAAATTTTTGTACGTACAGGTGATAATTTTTGGATTTTACTTTGGGTGGTGTATTTTTTGACCTTCTCGTACCCACAATGTAGAGATAGTCTACCGTGCTTTTATAATTTTTCATATCTCTTTGAATACATGCAAAATTAAAACAATATTTTTCCTTGACACAGGAATTTCCTAGTGAGACAGATACGGAGCAATCCCTTAAATTTTGTTTTTACCAAGATAAATAATAAAATAAGTTTATCCAATAAATTTATGTAAGCATAATTATATTTTTGCACAGAAGTGTCTAAAAAGATCCGAAACTTCTATGGTAAGGCTGGGTTACATTTTTTTTTTTGTAGTTTTTTTGTAATACCGCACAAGAGTCTCAACTGCTCCCAACCGTCTAGAGCTAGTGGGACTATGGCATCCCCAATTGGGATATGTTGTGAGGCTGAAGGTAGTGGGGAAGGGAAGAGGAAGGTTGGGAAGTACCTGGCTATTCAGATCTGGTCACAAACGGCTAAAACCATTTCAATTAAGCAACGCTTCGATTCTGAATGGTGGTCCTTCACCAGGCCGATACTTACAGTATCTACTAGGGTTTTTTCGCATTGTAAGAGTAAGGTCAAATAATTTTAGTAACTGTCTGAATAGCTTGGTACTTCTCAACTTTCCTCTCACCCCATCTCCTTCCCCTCCCTACTTTCATATCATAAATGTTAAACAAATTAAGGAATCGGATTTTTTTAGCTTGTGCGTCACCACATAAAAATATCGTTTTCTGATGCGTTTTTTTATTTCGATAAAATTCAACATTGAACTTTTATTTTTAGAATGGCAACACTGTGTCGGTCATTAAAATTTGACATTTCAAAACCAAAAAATTTTAAAAACTTTAGATTTTTATGAACTGGCATTGCGAGTCTTAATGCCAGTTCATTCCTTAGGTACATGAAAAAAAAAGATTTTGTTCAACAAATAGCCCCATATTTTGGGTATCGCTTGTAAAGGTTCCTACTTATAAGGAATATAACATATACCTCCTACTGGAAACACATAAACACTGATATTTTTAATTCAACACGCGTTTTCGGCAGTTTGACGTTTCTTTAATTTCAACATCATTTTAAAGGTAAGATATTTCTGTTGAAAATAATTATTTTAGTGTAAATAAATATGATTTTCACCGATTTTTTTTTCATTTTTGGTAAAAAAAAAAACATTCATGTACCTATATACCTGATCTAGTAAATTGAAAGAACTTCTTTCGGCCTAACTTTTTATTATTTTTCAAATTAATTATAATTTAAAAAAAAAAACATTTTGGTATTTTTATCAAGTGGGGAATCGAAGTCTTGATTTAGAAATTCACGCGGGTAAAAGCACCAATGTGGGTGAGAAGACTACCCTCGGTATCAGTGGATATATTGTTTTAAGGTTTATCCCTCCAAATCGTTATTTCAAAGTCTGTACTGACAATTGGTTTACTTCTCATGCACTTATAACTTTGAAATCGGTAGGCATATTAACTTTGGGGATAGTATGAATTAATCGCTTGCTTGGTTGCGTGTTTGTCGCCGACTCCTTACTCAAATCTCAAAACCCCGACTCATATGATTACCGATGTGAGAGGCATTCCAATGTTTTTGTCCTAAAATGGTTTGATCGGAAGCCCGTTCATGTCTCATCGTATCTAGGACACAATAACATGATGGTTTTGAAACGATGGTCCCAGGCAGATTCAGCACATCTTGATGTACTATGTCCCGCTATTATCGTTAAATGCGTTAAATATATGGGCAGTGTTGACCTTCATAATATGTAGGTAGAATTTTATCGCACAGACATTAAGACCAAGATGCGCTATCTTGGAATTGTATTTCACCTAATTGATATATAATTATCATCAATGCATGGCTGCTGCACAAACGACATTAAAAACAATTAGATATGAAACACTAAATGTTGATAAAATTTCGTACGGAAATCGCCAAGACTAATGGGTGCGTGCAATAAGTATTCTCAAAATAAAATGCAGGGTCGACCGTGCTTGTGGGGGATGCGGGGCCTAGTATGGTAAAGAAACGTGACCTGTGTGGACCACATCCAACCGCTGGGCTCATATAATATAATATGACGGTATAGGGCATGAACTATGAACCGATGCTCATTGACAAGCAGCACAGGTGCAAGCTGTGCATCAATTGGAGATCAGGTGTGGAAAACGTGGTGTGACCATTTGCCTGCAGAGGAGCAGAAACTGTTTTGTTTTTTATTGTAATTTTGTTGTTGTGTTTTAATTAGGAAAAATGGATTCCGTCTCTTTAAAAAATTCTAACTTTTAGTTTTTCCGATGTAATGAACATTTTTTTTCAATAATCTGGTTAGTTTGTCTTTATGATATAAAAGTTTTCAATTAAAAAATATGTATGCCTTCTGTACTACCCGTTATTTGACATACCCTCCCCCACCTAAGTCCCAATATCATTCTCAGGTACATGAAATATTTCCGAAACTGTATGACATCATTTAAAATTATTAGATCTTTTTCTACGATCTTGGACCATATTATGCGTTAATTTCAATTAAAAAAAATCTTTTGACACTTCACTGACAACCGTTGACCACGTGATATTTGAAATATACGAGTATATTGTTGTACTAACGGAAATAAAGCCCGTTGGATTAAGTTGGCGGGTATAAAAAACGTAATCATTATCTTACTTTTTGGTTTGCAGCTGTATTCGACGGTCGGTGGACAGCGGGCGATCATCCTTGAACCAGGCGATGGTGGGCTGCGGCCGCCCCCGCGCCTGGCACGTGAGCCGCACGCGCGAGCCTGCCGCCACCCTCTGCGGCTGGAGCCCCACCACCCCCGGGGGACGCCCCACTGAAACAATATACAAAACACTTGTCAAACTGATGGCAGAACAAACTGATGAACGGTAAGTTATAATATAAATTAATATCGTATTTTATAGGATCAAGGTAACCTTGCTGAACTGCAATAATAGGGCGACGCAGCCACTTGGTTGACTTAAAACCGTACAAACAGGTTAATGAAGAGACCCCTCAAAACTAAATATATGAACTTATACTAATGTATGCAATAGGGACTCATCTATTGTATAACTCGTATTTAGTAGCACGTAGCTTTCTTATAGGTAATATCCAGACCACATCCCATTGGTTTATGCTTACAATATCTAGACCACAGCTCATAGGTTAACATATTCTTACATGAGTATCGACATAATGTAGGTAGGTACTTTGCACTTCCGTTGGTACTGCATCGATGAGTATCTACAACGGAAGAGGATGTGTGCACGAATGTTAATTATATCTCACTATCGTCGTCATCTGAAGATATATGGTCCAGATATCTGACCTGTTCTTGTAATGTTAGCGTTGTTCAATTAATCAATTAGATCTTGGTTGTACGCTTACGGATTTGTTGGCATTATAAATTATTAACGAAAGTTTCCTGACGGATCGTCCAAAATTCTTCTCAAAGCCTTTATGGATGGTGCTAATAACACCATGTCACCACATTACCAACCACCATGTCGTATTGTCAAATATAATAGCTTTCATGGTTTATTGCTTTGTCACCAAGATGAAATCCAATCATAGCTCCGGTGAATATTTGCTTTAGCCCAAGTACAAGTTGAACAACTGCGGTGATACGCATCCTCTTGAGTCTATTACTCTCTGAGACTCGCACGTTGGCACAAGGGTTTGGACAACACACCCTTCCATCTTATTCTGTTTTCTTGCTGCCTATGCCGTAGGTATATCCAGAATTTTTATAACTTATAATTTTTCTTGTTATGATATACGCGATAGACTGTCTTATTTAAATCTAAGAAGTATACATAGTAATTCGATTTGTGAAATATTATCTCGCTAACCGTGATGCAATTTTCGTCGTAAAGCAAGTGTTGCTTAAATGTTGTCGAATCCCTTTTTACTATTTCCGCGATCATGTTTTTATAAACTTGTATAAATAGTCCTGTATTTAGCAAGGGTCATGGTTTTTCCACAAGAAACCGGTGGAAATGACGCGGTATTATTCGAATCCTCAAAATTGTTTAAAATTCTGGTCACTTTTTATGATGTAGTTAACATATATCTTACTTATTCTTGAGGCTAACTATGAATTAAATGTATATATAAAAAAAAAATGACACATTAAGTTGGGCGCTGTTCTGTTCACTAAGGTTGATGCTCCTTATATTGGATTCCACGAATTTTATAGGAAATTTTTGAATTAATAAAAGACATCACGTATTTTTCGCAATGCCACAAAAGGTACTTGACTATACATTTTAAAACAGCAAAGTTATTTTGCACGTTTTTCGTATTTCTGCGAATTTAGTCATAATTTACTACAAATGTTCTCAGTACCTAATATTATGCCCGCGATTAACTGGAGATATTAATACGACAAAAACTTCAATTCTATGTATTTTTATTTGTGAAATTTATAGTGGACTAAAATACTTGGAAAATAATAAAAAAAAAAACGAGCGAAATTACTAGCGCCAACATCTATCACGATAAATAATTACGTTACATTTTTGTGAATATATCTGTCAAATTATTATTCTATAAACTCCTCGATCACCACCCGAAATGATTTAATTTAATATGAAGAGTTCGATAAGAGGTGTGATGATTGTTTGAATGTGATCCAGACAAACTAGACGCCCAACTTGTTCAGACCGCATTTATCGTCTTTACCGTATATTGTATTTTTAGAAAAACACAGGTGGAAATTAGATTTACTTATTTATTTATTTATAAATTAACGGACTAAAGTCCAATTACAAAAAATACATATAAAACACGAAATAGAAAAAAGAGCAACAGAGAAGGAATAGCATATATATTAAAATAAATGAATCGATGACAAAAATAAGGAAAAATAAACATAAGAGAGAACATTCAAGCCATGGTCTAGTCAAAGTTTTGGTAGAGTCGTAAATAATGACAAAAATCATTTAGACTGCTACCAAAAATTTCAAGACCATGGCTTGAGTTAACAAGTCTTGACATTCTGGACATTGGAGAATTATACCCATAATTAGTATTGTGATGATTGAGGAACAGCAATTTATTGTTTCTGAGTCTACGGCAGGGAATGTTGAACTGGATAAGTTATAACAGAGAAGGTGAGCCAATAAAACAATTAATGATTTTGTAAATGAAAATTAAATCAAAGTCTTTCCTGCGCTTTTCTAATGAAGACATTTTCAATAATTGATAGATGATATATATAATATGTAACGATCCAATTTTAAAGTTAAAATTATGAGTGCTAAATAATATTTCGTTCTTATTCTATCGCATTTTGTCATAACTTTTAAGAATGACCTCTGTAGTGTAGTGTTTAACGTATTTTAATTTTAGTTCGGATGTTGTGGGCTCGATTCCCGTTGAGGTTTAAAATAATCGGGTGTTGTTATGTTTATGCCCAAGTTTTATGAAACTTTAAAATGGCATTATAACTGTCGCAAGGACCTTTAAAAAAAGTAATAAAAACATTTTGCTCAGTATATACTAAATTTAATTTCTTATGTGGAAATAAAACGTCAAACTTAGTAAGTCTGTACAATAAGGGATAGATATGTGATAAATAGTAACATTTTATTTTATCAATTTTCTTCATGTTGGACATAAAATAATTTACGTTAGAATAATTAAAACCAACAATTTCCAGAATCAAAGTCAAATACGTAGACCGTAAACTTAAAATACTTATTATTGTAAATTCAACTGAATTATTAATGTTTATTATCTTTGACCGTGCCGTTGTGGTTGTATTTTAAGATTGTAAAATCCCAAATTAGTTCAGAAAATACAAACAAGAAGCCTATGCCAAGAATATATGAATTAAATGTGCAGTCTGCGAAATAAATTATATTTAGTAATCGCTTGGATACGAATACAAAACTCACCGCCACTGTAAACTACTTGCATACTCGTATAAACATGTTAGCTATCCGTGCAGGTCGGTATTTATATTTTCACAGATTACCGAGTATTAGGGATTATTACAAAATTATTCAATCATTTTTTAAGTGAACCGTCCAACGTGCTTATAAGATTTAGTAGTTTCTACTACTAAGGTACTTATTTTTTTTATTGAACAGTATCGAATGCGTATTGTATTTTAAAAAGGGGTTTAAATGGATATTTCAAAGCTCCATAGTTTATACTGAAAATGAACGAGCAGAAAATTCCAGACGGAAAAACTGGGCAAATTTCACGATGCCAGAGCTCACCCTTCCAGAGGTTTTTGCTGAGACAAAATATTTTCTGCTTTATAATAAAGGTATGAAATAAAATAATGTAGGTAGGAATATCATATTAAACAAGCAAGTAATAATGCTACTAGCATTTTGGTTAGTTTTAGTGAGAGTGAAAAAAAAATCTATTTACGAAGAGCACGAAATATTTTTCAACTTTATCGAATCTGTTAAAAAAATCATTTCGTAAATTTGTCTGAAAAAGTCCAGCACACGAGACGATTCTCCGCCGAATGTCGGAATATCCGAAACCAATTCTGAAAAATTGTGAAGAATTTGGTAACATGATTGAGTGTGACGTTCCCCCTCGCATCGGGAGCCGGGAGCGGGAGAGGGAGAGGGAGAGGAAGGCAAGAGCGGAGGAGTGAGTCGCGAGGAGGTTAGATAAGGGATAGTCGCTGACTCACGCGGGATAGTGCAGTGCCACTATCTTCCGTAGCGTGGAGAGCTGCCAAGGCGGGCTCGGATCTCTTCCGAGCCAGGGACGTACCTCTCCGTTCCCCATTTACATAACTACTCGTACATTTCCACGGTGAATCTAGCTGTTAAAGGAAACTTCAGTTTCCCAATAAAAATAATTAAACCATTTTTAAACGGAATCACCTCATCTAACATAATTATTGTCAAAAGCTCATTCTTATTCACCTACCGCAATAATTCGAATATGCAATTTTTAGTACATTTTACACTTAAAATAATGTCTTCTTTTCGTATTGTATTGGGTTAGGTGCAGGTGCAACCGGTGCATCAAATGCTGAGTGGTTCACCAAGAAAAAAATCTAAAACATGTGTACCTTTAATGAAAGTGCAGGCATCTTACCTAGTTATAGAGAAGGTCAATTCTTCGGTCCTTTTGCCGAGCGAAGACTTCAATCACCCTTGTATTGAAATCGGGGATGGTTTGGATTAGCTCCTTCCCGATACTTAACGCCGACAGCGCATTTAATCTGTCTTGGCTCATGGTGTTTCTTAAAAAAGATTTTATTCTTAAGGTAGAGAAACATCTTTCACTCTCAACAGTTGTCATCGGGATGGTGCACTCAATTTTAAGAAGCTTCGTACATTTGGTGAAAGAATCCGTTAAACCGATTTTATAAAACAGTTGTAAAATGTATAAAGCCCCATCAACAGTTGCAAAATCGTTACGAGCATAAATTGTTGAAAGTTCACTTTTCAATTAGACAAAGTATTCCTATTTTTTAGCACAAGTTCGTTATGCTGCTTTATCTGCAAACGGTAACCGGAATCTAATTAATTTCTAATATCAACAACGCCTAGTGACGCCAAACTAAGCACGTTGTTTAAATGAGTTTTTGAAGTGTTATGACATTTTATCTTTTCGGACAAGTGACTTAAATCACAGACGCCATTTAATGTCTACGTTGGTTCACCGTGTGAAATGGTAATTAATTTTGCCGGTCCAGTGCACTAGTGAACCTTAGGACGAGCCGCGCCTGGTTAGGTGACACAGGCAGAATTCTCGAACCTTAACGCGATTTGGTGATGTTCCTCATGTTTTTGCATTTTTAATGGATGATTAACTTGTTACCACGAGCAAATAGTTCGTACTTATGTAAAACCGTACAGTTCATACTACTACCAGAATATAATAATGGGGTCTCTTGAAATAATAATGCCGGCTGCCACAGCTCACTTCTCGTATGTCCTAACTTCAAAGGAAAATACGGGCTTACATATTATTTATTAGATCAATCCTATTTTAAAAGGAGTGCGTAAACGTAAAATATGATAAAGTATTGAAGATGCATTCAATAATCTCAATATTATGTAAGCCATTGAAGAACTCTCGAGTATGGGGACGCTTTTCCCGCGTTGCGCCACTGTTGAAAAGTCTCTCCCTCCATCTCTCTCCTCGTCCAGCGATGCAAAAGGCAATGTGTTCCCCTCGCAGAGCATGCAAAGTCTGCGACTAGCAATTTACATCACCTATTATATTATATCGAGCAATTTTCTTGAAGTTTAGCCAAAGTTTTTTTCTCTCTCGCCATAGTGTTTTGTGGACCTTGAACAGATTCTCGTCTGGGTGCGCCGGTTTTAAAGAGATATCAAAAATGTTTTTATGCTTTGTTTACCTAGTAATATTAACGTCACTTTTAAGTTCACTATAAGTAGTAGTACTCGTCGATGGCTCTTATTACTAATTCTTGAAAGGGATTCTGTTTTTGTTAGTCTTCGCGGATGAAATGTTGTGTTGTGAATCCCGTTATGTAGGTTTATATCCTACTTAAACATGCAATTGTTTATGTTATCGAAGACTGCTTAGCGTGTTACGTTTTACCAATGCTCTGATAAAAAGGCTCACTTCTTATTTACAATATCTTAGATTATTTTAGGATGTAAAAGACAGACCTACGCATTGACCAATGGTCATTTTTTCTCCGTTAATGAAAATTGTTTTTTTTTTCTGGCAATAGACAGCAAAAAATCGTCGCAGAACATTCGTTTGACTTATTTTGCCGAAAGGCTTGAGCACCCCTGGCAGTGCCCCCCTCTGCGGAGACCACAGTCAAAACATTCATCGGCCAAGCTAAAAGTGTCTGCGATGAGTAGCCGCTAGACTGAGATTAAGTTGCGACCAGATTGCATAGCCATATTATATGCTATATTTTGCTTTTTTTGCTGTTCAATTTATCGCTATATTATATTAAAACACTTCTTTCTATTTAGAAGAGTGTTAAATCAAGCGACCGTATCTTCAGATATATGGAACATGTAGAGGTGTATTTCGGTGGGTGGAAAATGTACTATTATTCTTAGCCTCGAATTTATCATTCAATACTTGTAGTTTAATAGATTGCTTGTTATTTATTATCTATTTATGTTTAATTGATTCTGTAAGTACTTGAAATGTGTTAATAGATCCCGCTTGGGCCAGATTTCAAACGCATTTTATTGATTATAAACATTACTGCTTTGATTCCGATTTACTATTAGCGAGGAAGTGATACCGTGATACCCACTTCGAATTAGTCAATTTACAAAATAATTGTAACAGACCTAGTATTACTCATTAGATTAATGCAAAATGTAATTCTGCATCGGACACTTATTTATCTGTTGCAATTTCAGTGAAAATTAAAATTCTTATGAAGCTATAACCAAAAGTATTTTTCTGAGAAATTATGAATATGAGCTCATCACGTAAATTCTAATGACTAGCGCTCGAACGTTATACATTTTCCAGGTGCACGCATTCCTCTGCCCAGACCGTTTCTCGAGTTTTCCAAGTCATTCCATATTCTTCCTAAAACACACTCATTGGTATTAACAGTCATTTTCAGTAGGATAGTAGTATACGTGGAGCCGGTGTCTGATTGCAACGATTTCAAGGAATGACCGAGGAACCATGTCAGAAACTTTGTAGAATATCTTAAGTAGCAAAGATTCTGGCTCATGAAATTTGTACCGGTTGTTTTGTCTGAACTTTCTAGGTTATCACTAATATCTTTTATCACCCAACGTCATTTCCATCACGAGCTACTGGAGCTTAGTATGAGTATGGCAATCGGCTATAATATCTCCTGGGAGAGAGTGGTCCCTCCTGAAAGGGTGCTGTCATGCAGTATTCAGTATTCAGGCGGTGATCAAGTTTCACAGCCATTCCACGCACTCTTACTTCTGACTGCTGACTGCTCTCAGCCTCTTTGCGCTCCTGGTGCTTATTTATACAGACGCCGGTATATTTACCCACGAAAAGAGTTATCGAAGCACTACACACTCATCGGAATTGCGAATTGACACACTAATAATACAACGGAAGGAAAATAAAATAAAATTCTTGATAATTAGGAAATTTCACCATATATTTATTTTTTTTGGGTTTTTTTCTTTGTAAACCAACAACCAGCTAATAGATAAATAAAAACATACGGAGAAAAGTAAACAGCGGTTTTGAAAGAAACCCGCTATTTAAATATCTAAATACGTATTTTCATTTTTTTTTAAACTTTGTTTGCTTTACGAGAAAAACTATACTTTAGGCTAAATAACCTCAGCATCCCACAATGACCTCCGCCAAATCTCTTCTCCCATACGAAGAAGAAGAATTTCTAGTCTTTGTAAAAGAAAGGCAAACATTTTCGGATGACGAATAAAAATATTTGAATTCTCTCTCCTCCCGATCATAAAAAGTTGAGTGTCGCTTGTGAAATGGATGGAGGACCTGAACTCGCGACACCTAGGCGCAAACCCGACGCTTTAGACCACTCGGCTACAAACCGGCTTTGTTTGATATCATGTAATGTTGAGTTTGATTTCATTTGTCGTAATAAAAACAGTTTAGATCTAGTAACTATTAGCGCTATTTGTTTAATTCTAGCAGATAATTTGAGAGTTCCGAACAGTTATGTACTAAAGTAAAATACGATATTCCTAACTTTAGTCAACTGAAATCAGTGAGTCACTTTTAGCAGACATATTGGAACAAAGTTACATACAAATATAATACAATTTTCGTTTTTGCGGTTATTCAATTTTGGCTGAATGGCGACGCTAGCAAATATTAAACTAGATAAGTTTAAGACATGTGATCGTAAGTTTCAAAGGTCAAACGCTGACTGATTTTTTAATGCAGTAAACACCATTGTTTTTGTTTTTTTTTTGTTTTTTTGTACATAATATTGTCTACAAGCTGACTGTTTCTAAAATAAATATGTTTTTTGATAAAGGCTTATATCTTATCTAAGTCAACTCCTGAAAGTAAGAATCGCTTTGATAAAAATTTAAACAAACAAAAATGGGCAAAATTTTGCCATGACTCGATGTATTCATAATAAGGTTTAAGTATACTTTAAGAAGTTTCATTATTTTGTAAGACCAACATGATATACTTTTTCTCAAATTGGAAGCTTTCCAAACTCTCCGAACTGCCGTTTTTAATATTTAATTTAGTGCCTGACTATTCTAATCTAGTCACTATACATATCTTTAAAGCCTTGTACTTATAAAGCAAGGTTTAACATGAAAAAAGAGCATAGCTTTAATCATTTCAAGCAACATCGTTTCGATTCTTGATTTCTAGGAAAATTGCAGAAATTTTACTTTTTTGTAATTAACCTATCAGTTTTCAGAACATTTTAAAAGTTTATTATTTTTTTTAACACACCGATACGCCACTAGGGTTAATAATGTGTTAAATTGTGTAGTACTTACCAAAAGGTTGATTAAGCTTATAGAGAGAATGTAGTAGGTACCTACGAAATTATAAACCCAACACAACTATTAATAAAAATATTTGAGCTAGTCCAAAAACTTTTCTTGAATAGTCTAAAAAACACGAACGAAGTCGATGAACAAAATTCCGCGAAAGAACTTGATCCTAGAAAGTAGTTTAGGTACTTTTCCGTAGTATGTTTTGTTTGGAGATAGTAGAAAATAGTTCCAATCTGTTCCTTGCTCCCGCTCCGTTAGGATGGGAGTAGGTACCAGTACGGCCAGGGGGGACCCTCGCCGCACGCCGCACGCCGAAACACTTCCCGCGCTCGACAGCCAAAATTTGACACAACACCGGTGGGAGGTTGTTGACCCGCCGCTTATTTAGAGACTAGTTCGGGACAGCCAGGCGTTCGCGAGACGGTGACGTGCGGTGACGCAGTGGGGTCCCGACGACTCACTTTATAAAGAGAGTGAGAAAGGAAAATTATTTAGGTTTGCTAATAATACTCTTATACCAGTAGTGTTTAAATGTTAGAAAACACATATTGTGGTACCAACGTATATCATCTGATCAGAATGATAATTATTTTATTGATAAGTCAGACGATATGTCTCGTTGGCTGGCACATATTAAAATTTATGATCAATAATCTTGGAGTATTCTCAAATAATAATAATTGTCTATTACGATTATATTCTTAGGCTGAGGGGGGGGATGTATCCGTGCACTCGCGAGTAATAGGCGTTTCACATACGATATTTGCGCTGACCTTAGGACTTCAAATCAATAATGAAGTACTATATTGATGATTTTGTCACTCGTGTGACACCAGGAAAACTCACCTGTAGGAATATCAGTTTAAATAGCCAATTTTCGCCTTTCTTGAGTTCTCGGGAAATTTGATTGACATAGCACCCTTCATAGTGAATGCTTTAGTTAATTCATAGTGTATGTTTTACGTTGTTAGTATATGTATGAATATTCCCTGAGTAGTTCCCTGGTATCCTTTAATTTAAACCTTTTTGTTAGTTAGTTTATGTGTATTGTTTGAAGACCAGTAAGAACCTGCAAAGGAAATGTAAAAGGACCCTGTTGGATTTCAAAGTGATAATTTGATAGGTTCTTTCCTTCATAGGTTCTTACCTACATATCCCGCTATTTCGCTATTCGATTTCCTTATTCAACAACACTGTGTTCGAATACAATTGACAATCGAAACAGAAGAGAGTTATGTGAAAAAACGCGTTAGTTCGTTGGTGTCTCGCTTGATCGTCGGTTTTTTGTTGTTCTTCAAGTAATATTAAATTAAGTATTGTGATACGTTGTGTATAAGAAGAATCAAGAACTTCCTCTTCAACTACATCGGTGAGTGAATGGTTTCCCATTTTCCTTTCATTCCAAATCTTTCCACATCCATAGTTAGACACTTCCATCAAGTAGTATAGTTTATCGTTTTACAGTTCACTATTTTCCAAATTCATCTGAAACTGAAAACGCATTCGCTGTTTTATCGCAGCTTCGGATCCAACATACTCGATCTCTACCATTCAGAGCGAACATCCATAAAGTTAAGCACATCCTTCGGTAGGAGAGGTACAGAAAAATAACGTCCAGATAACTGATCTTGCCGTGCAATATTGGACCCTGAATTTGAGCAATCATGGTTTGAAAGGTCATACGATAAATTATTTATAGCATATCATAAAATAACGGATATTTACGCACTTGGTCGGTTACACCGGCCAGAAGATTTATAATACAACCGCAAACTACCTCAAGCAGTGCAGGTATATAATATAGGTATACCTCTTGCAAGTAGCATTTCGTAAAATATTCATCCGAATAAAGTAAGGAATGTGCGAGTCCTTGTTCAATCCATTCCGTAACTATAACACATGGTATCTTATACCCACCTACTAGATACTGGATGCTAAGTACTAGAGACATGGGTCGTATCATGCAATAAATCCAAGTAAGTCACAACATGATGAAAAGCTCATCTGATAGTGCAAGTAGACTTTCTACGTATTTTCTTTATTTGTATAAAAAAAAAACGGTACGGAAGACAGAAATTAAAAATAAAATCCTTTCGAATATTAAATTACCGAACATATCTTTTTTATTGTAAAATTACGAAAATCGGAAAGGAAAATCACTGCTAAGAATAGGGTACCTACCTTACCCTAGTCTCATACATTACTGTCCATCCTAATTATAAATTCTTAAATTTTCAATGTGAGTTCGTGTTTCTATCCATTTAACAATTACAAATCGAACCGCAATATAAAATTTCGAATAAGGTCAACAAAATGTATAAGCATCCTGCAAATTGTAAAAAAAAATGACTCGAGACGAAATTCTTAATTTGTGTATGGTTGGTTTGGATGTGAGAAAACCGCCCTACCGTAAATCAGCTAAATCCTGAGGCTTTCAATCTAAATCAGCTGGGATATATTATTGTTCGACACCTTCTAACTCAACACTTATTCACTCTCACTATGGAGAGCTTCAGCCCAGTAGATGAAATGCCATCATCACGAAGTGTTACGCGAATGAGAATCAATCCATCTCAATTCGAATTAGGAGCAAATAATATGACGTAAGGAATGGCGCCCGCTGACACGACCCAAGATTAAAGCTAGTCTATGGTCTATGAGTCCTGGCCACGGAACAGAAAGTGGTACAGAGTCGTAAGTGCGGCGCAGTATTGATATAATGGCATCAACTAATTGACTGCGTCTGTAGAATAATAGGTCACTTATATTACAAGTGTATTTTTTATTGATTAGCTACCGAAACCTTATAAGAAACCGGCATTTTAATCGAGCTTATACTTCCTTGAAAATTATAAATATTATTTATTCAATTTCTACCGATATAGGCTGCCATCTTTGTGATGGTATGCAAAAGTCTTCCCGAGCACATTTTGTATACCTAGATGGTGTCTTGGATAAACAATTTATTTTTATTTACGGAAGATCTTTTTGACTTCTTACATATTTAAAAATTAGGAATTAACTTTTAAGCTTTATGTTCTTTATTTTGGTGATTTAATAAAACAAATTTTTAACTTTATTCCACTTTTATTTTATGACTGGACCGGTTTCAGCCTATGACGGCCATCTTCAGACTAGTCTTTATTTTGGTGTTCATTATTGTAATAATCTTCAATGAAAATATGAAATAGAAAAAGACAGACACTATAAACAATACGGTCGCGACCGAGGCTCGAACTTAGAGTCTCTACTCTATTCAAGAGTAACGTATTTGCCAATTTAATAGTATTTTTTAATTTATGTGGTGTTTCTTCAACTTGAATTTTTTGGGTTTTCCTTTTTTTATCTGTTAATTATCACTAGGCAAATATAATATATAGTTAGTAAAATGAAAAAATATGCATAGACAATTTTTCTTAATATTTTATGTTTCAGCATTTAATTATGTTGTTTTACTTTCATTTGAAGGTATGCGTATTTACAACATTAACAACGAACTGTGAATACGGTTTCAGTACAGTTGTAACTATACGAGTACGTACACCAGATGAATTGGGTCCTTAAGAACATGGATATTGTGAAAAGTTCTACAGAAACGGTCATCAGGTGCATATCAGCACAGCTAATACCATCTTAATAGCGCGTTGATGTTGTGCTTACGAATATAAGTATCAATGACAATCCTTTGTGTCGTGGTCAAAAATGTCATTTTCCAATTCCGAATTCTAGAAAATAAATAAAACGAGTATTTTTAAAACTTTCATAAGCCACTTTAAAAACATTGTGTGTTGCTCATTGACCGCGACTGTACAATAATTAATCGCCGCCAATGTCCGCGACTCACATACTAATGTAACAAAGGCCACGTGATTAAATGGCCGCGGTCGCACCAATTGATTGTTGGGCCAAAAAATTATCACAGACAGGCGGGCGTCAGCGTAGGCCATTGCTGCCCAGGACATGCGACATTTGTTTTATTTATTTACATATATATATATATCATACATACGAGATATAAGAAACGAAAAAAATCTACATAATACTATGTTAATAACAATAACAATATAAGTAGTTTTACAGTAAATAATAAAAATCAACATTAAAAGAAAAAGTTAAGTAAATGATAAAAATCAATATAAAAACTGAGGTGCGGTGTTGTAATCACCACAAAAATGCAGTGAAAGTGAAAAAAAAATTACTTTTTTTTTTAAATATATACAAGAGGATTTAAAAAAATAAATTATATCGTAAGTTTCTCCTACGGATGTTTTTGACACTTAAAAAAAGGAACCATTTATTTTGTAGATAGGAGGAATATTGAAAGTTAATTTTATGTGCACAAGTAAATAGGTACTTATTCTTAAGAATTAATTTATTTAAATTTTCCCTTTTTAAGCCGATATTAGTTCCGGGCTAGCCAGATTTCTTTTTCCAAAGACCCAAATCTATCTGCTACGCGATGTGTCTATTCTGTTGTTATTGTACGTAAATCGTTTTTTCACTAAATTTTCGAACTCCTCTCCGAGCCAATTAACCATTTGGTAAGTATTGGACCTATTTAAGACAATCTGCAGGTTTGAATACATCAATGATGTCTTTTCAATAACACGCGCACATAATTCCGTGGAGTATTTGAGGCAGGTTCGCCGATGATGAAAATGCAATGCCATCAACATACGAGTACAGGTAAACATTACCAAAATACAGACACATTCCTCGCCTCTGTTTCATTCTCTAGGCGCGATTTCCGTATTCATTCACCTTCGCACGTCTGCCACTGTTGCATATTATGCAAGTTATATCACAAACTTTATATTAATAAGGAAATATCTATTAAAAGCTCAACCCGACCGAGTTTTGAGAGGATTTGTTAAGACGAAATTTCGTTAACAGATGTTTTTTTGATAAAAGTTCATCGCAAACCACTTCATGAAAAATAGCAATTATTATGTATTTAAAAAATAATTATGAAAGAAAATCGCTGATACTTGGTAGGTGAAACATTTAACGTATTCCTTTTAGATTAATATAATCAGATACTGCAACAGGATATTAATTTTGTAAAAAAACACCAAGAATTTGATAAAATATTTTTTTTAAATCGTTGTGTCGCTTAGCACCTGGCGTTGTGAAATTTTGGTTGAGAAGTACTTTACTGGTCAGATATGAAACTTGTAGAACCAGAGGTCACGCGAATTATTTCGTTAGCGCGAGGACAAAGACAATTAAATAACATTTATTTTCTATTCATAAAATACTAAATACGTATTTGTAAATAATAAGCTATCTAGAATCTGATACAATAACTATGTTTGCGAACATTCTTAGAAGCTCCGCACCGAATGAATATTTAAATCTCTGTCAAAAATCAACACAGTAGAATGGCTGTTTTAAATGATCACAGACAAGTTGGCGACAGTCATTGTTATTCAAACGCAACAGCTAGCTTCCAGGACGACATTTTAATTATTGCATTAAATATATTGGCACGTGCAAATATGTACAATGTGTCAGAAATTCCAGAGATGATTACTTCAATACGACACGGGAAGCCCATTTATAGATAATATACTAATTTGAATGGACTTTGTAAAAAACATAAAATTTAAGGAATTCTTTGAACTATGCCCCTACTGTTTTTTTTTTTATAGTGCCGTTTTCATGAAGAATAAGTCTATTGACTTCAAGAAAATAATTCCAAACTTAATCTATCTTACGACACATATAAATATGTATATATATATATCTAAGAAACTATAACAACTACCGACCTACGGATAATGATTAATGACAATGACTAAAAGTTTAATATTACGAAGATAAAAATATTTTCTTGTGAATTGCTGTATGCACTGGTTGTCGGTATTCATATAATAAATAAATTCGATAAATTTCGATAGTTGGTTTCTGTGCGATAAAAAATATTTTGTTAGTTATATCGTTTAGGTTGATGATTCTCCATAATATGTTTGTAAACACAATAATTGATGCATTTTGCGAATCTAGCTATTTTTCTGTTTTTATTCACGTGGTGGATGTTTTTCTTGTGACCTGAGTATTTGACAAATAGAGGGCACTTGACCTGTTGACAAATTCCACAAAATTGAACGTGGCTGTAGACACACGGGCGACAACTACAAAACATAACGTCTCCGCTGTGAACAGCGTGAGCTTGTATCGAGCTTTCGCCCGAACTTTGGTACTAGAGCTGCGGGGCGTTGGTATTCGCTCCTTGAAACTAAACCAATATTAATTTTTTACCCTTTTTTATCTGTGTGGTCTTGAAAAGGAAGTTGCTTCTGGCAGCATGCTCAATTCCCGTGGAAATCGATTACAAAATATGTATCTAGGTAATTGTTAAGTATTCTTAAGAAATTTAATAGGTCCGACTAAATAAATCTTGAAGCCCTTATACCAGCGATTATGCCATCAACTGTACTCTACAAATACATACTTATGTAGGTTTATCTATTTTTAAGAGTGGGGTGGAAATCCATTTTAATATTTAGAATTTAAAAATTATGATCTTTGTTGAACTTATTTATTTAGGACTGGACTGGTTTCACTTTGCTACGTTAGTTGGTCAGATTTTTAGAATGCCTCTAGATGGGTGAAACCGGTGCGGTTTTAAATAAATAAGTAGAACCTTGTTATAAAGTTTTAAAATCATAATACAAATTTATGTATCTAATCGAATTAATCGATTAAATGGTCGCGAAGAAAAAACTTCGCTGCTTAAAAATAGCGTATGCAAATCTTATCATTCGCTTTAAATTTGAAAAATACATGTAAGTTTACGTATGTACCAAAAATAATCCTCGGTTAATTTGCCGCGTTTATTCCGTGTAACGGATGGAATTGTTGACGTGCGCCACGATGCGACGGGCGACGGGCGACGGGCGATGCTGCCGCGGCCGGTCGCCTCGCCATTCTCACGATGGCGGTCACAGGAGCCGCGATCATAATTATTCAAGTCGCGCGGCTTCTGCTGAACCGTTTTAAAAGAATTATCACCAGCGGGTGCTTCTCGGCGGGTGACACACACCGCTTTTTCTTTTACTTTTATCCCGGATTATTGGCGCGTTCCTCCTGCTCCTGAGTCACGACCGACACTACCACCGTTCCCACGGAGGAATGCGCCACCTATTGTTGCCCCGATAAATCTCACCAATAATCTGGCCGGACCGAGGAAATGTTCTCCTAGAATCCCCTCCTGTGCACTGTAAGCCGCGCGTCGTCAGTCACCTGTGTAAACACCGTGACGTTTAGTCGCGAGGAGATTACCACGTTCCGTCTATTCTCTATTCTCTATTCTTTATTCTCCTGATCCTTATTGTTATCGCCGTCAATTAGATCGCGATCTTTCAGTACGGTTAATCTCGTGTTTACACTTGGCGGAATAAAAGTATTCGGGAAGCTTCCCCGGTGACAGCTTACGACGCGCGGCGCGGAGAGTGATGGGAGTCCGCCGAGCTTTTTAGCGGGATACTCGTTGATAGCGATTTTATCAATCTCTTCGTCACAAGCGTCGAGTTATTTCAGATACATTATATCACGGAGAGGACCAAGACCATTTGCTATATTTTAAGGAACCTTTTGAAAATAAGGGCTCTCGGTGAACACTCCCAACACTTCAATGTGTAATTTTTGATAAATACGCAAAATTACGATATTTTAATAAATTCTTCGTAAGTTTGTCAATAAGTGAAATATACGAATGTCGCTAATTTGTTCTTAGAAGTAAAGTGATGCCATGACATACAGCAACGTGAATGCTCCAAAGTAATGTAATGGACTCACTAAGATATGCTAAGCCACATGGAGTTGGAGTTACGTCAACTGAATAACAAATAGAAGCATATTTAGATCAGCAGAACATCTGATGCGTCATTCCATTCTAATAGTATTATGAATATATGTTATACTCGTCTGTGGAGTTGGGGCTTTGTTATAATCTCTTCACCACGCAGATCGATAGGTTTATGAATAGTTCATAGGATAACAATCGCATACATGGTCGCAATCTTAACCTAGATATTAAAAAACAAAATCGAAGTTTGTTTCCGAGATTTAATCTGTAAAGTAAAATTTAACTTTATAAATATTGTCAATATTATAATAATAATTGCTTGTAGGTACTAGTACAAGTGAACTTAAACAATTTATTTTTTCTTAACGCCGACTTAGCAACAAAAACAGAGAATTCACGTGTTTTGATTTTAGCAATTACTCAACCACGAACAGACTACTGTTTGTTCATTTTTTCCTTCTTGTCGCCCTCTCTTATAAGCGTTTGGCTATCAGGGCAATCTTCACATTGCAAGCTGCAGCCCGGAACAAGTCAGTTGAACTTACTGGGTGGACTATATTTCTTCATCTCAATTAAAGGTAAACTGACTTATTCAACAGGTTGATTCTCGCCAAGCCACCCCTACTCTAGCCTGAGAATCTTGAGAATTGATACAAAAATTAGACTTTTAATCAGTTTTTAAACATATTTGTATTTTCTTCTTTAAAAGTTAAGTCCTGGTCGTTCACTCAATCTTAAAAATTTGGTCTTTAACAATCACTTTTAACACTTCAAAGGGTCATTTTCAGTATTCTAAATGAAATGTACCATATCTTATTCCACAGGTCCTTATTAGATCCCAGTTATTTAAGCCAATCGCATTATATTCTAAATGCAGTAAAAGCGCACTTAAAACATGTTTGCATTTCGCTGTAAGTGTGTCCTGGCCGGGAGCGGGGCATAGAAAATGCCTTCATCTCCCAATATGCAGATGAGCCACCGCTGCAGGAACCAGAGGCAAGCAGCTACCGAAGAATGCCAAGTATTCTGCGAGCCACAGGGCGTAGGGTCGGCCCGGGCCTGAAGCGCTGTCCACGCTGTCCATGCTGTCCACGCTGTCCACGCTGTCCACGCTGTCCACGCTGTCCACGCTATCCAGGCGGTGCGCTTTGTTAAGTCCCCCGTTGTTATACTCGCGCCATGCATTATGCACACACCAGGACTTTTAAAGTAGATAATATGAATAACTGCTAATTGAGTTCCATCTGCTCGCAGCCAGCTATAGCAACCCCAATATTGTGGAACTTCGCAAGGGTGGTGGAAGCAGGGGAGGAGACACGTAGATTGAAAAGTAACAAGATGTATTCAGTTGTAGCCTAAAAAACGTGTATAACAATTATGTTCCGGTGTCTTTCACAGGGATTTGAACTGACGACATCTGGGTTGATAGTCGAGGAAGCTTTCCACATCGCTGAATGAGGTCGTCAAATTGATAGATAATTATGAAGAAAAAAAAATGACTCTGCTAATCTGTAATATAATGGAATTCAGTGACAATTGACCTATAATATTAAACTTTCGTTGAAAGACAATAATATTATCTACCTAGGTAGGTAATTTAGACATTGTCAGTTTGCATCATACGCGTACTTTAAATATTTGGTGTAGTACGTAGTACAAATTAAAAACTAAAACCAATATGGACATATCAACGTGAAATATGTTTTGATCTAGCAGTCGGAATAATCATATTCCATGAGAACTCTGCTAGTCATAATATTTACGTGACTCACTTTACGCTTCTTCCACACGTGAGGAATTGATCATAGAATTTAAAAATATAAAATAATATTTTCAATGCATTAGCGTTGAAATCTTAAAACAATAATATCGTTCAGCTATTTGAAAAAATACGTTTCGATATTTTTAGAAATACGGTTGATGATGATTTTAGCGGCTCATCAACGAAGTAAGAGAACCACGGATAATATAGTAAAATCAAACGTGTAAAAAGTTTTTTTACGTAAACTTTTGTATGTATAGATTTGATCCATCATCGGCTGTACGTCTCCTGGCAGATCTTGTGAGTGTTCTATTTGCAATGCACGCCGTATTTAGCAACCTAAATTATGACGAAGATACAATTTTATCGCGCCATTTGACGGTATGACCGTTAAACGTAAATTAAAGCATTTTACGATGTAAATGTTTATACACTGCTTCTACTGTAAATGTCAAGTTTGTAAACAAAATACGAATAAATTTAAAACGTCTACAGAACAAAAAATATCTTTTTGTGGACGTGTAACAAAAAGAAACTAATATTTGTGGTTGATTTCACTCCGTGTCAAACGGCACACAGAATAAGGTTTATTCAGCAGTATCCTTGAGGTTTTAACAAGTTCATATAGGTTGTTTTTTTTGCATAATGAGTAGTTTGGGAGACAACTTGCCCAGTAACAAGTATTCGCAAAACTAAACCTCCATATTTGGAGCAAGGAAAAAAAGCAACTTGTTGTTATCCTAAAATACGTAAATAGTTTTACAACTGTGACCAAGGAATATGTTTGGTGACATACTCACTCTCCATAACCTGTAATGATGGGAGAAATTTTCAAGACCACGTAATTTTAGCAAAGCTAATTTATTTCGCTGAAATTTTCGTGGTACCTTTTGGTGTCTTTTGTTCTTATTTATATGCTATTTACCCGAACGACAACAAAATAAGATGGCGGCTTAGATGGAGCTCATCTTCTTTTTTTAATACTACACAGCAAAAGTTAACAATAAAATAACGAGAAAATATTTGTTGCAATCTTGGTTAGATTATTTTTGATTGTGTATATCTATACATAAGAACATGCGTGGGTACTGCGTATAAAACAGGTGCAATGATAGTATACTCGCACGCCGAGCGTTTCTGCTGCATTAGTGCCACAACTGGCCTTTACTACTGCCTACTACCGGCGCATCTCGTCCGTACTATGGACGGTGGCTGGCTGCAGTACGTGCGGTAGAAGTGAGTCGCCTCGTCGGGCGGTGGTAGGTGGTAGACCGGCTTTTCCTTTCTGGTCGCGGTCGGTTTGGTCGGTTTGGTCGGTTTGGTCGCGCCGCGGCAGACCCGTCCCAACGCACCGGCTAACTGTTGTTACCCGCGGCTCGGCGCGTACTACGGGTATGCGCGTACGGGCGGCCCTACTGTACTACCGGCTGTGGCGTAGCGAGCGCCGGCCCCACTGGGCACGCGTCTCAATCATATACGAGTATATTCGCCCGCATGTACTTTCAAATCGCACAACGCCATTAAACTGGTATCGAATCAACATCTTCCAATATAATTACCTAGACTCTGTCAGCCACGATGATCGTCGTTCTTACCTTTAATAGCACGTGAGTCGTATATGAAAATTCAGAAAATAATAATACATTGGTAAAAAAAATCGTTACGAAATCCTAATAAATTAATTCGAACAGGATACCTATCCATTTGTAATTAGATGCGCTGTAAGAGTCTAGGCATTTATATCTATGGAGAGGTGTTGATTTATTTTACCGGATATTTAGTATTTAATCTGGCAAAACTTTTGTGGAAAAAAATTACAATGCTTTTATTACATATGCGTGAAAAGGGTTTCGCCCTGTAAATGCTCACGCCACTGAATACTATATAACCAACACCGTATAATATAATATAGTTACGATTCTGCCATATACTCTGCAGCGGTATTTCATGTGGCATGGTGTTTGTCCTTAGGGCCATATAAGATCTGCAACAAATGTCTATACTTCTGCAATACAACTTGATTGTATCGACTCTGATTCTGTTCAATGCTAATCAATTATTGGACAACTCTTACTTTTTAAACTCGGAAATTCAATGAAACGAATTCGAGAAGAGAGACTGTTAGAGCTGTCGTGTGTGTAGTAAGAAAATGAATACAAAATTGTAAATTATAACATTATTGGTTAAATGGTAACGAACTGTAAGAAATTGCTAAACGGTTCAATGTGAGATGTCTGATTTTTTAATCTGTTATGACCTCCCAAGCGTCGGCAAGAAAGTAAGTACCGGCTTTAGATTTTAAGGCTTCCATTCTCCTCCAAGTGCAAAAATAAACCTTCTAAATGTGCCATCGAAGTTGCAGAACATTGTGTTATATTATATCCCATTATTTATTGAAAAAACAATTTAAATATTCCCAGATTCCACTTGTTTTCACGTATTTCAGGTGCCATTGAGATCTTTTTTTCTTTTCTATTTCATTTGTTTAAAAATATTTCAATTCATAATAAATTTAAATAGAATATATATCAATATTTCCTCCCTCCTACGCCTCTTCGAGATCCAGATTCACTCCTTCCTTTCCTTGAAAAACCCTCTAAAAAAACATCCCCAAAGATGACATAGGCTCGAGGAAAATGATGTAAAAAATTAATTACATTAACTCCACACAGGAGTTAATGTTAAGTTTTTTGTATAATATTTGAGAGTGAAGCTTTTAATAAAATCCTTTTAAAAGATTATCTATTTAATGTTCCGTTTTCTTAAACGATTGCTTATAATATGCGTTACTTTAAAATCACATTATTCTATACACAAAAGAACTCTTCCACAGAGGGCTTAACTCAAAAGGATTGTCCTTTTCCTCCAGTTAACCTAGATAATCTTAATTCGATTATTAGGTTGTCAGTTAAAAAATCTCGAGTGCCTAGATTTTAGATAAAAGTTTGTTTTTTCTTGTGATATCGGGATTTGTTTTACTCTATGTTGTGTCTATTTAATTAGAATAATAAGTTCAAAATTATTTAATTTTGTGTTAAAAATTTGAAAGATTTACTCCTTCAATTATTGTTCTACGTTTATTGTCGAACGAACGAAAAACTTGGTGTATCTATAGGAGAATGAAGCCGTAAATTTCACTTTTCATTATTTGATTTATTTCTTGCTTTTAGGAATCCCTTCACCGAACATGTTCCCGTCTAACGAAAGTCTATAGAGGTCTATCGGACAATGGCACAATCCAGCAGCAATGAGGCGGGAGCAGAGGAATGGCCACGAGACTACATCGAAAGGTAAGACGATGCACTCTACAGATTAAACTAACTTTTGGGTAGTGTTGTAGTGGACCAACTTAATGCAAGTAAATAGGTTGCTATACAGGTAAACAGACTTTGCATTAAAAAATCAAACATTATTTTGATACGAAATTTAATAACGTTCGAAGAAAGAATGCGCTTTCTTATTTTCTATGTTATATTACAGAGTTTCCTAGACAATTATCTTGGAAACTCTAAAGTTGCTATACCTTTTAGGACAAAATTGAATGTCTTTTCAATAAAACTATAGTGGATAGCCACACCTAATACCACTATTTATTATATGCGGCAGATTTACTGATGGTGATATTAAGTAGGAGACCTAGTCAATAATGAAATTCCTTTTTTTCCGTATTTAAAAATGAGATTATTTCAAACCATTCAGTTCTCGAGGGGGGCAACTCAGTATGAATTCGCAGTTTCAGGAATTGTGAAAATTCCACCGCAAGGGACTTGTCTTCTAAATGGCTGACGGAATAAAGATTCGGAATTCGAAAGGAAGAGCTAATGCGGATATAATTAATTACTGTTGGTCGCATTGAAGGCGTTTAGCACTGATATCTTAGCAACACGAAGTGATTCGGTGAGGTGGCAGTTTGAATCTGTTCGATGAAAGTCTGCTGAAGGCATAATATGTTAACGTGTGCTTGATTGAAGGTTTATACAAACATGTTGGTGGTGGTGGTTGCCGTCTTTTCCTACTCATATCAGGAGCCCCTGACAGCGCAGTTTTCAGATAATGTCGTGCAAATTCATGATTGCTGACATTCTTATTTGTATTTGGTTCAAGTCCCCTTCTCATGGCTTCAGACTCTTCCCTCGGCCTATATGGGAAAATAGAATAGGGAGAGTATGGAGAGTTAGTTTTCACGGTTCGATATGAAGCTTTAATGATTTGTAAAACCCATGGGCAATTGACATTTTATGTCTTACTGTACACTGGCCCTGAGGAATCATTGCAATGTTATAGTTCAATTTTACAAATAGTTAGAATCTTGGAGAGAGGAACTGTTTCGGTGGCCACCAACGATCTATTGGGCAAATATCTAACCCACAAAAAATGAGAAGAAAATACAAAGGAAAAAAATTGCAAATCTTTTCGTTATGTTCATGGGTAGGTATTGTTATACGCACCTGTTGATAAGTCACGGAACCAACTTAAGTGACGTGCCGCGGTGTAATTGACGCTAGGCTAGATCTAATGTACACGTGGCCGGAGCGGTGTAGGCGTAGATCCAGTCTGAGTATTATTGTTACATCGGCGTCACTTTTCGCGGAAAAAACGCTAACAGGGAAATCCGCTTTCCGCGTCTTTCATAACCATGACAGGAAGTTTTTTTGGACGCGAATTGTCACTCGGGTTGTAAAGTATTACGTTAATGCGCCAAGGTGACACATTTTTACGACAGCCGTCTATAGGTGAGCACGGCGGACTATTAAAACGATTGAACATTTGCCAATTTTTGCGGAAATCTTCCGACGGAACGGCTCGTTGCACACCGGTGACACTATTCCGCCACTAGCACCATTCGCCAGTGCGAGCCCCTCGATCACTTTTACTCGAAACTTTAAGGCTGATTCACACCAATGTCCGGTTCCGCTCAGTGCCGATATTGTTCCGCAAGAGAGCTTATTGATATGGTATGAATATCGATCAAGGAGTATGTGCCAAGACAAAGTTGTGTGGCAGTATATCCTTCTGCCCACCCTTGTAATATTTAACTACTTATTTAGTTGATAATTAATAAAAATATTATTTTGTGAAAAAAAATAAAAAAAAAAAAAAAAATCTGCGTTGTAAGTATTTTTACACTTCAAAATAATTATTTAACTAAATAAGTAGTTAAATATCACAAGGGTGGGCAGAAGGATATACTGCCATATAACTTTGTCTTGGCACATACTCCTTGATTGATATTCATACCATATCAATAAGCTCTCTTGCGGAACAATATCGGCACTGAGCGGAACCGGACGTTGGTGTGAATCAGCCTTTAATCGTCATCAATGACATCGGCCGACTCGTTTCGTAATCTAAAATCATACTAACCTCATTCCCGAATCCTGTCCTCTATATAAAATATGGCACAGATGTCACATCTCGTGTCGATCGGGTACGAGATGCGAATTGATGGCTGGAGATAATGGCAGTTGTGTTACCATTAAGTTCATGACATGCTTCAAGATATTATTTCTTTTTACAAGTCTACGACTTTCAGCGTTAACTTCGGTTAATGCGTTTCACCTGTAGTATTCATTATTATGGTGGAAGTAACAAATATTGTCAGGTTTGTCCGTGTTGAAGCCAAAATAAGTCTGTAAGGTTGCCGGGTCTATATATGTTAAAAGCAATGACCACATCTTGATTAGTCGACATGCGGCCAATTGAGAAGCTGTACGGTCAATATGACGTGTTTAGATCGATTCCCCATAAGTGATCTACTGAACTGTAACATATGTCGGGATACAAGCGAGAAGCGGTCATAGGAGTAAAGTAGATCCGAAGGTTTCCTCGTACTGAAGAAAATGGTACGGGGACACAAATCAGTAATCGCCATTACAAATTATGTTAATACATTAAAACGTATTAGATTCGCCACACAGGTAGTTGGGACGTTTGGTTAGCATAGTTAATTACCCGAGATAGAGATTGATAGCCCGTCAAGGTATTATGTATAGGCGGTGTTGACACACTTGATCAATTACTGTCAGGTGCAAATGGAGGTCCTTCTGCTCATCGTAAATTATCCAAAAAGGAAAAGAGCTAATGCAATTTACATTGTTATAATAAAACAATAATAGTTACAGTATGTAATCTGTTTGCGTGTCCCAACAAAACACGTGAAAGGTGAGCTTTGGCGTCATGAAATATACACATATTTTTAAGGCTCTAATTTTTAGCTCTCAATATCATTTTATAATGCAATATAAAGTTACCCACTGCAATAAAAGCTCGCTTCAAATATCTAACGGTGACTATACAAACAAAAAAGCTTACGATAATTTTTTTTCAGAAAATATATGAAAGTTGAAAAATATTCAAAGATTTTTAAATATACGTATTTAAGTGGAAATGAAAATAGCGAAATTTGTGTTGTGATATTTTGTAGTGTGGGAATTTGTAAGCGCCTTGTCATTGAATATTTATTAGGTATAACTCGTTATCCTCATCAGGTCTCCATACAAGTGGCTCGGGTCGTCTCAGGCCCCCATGCGACCCAAATATATTTACATCGCTCGCAGGCCTGCCGTTGCAACTTCCTTATCGAGGGGCTTCCTTAAATACGTACTTATTTATACACGAAGAGATCCCAAAATAATGCAAGGAATCAAGTGACAGAAATAATAATAATACATTTCATTCCGGCGTGGTTGTCCGAGGTGTGCAATCCACAACCCGCCATATCAAGTAAATACAATAGTAGGTACATACAATACTGAATTACAAGGATAAGTAATTAGCTCGGTCGTGTCATTTTTGTCATTATCGTATCGTTAACAGCAGAGCACTATGAATCTTAACGAAGCAAGGAATTGTGCGGCGTTCATCCTCTCTACCTACCCTTACGGGGAAATAATGTGATGATTAATTAGTTTGTTGAACTTTATTTATAAAAAAAAACATTCAGGGTAGCGTTAACTCACAGCTCTTTCTAAATATAAATTTAAAATTTTGCACGAATAAGTTTTTATTTTTTAGTAGTAGTTTTATAGTTTGTTTCACACTTATGCACACTATCAAATCAAATATAAGTTGAAATTTGTAAAATTTGATATTGCATATTCCGAACGACATTTGAATAAACAATTTCATTGTTTGGATCATAAACCTCGTTTATTGTAATGAATAAATAAAGCCAACGTAAGTATGTATGAAGGCAAATGTGAAAAGGTACGTAAAAAAAAACTGAAGTGAAAGTATATGCAATTTTAAAAACAGTTTACGAAACAATAAACGCGAGTGATAAACTAGTTACGAGAGTCTTCCTCCGGGCATGCGCTTTTGGTGACCGCTAAAAGTTTGCAACAGAAAGCCGCTACACCGTTACCCTTTATTTTTTATACGTCCAAATTGTTGAAATTCCAAAATTTACATAAATGCCGAATGGGCCGGTCTACTTTGGGACCCTTTGTACCCCGCCCCTCCCCACCTCATCGTGTTCGTATGTATGTGTTGGTATAATATATATACACAGTCTACAGAGTGAAGCACTGCGAAAGATATATTATGGGGGAGGATTAGGAATATATTTCAATTTATATTTGCCATAGTGAAACTTTTTTCATACATTATTATTCACCATTATTATTAAAAAAAAACGATTGTTTATTTATAATTTATATTAGCTTTGTAACCACTCTGTGCGAACTACTACAAAGAACTACTTCATTTTGAGGGCAGTTTACACTTCACTCATTTCTCAGTGCGCGAACACTTCAATTACAGTTCGACTAAAAAGAACTACTCAATTTTTTCACTTTTAGTTTTCAGATAATCGCTAGCAACCCTATTTTTTCTTCGATTGAACTGTTACTTCAATTGAAATGTTCATCGTGAATGTTTCATTTTAAAGAACTTGAAGTTCGTGAAGCGTTTACAAAGCTTTAAAGTTTTACCCATCGCTAATTTATATAGTACAAAAAACATTACATGACAATTTTTGAAAGAGGTTTTTGACACTCCAACTAGGAAGGTTTTTTCTTGTTTTAGGATTCTTACGAGACTAGAGACTTCCCGCGTGGAATAAGAGGGACGCATGCGGTGCCCGTTTCATTAAAAAACTTTAGAACTCTTCATTATAGGATGCTTGGTAGTTCTTTGACATCTTGCTCGCTCGCTGACGGCCGACGTGCGTTAATTTCCCCACAATGGATAATGAATTTGACCGACCTACATTACTCGAAAAAGAGACTATTGAAATATAAAATGTGTTTCTTAGTGTTGTATCCCGTTTACTCCTAAATATATTCCCGGCTATTGTGTATTTAATATAACAATGCATAAGGCTTTAGGGAGAGCGCGACCACAAGTGTCGACATTTAACATATCTACTTGGCGGAAACTAACATATTACACGATGGGAACTCAAACGGCCAGCGGAATGCCGAACTATTAAGCACGCACGAAACGTATTAAAGCGAAAATAATTGTTTTGAAGATTGATTTATATTAAAAAAATATTAAAATAATAAAACATGTATCCATGTAAATAAATATTCAAATTTATAATCAACCATCGAGCCGTGGCAGAAATAATGCACCGCCACACGACTCTGTCTTGGCACACGCTCCTTGCTTCATTCACATTCATACATCGTCTTATTCATACTCTTCTGTTATTCTGACTGTTGACATGATCCGACTCGAGTATTTGATTCACTTGATCGTGCCATATCTTTCTCGGGCGTCCCTGACTTCTTCTATCATTCACTTTACGTTATATTTGTATAATCATGAAAACAATTTAAAATGGAACACTATCCGCCTTTTTAATGAATTTTATTTTAACGTTATTGGTACCTTTTTGATGTTAGGCACTTATCGGTTTGTGGCCAAGTGGTCAGGCTCAAATATAAGGTTCGCACCCATATTTATAGGATCAAACTATCTTCAAGTTCTGTAAATAGCACACTCTTAATACAAATAAAAAAAAAACATTTTCATTTCCATGATTTCATCAGCCATATTATTTTTAAAAAAATATGAAAAACGTTTCAATAAGCCCCGGGAGTCATGCGATTCATAATATTATTATTTTTATGCAAGAAAGTATCATGTTTTAAGAAAAAATAATGACGAGTTTCATAGTGAAAACACAAATAGGACAGCTCGTTTCGCTTGCATCGAATAACGAAAACATCCATTTAGAAGTGACGCGAATAAATATCAACGTGAATACATTTCACACATTGAGTATTAAATATATCGAGATAACTATGAACTAAAGAATAATCGCGGTATAAAACTAATTAAAACAAGTAAAAGTTTTGTTTTCCAGTGCCAAGAATTAAGTCCACATTTGAGAATGCACGCATTGCTAGCTACTTGCTACTTGCTACCAGGTGTTGACATTGTGTATTATAAATTGAATGACAACATTCAATAGCTCGCTTTGTAATGAATGCTGTCGGCGCCCTGTGATCGGTGGGACCCTCGCATAATATAGAACAAGGATGTATACTGTTTGGATGCGTGGGTACAGCGCTCAAACAATGCCATCCTCTTAGCATCTGACAAACTTGATGAACCTCGTGATCAATGAACTCGATCACTATCTCATTCATTCCGGAAGAAGTGATCTAATTGAGATATACAAGGAGAAGGAGACAGACAGGTTGAGAAGCACCTGGATATTCATATCAGGTCACTAAACACGGCTAAAACTAAAATTCTTGGTTGTTGTCCCTTACTAGCATATTTCGCTCTAGAAAACCTACTGGTCGGTAGCTGAGTGGACAAACGCGTCGGATTCCCACCCGGGCGTCGTGGGCTCAATTCCTCTGCTGCCTGAGTCATCCATCATTGCACAAGCAAAATATTCCGCTTATTATGATGGCAGTAGGAGTTTTTCAAATATTGTCAGATTATTCGTAACCCGAGAATCTTGGTCTTTCTTTTTAAAAATAAATAAAATTAATAGTCATATTCTTAATAATCAGGTAAATTTGTCCAGTAGTCCAATATTAGTTATATTTACTGTAAACTCATAAAATGTATCACTACTCTTTAATCACTTTCTCAGTTGACGTTTTGTCTCTTTCTCTCTGTTTCTTTGTTATAATTCAAATGTTATCCTATTGTTTTCTCATTGTTCTTTTATTTTATATTTTGTTCTCCCTCTGTATGTATATATAACCGCACACGTTGTATTGTACCCTGATGATGCTTAGGCTAATCGAAACAGGTTGGTCATCAAAATTAAAATAATATCCGTGGTCTTATAAAAAGTTATTTTTTTAATTTCTTTAAATAATAATAATCGAATAATTTGTATTGGGCCGTTTTTGTGAAAAATTAACCCGGGAACGTTTGTCTTTCTTGAAAAAAAAGAACAAAGGCAAATGTGAAAGTTCACTTTTAATTAGTTGCCGATTTGTTTCGTAACTTTTTCGTGACATCTTCAGGGCAAGTAGAGAAGCTCAGAATTATAAATTAGCATACATATTTAACACACCACACTATAATCTCTTCCGGATAAAGACTGTTACATAATAATTACAAGTGACGAAACTTCTTTTAAAGGTCCAATTATACATTTTCTTGGTTTTTTCACACACGCTCTTTGATGGTATCAGCTTTAAATAACCTTAAAACAAGACTCGCCCATTCGTCGCTAATAATAATTTTCCGGCGCCGTCTGAAAGCCATAACATTAAAATCCTGCAGTCTACCTACATAAAACTCACCAACCGCCGACAATATGACACGAAATGAATATGCTGTCACCGTTTAACAAGCAGCAATCATTTGCATACTTCTTTTATCCGCCGTGGGAAACGTAAACGTTAACGAGCGCTTTATTTGCGCCCGCTGCTGGGATTTTCAGGCACTGAAAAGATTTGCGGTCCGGCCGACCGTAGACACAATATTTACTCACCACATGGTTTTGGTACTTACACTTGTCTACATGTCTACACCACTGTTTCCGAACGAAACCAGCTCAAATAATATGTGTGTCGGGGTATTGTTAGCCGTGGAACTGGAATAATCACTGCTTTCAATTAAACAGGAGCGGGTCGCTTCTACGGTTTGGTTTTGTGATCAACAACTCAGCTGTGGAATGATTTGTACCTTCAAGGCACAAGTTCGCTCCTTCCTATCCTCAAAAAGATATCGCACTATAATCACTGTTGAGAGAACACCACCTAGAATCAAAACATTGATTAAAATGACGTTAGCCGGGCTTAATTACCAGGTCTGAAGAGCCATTCAGCCTTACACTAACCTCAAATTTGAGATTCAGGTCATTGCGACTCTTGTGCGATAATCACAACAAAGAGAAGAAAATAAAATACCAATTGCCCGAAACAGTGGCATGGCATGACTATGGCATGTCGTGAATATGAATGTGTGAAATTGGGAAGGGGAAGAAGAATAGGAAATGGTTTCGGATGTTCCAGGATATTAATATTTGAGCTCTAAACATTACCAGGGCGATACTGAGTGTATCTTCCACTCTGAAAACACGATGAAAATTTAAACACGGATTACTTTTGGTTATCTCGTATATCTACCCAGTGTCCCCAGTGACAAAAAACTAAATAAAAATGTAATATTTCAAGACATTCACTCAATCGTTTTGCTAAGCTGTTTTTATATTTTCATTTTTATTGGAGTTTTCTCTCCATTATCATTATCTAGACATTATCTGTTCGTTAAAATATATTAAAAAGTAATCATCGATATATTGAACATGCAATTTTATACACAAAAAGTAATAAAAATACTATTAAAATATTTGTGATCGACTCGCACATTAATATTTGGATAATTTGTATAGCGCCGTTTTTGTGAAAAATCACCTCAAGGGCGCTGTGTGTAATTTACTCAAATTCCACTTATTCAAGGATGTGCAAAAATTCATTAAGCAGGTTGCCTACTCATAAATTTCTAGGATTTTTCGTATCACTTTGTAATTCTTTTTATATCCTAACTATGATGGAGATAACCTGATTGTGTGATATTTGATGTAACAAAAAATCTTGAACGGTGAGCTCTGTTATTAATTACGAAATTAACACAGAATTTTATGTATTTTCCATCATGAGCTATGAAGTTTTGAAAACCCGTTAAAGTGAATAAAACAATATGCCATATTGTTTGTTTCATATTTTTGAATTGTTAAGTTAGTTAGAAAAAAGATTTCAAAAAAGTGGTCGGAATCTCGACGTCGGGTATTAATGCTAGTAATTATTTTATTTATACGCATAATTTAATAAGGAAAGAACACGGAACAACGTAAAAAATATTTTCATTGTATAAAAATGTCGTTGTGATTAAGTTATCACGTTGCCTGACAGTCTAACTGTCTAGTGCTTCCAAATGCTCAAATAAATTAAATAAAAATCACCTAATTATAAACTCAAGCTTGGAGTTCAAGACTGGATCAGACGGCAGCTGTAACTAGGCAACCGATTGCTTAATTTAGTTGGAACAATTGAAGGTCCAGATAGACAATGCTGAACATATGATTCACGCGTTCTAAAAGTACCCACCGCAGCGAGTATTTAGTACGTGTGCATAGTATGATTAAAGTTTGGAAGAAGATAATGTTGAATATATCATTATTAATTAAATAAGTATAAGTCGTTACCCGTAATAAAAATATGGGATGTACTTGACTTGCCAAGAAAAAAATATTAGTTCTCATTAAAAATAGTAACGTCTGCTAATACATTATAGGTACTATATTGCGGAACTTTTAAAAAATTGAAAATCCGGTTAATTAAAGTTCATCCTGGTAAGGTCGAACGTTTGGTTGTTCTGGTGTATCACAAAATTCACTAAACGGACATAGCCATTTATTGTACCCCCCCACAGAGTTGTCCATTGACATTGAGTTAATTTTGTAGGACTAAAAATATGTTATTTCATTGAAATTGTTACAGATCTGCAAAATTCATTTCTAAGGTTTAAAAAAAATGATATTGTAATTTATTCAAACGTAATCATGTTTAAAAAAAAACGGTTGATTTTTAGTTCATAGTAAAATTAGTGTCCCAATTTGAATACTATGCCGGACGCTTTCAGTTTTTTTAAATATAATATGAATCTTCAGGCAATAAAGGGTATACATTATGATTACATGTAATTCATAATCAAAAGAAAATAACAATTTTATTGTTTGCTATAAAAAGTTCAAATTTTTTGTTTTTGTAACTTTTTCAAATATTTTTTTTTGGATTTTACTTTCGGTCATTCGGTGTAGCGGTACAAGAGTGGATGTGCTTGGACTCGGTTTGTCGATTTTTTTTGTCCTATAGTAACGTTGAAAAGAATGACAATATTTTATTGCGATTTTGTGTATTAATTATTTGACTAATGTTGATTCGGTTCATCAAATTATACGGGGAATACAATATAATAAAATATGTAAAATTTTTCTGAATTGGTAATCATGTTTTTATAACGTCCGTTTTGTAACTTTGTGCCGTTACATATAGACGGAACCTGTATGTTACAAAACCGACTTTTTCTAAAGCTGGGTTCATAACATCTAAATAATTTCAGATTTAGAATATTTCTTTTGAATGATTCTTTTCTTACCGCCCAAAGCTCTACGGACAAACGTGTCTCACTATGTATTTATGTTGTTCTAAAATAATGCCTCTTACGGTTGCGGAACGCGTCCGAAAGTACAATGATAATTTTAAAAAATTATAATTCAAAAAATATTAAAAAATAAACTTTAAAATAAGGGAGGTCTCCGATGAAGAAAAAAAAACAAAAACAGTCGCGTGAAGAAAATGAAAAGAAAAAACAAGCAAAACATATTTTCAAACCAACTACATCTACTAATGTAGGCTAAAAATATGAAAAGTTGATGCTAAAAAATAAAAATCTGAGAATGCAGTATGAAAACACACTTAAACTAAAACTTTTTTGCATATGATACCCTAAGTTCTAAATGATAATGATACCTAATGGAAAAATTGTGTTTGTGAATTCCCCTTTTAAAAGTCTGCTTCATAACATAAAGTTCTGTTTTGTAACTGTTCAACGATTGTACATACGATTTTTTCTCACAAAATACCTAGGAATGCAATAGATAAATACATTTTTATATTATTAGAAAATCGGAACTTTTGATGAGCAGTTTTTGCATATTATACCATAATTGTCCCATAAAAAATATTGAAGCTAAAAAAACAGTGATAACATTTATTTATCATCCACGAAGAAAAGCGCCCTTATGGGTACACCCAAGGAGCATTATTTCGGTCGAATTAGCAATCATTACAGTGGTTAGTTATAAAATGGAAACAATAGTTTATTTGTTTTTATATTTTCATGTATTTCACTGTTTACATGTTAATACATTTCTACATCATAACAAGCAGATTTAAAAAATATAATTGAAATATTTGTTTTGTTACAAAACCGAAAAAATACATTACAGGGGGATACTTTCAAATCGTTTTTCTCAAAATAAACATTAAAAAAAATGTTTCTAATAATTTACAATAAAGTAAAAATGTATTATACTTAATCTGGAAAAAAATAGTTTAAAGTATGGTGTCAATTATTCTTTTTTTTTGAAAATTTGCATAATTATAATGGATGAATTTGCAAAGAAGATTTAGATTTTTTAAGAGCAAAGTAAAAAACACATTTAATAACCACTAAACAGATTTAACAACGGACATAATATATTGAATATATGGCTGTTATAATTTTTTTATTGATATTTTAAAAATAAATATACATAAGTGTTTGGATATATTCTATAAATACAGATTTGCTGAACCTACTTAAATATTCATGTACATGTTTCAAGAACAAACGCAAATCTACTGTACATAACATAGATGTTATAAATACAGATTAAGATGGTTTGAAAACAAAATAAGATTTAGTGGAAATATAGGTACAGAAATAGTTAGTTAAATTAAATTAACTTTCGAAAATAAAGACAATTTTGGATAAAGCTGATATTAGTTCAGAATGTAGATGATTCAATAGCACATACCGAATATATGGTATATGTACAGCGGTTTTAAATACAGTTTTAGATGGCTTGACAGCAAAATAGACTTACTGGAAAAATTTTCTATTATAAAAAAAATTTGGTTCTAGTAAAAACGTAGGTAAAATATGAATTAATATCTGACTTCATTCTGAAAATACTGATTAGATAATTTCATAGATTTATAGACGCTTTATGTACAGAAGATGATATATACCAGTAACTACAGGGGCCATCAAAAGGAGTATTTCGTACCGACGTGACATGTATACTATGATACAAAAAGAAGCAGATGGTATCGGTAAAATAGTAGGTGTATTTGGTTTAAGTAGAGACCAATCGCGAACTGGCCGCGTAGGTACTCGTACTCGAGACCTTTACTTTGAAACACTTGCACAGAGAGTTAGTTAGACGCACTAACTTTACTAAGGTGGTGGATCTATTTATATGTGGAACATTCACGCGTCAGAGAGCTTCTACCGAGGCGAGGGTCGTTCTTTATATACAAGTTTTAACATGCTACTGTATTATCCTAACTGTAAAGCAGACAGTCGGTGTGTATGAATCAGTAGAGTCGTAACCTCTTTATATATAAATGGATGTTTGTCTGTGTGTTGTATGTTATAAATTTTCTCAAAAATTGCTCTACAGATTTTACTGAAAATAGCACAGTTTGTTTTTTATTAGTGACAAAAAAGTTTAGAAAGTAGTTTGAATGAAATCCGATATGTAAAACTGTTGTTATAACGTTTTAAAATTAGTATGAAAAACATTGAACTCAATCGAAGCATTTATTGGCAAAAATACGAAACTATAATTCATGTTTGACAATCGAGAAAGCACAGGGACAATAACTACAAGTGTGTGAACTATATTTGTAAATCAGTGCTCCTCACATGGACAGCTGTATGTGGCCTGCTCACACTTCGGAAAACATTCCGATTTATTCATATACGCACCAGAGGGGACATTTAAAAAAAATTAAAAGCACTTGAACAAGAAAGAGTAAAACACAAACACTTTATTTATTTGAGTGCCATTGCAAAGCATGCCGGGTACTCGCTAGTTGTATATAATTGTTCAAGATTGAGGATTTTCGACAGTAAAAGTGTTCAAATTCGGACAAAGCCGGGTAGTAAACTAGTACATTGTAAGAATAACCGATCACATTTAAATTTAAAAAAGCATAAATACCGCCTGATCTTAAGTTATTTTCCATATGAAACCCTCTATTGGGGAAAAAAATGCATTACGAACAGAGACATGTTTGTTTTTTGGTCGTTTTACTAAACTTCAATCTTTTAACGCCATTATTTATACACAAATAATCTCAAGCATCATGTATTTTCCTACCTTCACAACCAGGCTAGATCAAAAATCTTAATATTATTATAATTTTGTAACTCTTATTAGCAAACCGGCCGCCTGTGATTCACAGCCGTAACACACCTATACCTACCTATACAGACGGAGAGCTTTATATTAGTAGACACTCCGTGACTCAAAACCCTCAAAACGATTCATCGCAACTTTTCACCACAAAATAAATAGAAAGAGAATAAAAATGTGGATCCACAAATTCCCAAGGCCCGCGGAGACGTCCGACGTCCTAGAGATTTTTTTTCCCAATTGCCTTGCACAAATTTATGGCATTTTTTCAGCAGCGCTGTATAGTTACATTTTTTTCAATTCGTATAAAGATTTCTTTATTTTTTCTACATCTAAATGTTCCAGTTTTTTTTATTTCTTTGGTGAATATTGGGCCTTGTTTACTATTTTTTTTGTTTGAGTTTTTATGTTATTATACGTTCTTTCATATTATATTATTCATGAAATACCTACATAGATTGTTTTATATTAAGTATAAACTTATACATTTATCTTTTTATTTATTTATTATTCTACTTACAAAATCTCCTTTTTTGTAATAAATATTTTTATACACGTATAGAAATAATGCATAAAACAGATTTTTTGCGATTTTCTTCATTTTACAGATCACAAAATAATTAGTCTTTATTAAAATTTCTAATTTCAACATTATTCAATAATATTGCCTTTTTGGAAAGTTATATCTGAAAAGCATTTAATTGAATCAAATTAAAATAAAACTAATGTTTTTGGTGTTTTCCAATCCTACATATAACATTATTAAAGAATCCGAAAGGATCGTTATAATAAAAAAACACAATTATTATGACTGGCTCTTTATATATCGTTTATGGCCAAACGCTGTTTGGCAAACATAATTATTACTAAATTAAACATTTTCCAAAGTTTTAAACTCATCAATTCTAGCGTATCAGTTGATTATGCGAATATCATCAAATGCCGCACGAAATACTAGTTTGATATAAATAATAATAATTACAAAAGTAAACATATAACACAATATGTAGAAAAGCCTTACGAAAGATAACACCAAATGTAAGTAGCCCCAACACTGGCTATGCAATGATATCCCTAAAAATAGGTATAATAAGGTAAGAAGTCGTAACACTGACTATGCAGAAATATCCCTAAGTATAAATATGCGAGCGGTTTGACCGAAAATACTCCGCGGATAGACGCGTTGAGAGATTGAAGGGGTTTTTGGGTAAGTGTCGGGCAGACGTCGCTCCATAGTTCTGGATAAATCACACCATCTGCCATCGTGCCGTCGTGCCATCGTGCCATCCCATCGAGCAAAACTGCCGAACTTTCTAGTAATTGGGTTCATTATCACTTTTTCGCATGGCCAAACGTCATTTTGTGACATGAAATGATCGTTACCAAAAAATATTTGGGTCGATTTTGCATCACGTCGAATAGCTTTGAATTTCGATCAAATTGAATAGCAACATTTTTAAATGTGCGGCATGGTTTTAGTAAGATATCGCTTTCTTCTTCTTCTTGTACCCTCTTCTATAAGAGATTGGCCATTATCGGGACAGTCTTTACCCTTAGATGACTTCATGAAATCAGTCAAAATAACCTGATGTGTTTAATCTTATATTCAATTGAATGTAGCAAAGGTGATCATAAATCATCTACTTATTTTAAAATAACAGTAAAACTTTTTTGATGATGTAATAAAATGCTAATTGTTATCACAATAATACGAACGCTTGCTAAAATAAAACTTTAATGACGAAAATCGCATTTCAAATAGAGTAAATTAAATAAAAATGCACACGAATTTGGATCAAAATAGAACATGATTGTAACAGATTATGTTTAAAAATGAAAACTCAAAGTATTACATATAATAATATGTTAGGTGAATTGCCTAACACTAGGAGACTCTGGAAGCCTCACAATAAATTAATGCTTTTATAATCTCATACATAGTTTAACTTTAATGAATTAAAGTAATATTTTTCAATTTTCAACTAACAGTCCCTTTAGTGCGATCTGTAGGATTCGGTGCTACCGACCGATCTAATTCAGGCATAGATCCTTCAGTTGGCGGTTATTTCAGCCGGTCGTGTGAATTACGCGAATAAGTACCTACTGCCGAGTCGAGTGAATAGCCCCCAAATACACTCGCCGGCTTAATGACCCAACGCCTCATGCAATCATTAACTATGTGCATGAAGCGTTATTTTAATAAGCTGGGTGCAATATGCGGCGCTGTGTTATGTTATGTCTATTACTGAATGGAATGGAATGTACATGATATCTTAAGGTCAAATAATATGTTGTAATTTGGTTATGGGAACACGCTGTGGGAACTATACCAAACTATCGATTACATCTCCCATTTAGTATTCCAATCTATCTATTTTTTAAAAAGTCGCTTCGATAAATAAATTAAAAAAAACAGCTCATTTCTCATATCGACAGTTCATAAAAATCCATGAAGTGATCAAAATAACTAAATTACTACAATATTTATTTATCTTGTTACATTAAAAACGAAAGGATTATTATAAATAAAGCAGAAAACCTGTGTCCTGAAGCAGAAAAAAACGCCCAAACGGTGCACTATGGCGTGATTAATTTTGCTTTTTTCAACATAAAACTTTTTTTTCTTGTGGGTTTTTAAATAAAATTATAAATATGGCAAGTCGCCAAATTGCTTAGTTCATGTTTTTCAATGGTTCAATAACTAACTAACTAACTAACTAACCATCGCTCCGTTTCCCCGCAAGGGTAGGCAGAGAGGACGGACCGCCATACAACTCTGTCTTGGCACTTCTTGCTTCATTTACATTCATACATCGTCTCATACATACTCTTCTGTTATTCTGACTCTTCACACGACCCGATTCAAGTATTTGATTCACTTGATCGTGCCATGTCTTTCTCGGGCGTCCTCGACTTCTTCTTCCATTCACTTTCGCATCATATATTCACCATTCGCTCTACATGCCCAAACCATCTAAGCTGTTTAATCCTATCCATTACGCTCACATCAGCCTTGCATTCTTTCCGGATATCCACATTTGTAATACGGTCATACATGGTTTTACCGCACATCCGTCTCAAAGATCTCATTTCCACAGCATTGTTCATCCTTCCTCTGCCAGTTCCATGCCTCACTGCCATTCGGGTTGGTAAGCACTCCATTGTGGACTGCTAGCTTCGCTTCTTTGGACAATTTCTTATTTGCCCCAACAGCGTTCAGTCCTCCATTAATGGAGTTTCCTGCATTCACCCTTCTTTCAATATCCTTATCAGCCTTTCCGTCTCTTGTAAACATACTTCCTAAATACACGAACTCATCCACTTGCTCCAAGTATTCATCATTCACAACTATATTGCTATAAATAATATAAATAGATTTCGATAAAATAGTGTTGAAACCCGGGTGAAGCCGGGTAGTAACTACTAACCGTTGCATATAAAAAAATATATGAATCAAACAGTTTCACAATACCTACATCTTCACATTTTCATTCGAAGATTGGCTCGGGCAAGTATGATGGAAAGTTTTCCCATAGCGATCTATGTTCCTAAGAATATTTACATGATGTAAAAATAATTTTCAAACGACCAGTATAAAGGATGGACTGTTTGTTTACGAAAACTTCATATACTCGATTGAAATATCTCGAAACGGCGAGCCTTTATACAAGAACACTAAAGGTCTGGAAGCTGTTTGCGAACAAGGCGAAATATAAACTTGGTAGTAGGCAATTAGTAAAGTCATCTTCTAGATCATTTCAACCGCAATATACACAAATATAAAGAGTTTATGTACTCGTCTCGTATCTACATACTATTTATCTTGGGAATACATTTTACGTTTTTATTCACTTACTGTCAACTTACATATCACAACTTTTGGAATTACCTAAAATTACCTAACCAACTAAACTAACTAACCATCACTCCTTGCTTCATTTACATTCACACATCGTCTCATACATAATCTTCTGTTATTCTGACTCTTCACATGACCCGATTCAAGTATTTGATTTACTTGATCGTGCCATGTCTTTCTCGGGCGTCCTTGACTTCTTCTTCCATTCACTTTCGCATCATATATTCTTTTTACACTCCTTTCTTCGTTCATTCGCTCTACATGCCCGAACTATCTAAGCGTCCCTTTTTTGATCCTATTCATTACGCTCCCATCAGCCCTGCATTCTTTCCGGATATCCACATTTTTAATACGGTCATACATGGTTTTACTGCACAAACGTCTCAAAGACGTCATTTCCACAGCATTCAGTCTACAGAATAATTATTTTTAATTCTAACAATATCTAGTACTTACGAAAACAAATGTAAAAAATTACAACAGCGAAAAAAATGCCGAGAAAATAAATAAATTGGAATGTGTAATAGAGTTTGAATGTGATTTTAAATTAAAAATGAATGTAGAAGATATGGAGTGCCTTCGGTGGCAGTGTTATTCCAACGTTGATCGGCTGAGTGACGAGTAGTTCGCAGAGAACTCCGAGCTCCGAGCGTCGAGCGTCTCTTGTCTCGCTCCGCGACGGCCGGCGGAGGCGTCGTCTGCAGAGGGAGGCTATTTCTAGCTTCCCGCGCCTGTCTAGCTGCCGCTGCCGTTGCCTCCCCCGGCCCCGGCCGCTCGCACGGACCCGCTACTCACTTTCGGACGGAGTTTGTCTCGCACATGATTTATGGCCATCGGTTCAAGTGGCGGCTAAACTTTAGCCACTAAGTAGACTCGGGTAGTTTCGGCTGCGTATTTCTTTCAGCGGCAATTACGGACATGTCTGCCGTTAACTCGATGATTTGCACCCACTTTTGTTGCCGAATCGAGTTACGGATATAATGGCGGTAATCAAATCATAACCGAAATACCTTTTTTACTAGACATATTACTGTGCTTTCGTAATTTCACATTAGATATGCGTTGTCGGAATTTTCACTCGTTTTAAAGTAAATTATGGGCTTTTTCCATACGGTAGGTCATTCCTACGAATAATGTCTGAGCAAAAATCTCAAAAAAGTACACCATTATATTTGAAAAAAATCAAGTTCTTATCACAAATCAAACATTATTCATATTTTTTTAATAATGTTTGATTACTAGATTTTAATAATAATTTGTATAGCGCCGTTTTTGTGAAAAATCACCTCAAGAGCCCTTCAACTTTATTACTTATACGTATAGAGAATTATTAGGATAACTTTCCGCAGGTAAATTGTTATATCGGGTTTATATAACCACTATCTATATTTTTTCTGTAAAATTACCAATAGGGTGTAGTCTATTTTTCGTGAGTTATTCTATCGCTAACTGAATCAAATAACAATTTATAATACATCTGTTAACAAATTTTATTCCGTGAGAAATAATTGGGATGCAGGCGAATTCTCCAGGGAATGTATATTATTCTTTTTACGCATTACTGTATTTTTCTGTGTTTTCTTCTTAAGTAAAAAAAAAATATATATCATTGAGTTTAATTAACTGTGTTGAAAGTCAACAATATTACGTCCGTTTTATAACAAGATGGATGCACAATATTTGTTAATACCGACTATTCCAAAAACGATTTAATTTTTTTTTGTACGTATACCTGTTTTATACAGAATTAGAAAAATTGATGCGCAGTTTGGTTTTTCAATCGTGGATTGTGTATAGCTCATGATGTTTATGAAAAACGCTTTACTAACGACCTAGGTAACCGAGCGGTAATATCCTCTGCTTGAGGTCTGTAGGAAGTGGGTTTAAAACCCGGCGAATATAATGAACCTAGTACATCTTTGTAACCTCGTTCAAGATTGTAAGATAACCTTACTGGTGAGGAACCACTAATCAGAATTCAAATATTTTTAATAACTATATTTGAACAGTCAGGCACTTCCGAACCATTCTCCATCCTATAGTTGAGTTTCTTGTTTTGTATTCCTTCTTCACTGTGAATCGCCAAAATCGCAATATTTGTCCTTGGGTGGAAGTAAATGGAAGGAGTCGGTCTGAACGGTTAAATAGCCTACCACGAGCAGTATGCCAGTATCCTAGCACAGCAGGATCGGTAGTGCTGGGCTCGTGTGCCATGCGTGCTGGCGTGCCAGGCTTGTGCAGGCCAGACAGGGAACAGAGTGCCATGGTCCATGTCGGAGAGAAAAGCACTAAGCCACGGTCTGCGGGAGAAATCCCAACTACAACTACTATCATCACACCCACCTACTTTCTTCCGCTCCTGGGAATGTTCGCAAAATATCCAAGAAATATCAATGTTTCAACCGCCTATTTTGCATATAAAAATATTCCTCCGTTAATGTTTTATCGGGATAATTTGCGGCTTACGTTTGTCTAATTGGATAACACGCCGTAAATATATCATTCTGTAAATTCTCAGCGAAACTCTTCAGGAATTTGGTGATCAAATAATGACTGAAATACGTACGTTTAGTCATCGAATTATATTTCAGGATGTTTTTTTGTTTTGATTTTCGGCGACGTAAGATCGTAGATTTATAAATACCTCTCGTACAACTCGATAGAATATTCGAAAAATGCGCTTATTTCGACTGTCGCTATTCCGATGCCATAAAGCTGTCGCGCATCGATGATTATCAAAGGCCCAAATGACATAATAGGAATACATCTGTCGTTGGCTGATAGGACTTCTGTCTGGTCGTGTAATGGGATGAACAACACAATCGTTAAGCATTTTAGCCAGGCAGGTAATAACATTCCGCGGTAGACTATATTCAAATATTTTAGTGACCGATGAGTGTAAGCGTCTGCAAGTTACGAGTGCTTATTGAGTCGTCCCAGCAGCAGGAATTTGCGGTAAAATCACCCCGCTGTGTATATGGGCCATCATAATTTGATATCTATTCGCATCTCGCACGTTATTTAAGGTGAGGCATGCGTGATGTATCGATTTGCGATTTTCACATTCGGCTCGAGGCTAATTCTTCCGTATTTTAAATATTCAAATTGGTTTCTTGGGGTACTGGGTTAATATGGTAGCCCGATTAAGTCTCAGGTGCAACGATCCATGAAGTAATTTGCTCACATGTGATCTCATGAATCATATGTGACATTTACATATGGCGTGATATTAGTCATTTCGACTAAAGGTGATCGTTCTCCAACAAATTACTTCGAGGGTCAAAATTCTTTGTCAGACTTTACACAAACGATACTTTCTTAAAAAAAGCATGATTGTTTCCTGCGCCTACTGGTTTAGCCTGAAATATGGTAAGTTTATCATTGGCCTATTTTAATTTAATGTACATGTAACCGACAGGACGACATTTTGAACGGACAAGATTCATATGATAAATGTTTGGGAGCCAATATTGCATGTGTGGAAAGAAATTAGTGGGCTGACATCCTTTGTGGTTATATTGTACGGACACATTATTATAATGTACCTACCGACCTACAGACCTACAGACCTTATGATATTTTAATAATTCCGTATGAAACATCTTGTCAATCATTTGTAGGTTTTTTAATTTTTCCAAATGTGAATAAACAGGAAGTATAAATATAACAGGAAGCGAAATTTACATTCATACATCTACTTCTTTTTGCCGTGGGTTAAAATTTTTATTTTATTTATATGAGCATACTGATAAGCTTCTTTCGTTGGTACGTCATTGATTGTTCTGTTCAAATGATCTTTACTTTTAAATATTGATTGCGGTGTATTTTATTACAAAGCTAAGACACAAATCCTTCAAAGTTAGGTTTTGTAAAACTCCAAAATATTATCAATAACTCCCGTAGTGACCCCCTACCGCCCCTTGCCATCAAGCATTCGACTCATCAATTTGCATTATTTACAATCTTATATGATCCTCCGAGTGATATAAAAATAAACATCGTAAAATATTGAACTAATTAATAACTTTATCATTTCCAAAAAGTTGAGCATTATGGCATCATTAGCCATGACAATCAAATGAACATTCAAGTCTCATTCCGTAATGAAAGCTTTCCAAACATCGAACCTCTGCGTACATTCTTTTTAATGGCGTCGTGCTCTCTCTAGTGTAAAATATTGAGTTTTTACGGTTGTTTTACAGTCGTGGATTCCAATAATTTGTGCAGATTGCATCGTCTGCTCCTGAATGCATAGAACTGTATAATGTGCCATTCTTATCAAGTCATATTGTTTATGAAGGAAGTCACTGCACGATAGGGATCAGTGCCGAGTTAACTACGGTGGAAATCATTAATTGATTTAACAGTTTTTTTTTTACATGTTGAATACCTCCACATGTTTTTATATTAGTGAAAAATAAGGGAATACGTAGATACTTACTATAGAATAACATATTTAGGTATGTATTTATTATGTGGTATTTAATTGTTATTTATATGTAGTTCAATCGTTTTAAAAAGTGGTTTTTTGAATTCATTAATTTATCGATTTTTTAGAATAAATTCAAACTTCCTCTGTAAAAATAATCTATCGATTTTGAATATATGACAAAAATAATAGTTTCACGAGAGAAAAGAAGCCCACAATAAGGTCTGCTCAAGCCTCCTCCCGGAGAAAATATTAAAGCAAAAATCGAGTGGGCAAACCGAGAATAAAATTGATTAACAATATTAAAGAATGGTTCATTAAAAACGAAAGCTACTTACTTGTAGATTAGTTACCAACCGATGCTAATTTTGGTTTGTCAATGGATATGTCTCAAAAACTGATTTATAACATTTGTGAGTTTGAAAATGCTTAGTTAGGTTAAAACTAATTTTATATTTCGCTCAGTAATAATTTTATAAAAAACACATTTGAATTGATGTTGGTTGCGTTTGGCCCGTAACATCGGGCTCCGATCCCGTGCACTCCTTGCTAATGCCCACGCGCTTGATTACAATATAACGTTACGGTTGCGACCACGTCACAATTAAAAGCACCTTATCTCGCGGGAAGATCGCTCCACGGCACCGCGACGTGGCGGGCTTCTTGCTTCTCGCTTCTCGTTTCTCGCTTCTTGCTTATCGCTTCTTGCTTCTCGCTTCTCGCTTCTTCCTTCTTCCCATCGGGACTCATTATTTCGAGGGAACCCTCCCTGGGAAGGAGTTCACTATTTAAATATTGACTCGATGCATGCATTTTTAAACTGTTCACCATACTAAATAATAATTGAAAACTATGTTTTAAATTAACCAATTAAATTAACTTGGCGATAATATAAAACCCTGTATTGTTTATGATCGACTCTCAACGTTATGTCGGTATTAAGATTCCACGCCTAAATAGTGATAAATAGGTTCCTATTCTCAGTATCGCCTTATTGAAAGACCACTATTTGGATTCGAAACGTTACTTGAAATGACTCTAACCCATTTTTGGAGACCAGGATGAATAACCAGGTACTTCCCAACCTTCTTCTTCCCCATATCCTTCCCACTCCCTTCAGCCTCACAACATTTACCTTTATGCCACAGTCCCACTGGCTCCTGGCAGTTGTGCAGTGTTTACATTTAAAAAACGCCCTAAGAATTCCGCGGGTATTGAGGAGAAGAAATCCTCGAACTATTTTGAAAAGCAGTATCTTATTAAAAGTGATTCTTCCGAAATTAAATAAATTTAAATCATATAATAATAATAATATATATATATATCGGAAAATGTGAAACTCTGATAGAGCAAGATCAATGACTTTCTTTGAGTATTTTTGTGTGGCCTCCAATGCGGTTAAACTTAAACAAATAAATATGTCGGAAATGTTTATTTTTTGTTGTTGGAACTTTTTATTTATTTATTTTTACACTAAATCTACAAAGGAGGTCCCGAGGAAAATTATTTCCCCACGTCTATGCCTCCCTATTGCCTATGTCATCTTTGGAGATTCCGTGTGTATACTACATTATTCTAACTAAAAAAATATTCAATTGGAAAAAACAATGGCTTTAAAATAACATGAAAAACATATATTTCTGCAACACTATTTCCTTGGAAACCAAAAACACTATGAGCTTATACAGCAATCTGTGACTTAAAACTTTTTTTGACTAAAATATATTGATAACTATGAAATGAGGATGTTATTGAGCCGTACATGTTAATTTCATTAGCTTCTCTTGTTTTTCGCATTTAATTTAGGAGTATAATTACTAAATACAAGATGTAAAAAAAAATCTTAGCATGCAATGCAACGTAAAAAGAACAGCGATAGCCTGTACTTAAAAAAATGAACTTCTGTACTATAAACGTAAGGTAGTAACAATTGATTCGGATTGTCCTATGCACACTTAGAAAAATCTTGTATATTGATTCAGTAATCTCTGCTAATTATGAATACGTCTATCCAATGATTAAATACGGAATAGTGTTCTAGGGGAATTCCGCCAACGTCAAAGTAGTTTTTATTATCTGAAAGAGATGCTTAAGAAAGAGTAGACCCTTCTTTATTTATTTTTTTAACTTCTGACGATCACAAATCGTAATTTTTTTAAAGAAGGGTCTACATGTATATATGTACCTCTATATTGTTTACGATCGAGTCCCAACGTTATGTCAGTTTTTCGAATCCACGCCCAAATAGTAGTAGACAAGTATTCTCTGTATCGCGTTGTTGAAAGATCACTATTTAGACTCGAAACTCGGACCATATATGAAAAGGCAACCGTACTTCCCAACCTCCCTCTTCCCCATATCCTTCCCACTCCCTTCAGAATCACAGAATACCCCAATTGGGGATGCCAGATTATTATATATAATTTGAATTATGCTGATTAGTACGGCCATCTCCAGACAGGTTTCCACTCAACACATAAGCTCAAAATAAAAGATTTTCAGAAAGCCTACTAAAGTCAACAAAGCAATATTTCAAAAAGGATCTTACTACATGGCAATCAAAGTATATAACAACGTTTTATACAAAATCCCAACTAGTACAATCAAAATCGTTATTTCTGATCAAATGCCTCTACTCTTTTTTAAATTAAAATAACAAGCTAAACTTAACATTTCTTTCTATGATGTTCACACCGTATATTGTTCAGAATTTAATATATAATTAATAATACCAAACAATTGTGCTTTATATATTTTATTTATATTGTAGATACAATATATATTTTTAGAATTTTTGATTTTCTCAAATAAAAATAATTCACCAATCCATATTTAAATACTAAAGTATTCTCTTCATTACTCAACAAATAATTCGAATAAGTTATCCATTGAAATTTCCAAGTAAATAGAAAAACGCGCGTAAATAAATAAAATTACATTAATTATTATTGATGAAAAAGAGTCGTTTTTTTGCTGTAAAGGTTACTTTAATTATTTTTCCATTATTTGATTTGGTTGTGAATCTACGTTATTCGAGTAAATGCTTAGATAGTGTTCCACCTGTACATGCCATAACCCTAATTATAATCTCCACAAAAGTCTGATTAGAAATTAGAAGAGGGGTCCAGGAGGTACAGAATTTCCCAGTGAAGAAATAATGGAGGCCTTTTGTTTTTAAAATTAATACAAAGTAATTGGTGGGAGCGCCAATTTGCATAATGAATACATTTAAATGCTGTTTGATAAAGCCTAGATCAGTGGTTTCCAATCTGTATTCCGGCTGTGGAAGATCGTGCTGCTTTGGGGCTCACGGAGATGAAAATATTTAAACTGTACTGAATTTCTTCCTAAGACGAATTCAGAAGGCAGTAAATGCAGTCTGATATAACACTTATAAGGTCAGCATTGTTGACCCTATCGACAATTTCGACGTGTTTAGTAGTCATTTAGAATAGTACCTCGGAATTTAATTATTTTTAATCTCTCCTGTAAATATTGGTTTTCAAATATCGGTGAGCAAAACCAGGTGTTTTATTTGCAGTTGTTGCAAACAACTATTAACATTATTAATGGTCTATCGTATAAATATAATGTCGATTATTTTAATGAGAGATCGCATAATATCTACAATCTTGACACTTAAGATTACTGATGAAGTTGATATTGTTGTTTCAATAATAAATATCACAATGAAGCGTTAAGTTTTAATAATTTAATAAATTTTTTTTTTTTTTTTTTTTCATTTTTAAATATTTTGCTAACATACATAGCAATCTCGATGATTTATAAAAAGTCACTCTGGGACAAGGGAAATTAAAGGACTACATGAGTTACAACAAAATACAGAGTAATCAGACTAACATAAACCATAATAAATCAAAAAATATAATATAATAAGAAATACAGTACTAAAAAATGGTAATTAGCATTAGTATATATTTAAAAAAAAAATAACCTCGAAGTGCAGTAAATGAGAATGTTTTAACTCTACCGGGAAAAGAATACTGTTTTGGAGATTAGGTGTTTTCATCTTTAAATGGATTTAAAAAATATTATTTTAAAGCTTTATTATTTCTACACTTTGTAAAAAGTCAAAGATCCAAAGAAAATAAAATGAATAATTCTATTCATGACACCATCTTCCAATAAAATAAAACTGTGGTCGGATAGAGCTTTTCTCAAACATCCGAGATGGATGCTAATATTGGAAAATTTGAAAGAAAAAAACATTTTCAAGAAATATGAGATTGATAAAAATTACAGGTTTCGGCAGTACAGTTAATAGATGCGTTACTTCCAGATAAAGTAGAGGTCCCGAGTTCGAGTCTCGGTCACCAACTAATCTACCTTTTTATTTCATATTCTTTAAATAGTGTTGATAGATATTGTTTCAATAATTAAAAATTATTCAGCCTACGAACCGAATTGCAATCCTCTTCACGGTGTCATAACGACTTGTGTATCAAAAATAATACCAACCGGTTCTAAGACAAAGACACCGCAAAACTATAAGGGACAAGAGAAAAAATACTAAAAATCCTGTACTTCGAATGTATCTATAGAATATTCATTCGAAGTACGTGAAACGGATAATATGAGATATCAGAAATGAACGTAAAAGTTGGTGGTCGAGCTGGTTCAGCTAAGAGGCCAGGCATCTGGAATGGGCGGTACACAATATATGGGCCTTATTTGTACCTCCATTCATGTTCTTAGCAGTTTTAATAAGTTTTTTTCTGTTGGCTCACTCTGTTCTATTTGATGGCATGACATATCATCGGCATCATATCATACCCTGTGTAAAAGTTCACTAAATTCTAAGACGATGTCATTTATTTAAAAAAAATCTATTGCTACCATGTTTATAATAACTGTGTGTAGGTGGGTCGTAAAAGCTTGCTATTCTTAAAAGGTTAGGAATCCCTGGTCTAGGTGGTTAATCAAACTGTGTATTCAATCCTTTATTTCTTCAACTAACGATCGTGATCGTATTCATAAACAACCGTGTATACTTTTCTCAGAGCTGCCGTAAAGATGCGTAGAAAAAGGTGATTCTCGTTTTGAAATCAGTTCATGCAGATAATTATTCTGAGAAATCACGAAAACACTTTTAATATGATTTAACATTGTTGTGAATCAAACTAATTTTACTGAGCTTGTTTTGAAATGTACAAGCAAATAATAAAAAACAAAATTTTGCCCGAAGTGTTGATTGTATGAAATAATTAAATAGTTCTAGTTGCAGTTTAACTCCACGTTTAGCTCGTTTGGTTAAAGGCGGGACGATTTTTTTTTTTTACATACGTTTCATTAGAATTTCAATGTGTACCAAAGTTAAGACAATAGAGAATCGAACAAGTGCAAATATTTACTAACCTTAGAATAATAATTTGGGAAATTAAATAGATTCTGAAACTAGCCGAGATCCAAAAGCCTTGTGTTCGCAACCCTCCATGAAAAAGTTTTCGAGATTTTGGTCTTGTCAAGAAGACAAAGCTTTGTATAACACTTGGGCCAAATAAGTAGGTGCAGAATATTTTGATCTAAATGAGACTTATTTCTGTCGCAAATATGGCTCCGAATGGATAAATTAAAACAAGTAGTTAATACTTTTTAGGGATCGTACGAAGCAGTAATTTTCCAGGTTCCAACACATGCTTAGACATCTCAAAAAGATGCTTAGACTTAATGACATACAAGGACGAAAAAAGTCAACCAGATTTGAGTTAGTACTTTTTCTGTTTGTTTTACCAAAAAGTTGTCATAAGTTAGCTTTAAAGTTGTGTTTTTCACAGCTTCTTTGTTTCAATTCAAAGCGACTAGCTTGTCAACTCACTACACCATTTTCATCGTGAGTTGTTTAGCTTTTTCATTTCAATTTAACTGCCATTAAATATAATTAGACGCAATATTGATATTTGTTGCATATTTTTAAATAAGTAAAAAAGATTGTTGAAATACGATCGTCATTACTACTACATGATAAGCTTCCTATCTGTCTAATGTGAGAATTTCCTTTCATGCTTTTTGTTACAAATATATCTGGTATACCGTCGATCCATAGAATTCGGGCTAGGTGATCCGCTAGAGTGCTAGACTACAGTGGATGTGATCGATCACGGTGTATCGGCTGTGATCGGTTATCTCGCCATTGTTAGCCGCCGTACGACCGCCAATAGCCAGTTGGTTCCGCGGCGCGATTTCCTCGCCCCGCGCGCCCACAATTTTCACGGTCTGTTAACGAAAAGTCGGCTCGGCCGGCGGGACCCATCTCTCCCGTCGCTCCCGTCGCGCCCGTCGCGCCCGTCGCGCCCGTCGCGCCCGTCGCGCCCTCCCACGCGATCTCGACCTCTGCGTGAGTGCCGTCAAGCCACTACCACCGGGCGTTACTACATTACCTGCGGCATTCATTATTTCTCGCGGTTCTCACAGCGGTGCAGATGCCTTACTGAACGTATCACCCGTCTAGATCCAATTTTCCACGAGAGCCAACCACCACTTCTGAAGGATTTTTAACAAAATCTCCCATAATGTGCCATTTTTGAAGTGGAACACTGTTTATCATATCTAATTTTGTATATTACTTTAATTAGACACTTACTGGTTTTGGGAAAAGACAATGAATGCTTTCTCGCGCTGGCGCAGATGCCTTGTAAAACGTGCTACTTGTTTATATTTAATTTTCCACAAGAACTCAACTGTTCATACTCAAACACAGTTGGTTTGTGAACATCACTTTGATTTTTAATAACATGTTTATTATGTGAAATATACTACGATATTATAACTAATTGATAAACCTACGCTACATTTATTTACATACTTTTTTTTTTCATACTCTTGCTTTAATGTTATATTCTTCTCCTTTATTGTACTCCTTTATTTATCTAAAATGTATTTTATATAAAAGCCTTTAAGGCGTTAATAAAATAAATACATTTCTGACCGGTTTCGGCACGGCCGTGCCTTGGACAGGTCAGATATAAACTATCTGCCCTAACAATGGCACAGTTTTGCATAACAACGTTTCATCATAAAGATACTAAATTCCATAAGGAATGTAATTTTACTGTATTTTTGTGAACTTTGACACATCATATACAATACATAATGATGTATCCGATGTCATGCTACCAAATAGAAGTGAGTGAGCCAATAGTGTAAATCTGGTAAGAACATCTTAGGCCCATGTATTGTGGCCTCTTTGCTGAACAGCTTGAGCACTATATTTTACGTTAATTTCACGTTCGCTAGCGTAAAGGCCGCACTGCAAAATCGTATTAAGTTTATTAGTAGCCTTTCCCCAAAGGTGTCCAAAATGCATTCGTGTCAAAAAAGTATTTGACAACATTCCAGTTATTAAGGTGAGTAAGAAAATCTGGCTCTTGGCAAACAATACTCACCGGTCAGCGATATCATCTCAAACATTTAATTGAAACATTTTTGGTGTTACACCTGTTACGCGTTCAGGTGCCGTTTGAAAAGAGCACAAGTCCCGGCGTTACCAAAAAGTTTTACATAATGATTTTCCCTCCGTATAACATCAGTTGAGTAAGAGTAACGTTTCATCATAAAGATACTAAATTCCATAAGGAATGTAATTTTACTTTATTTTTGTGAACTTTGACACATCATATACAATACATAATGATGTATCCGATGTCATGCTACCAAATAGAAGTGAGTGAGCCAATAGTGTAAATCTGGTAAGAACATCTTAGGCCCATGTATTGTGGCCTCTTTGCTGAACAGCTTGAGCGCTATATTTTACGTTAATTTCACGTTCGCTAGCGTATCGGCCATAAGCGTTCGACAGGAATACTTTAGGTACTTCATGGCTATCCTACAGCCGTGAGCTTTCTTTAATAATATGTTAATAGTGTTAATACTTTCAATCACCTAGTGGTAATTAGCGTATTTGCCTATCAATCTTACGAGTTTTTAATGAATTCTTTTTGGTAAGATTACCTCGGTATAATTTCATGCTTGACAAATAGGTAGACATATGTACATCGTAACCTCCGACCAGTGGTTGCAGAATTCAAGTCATTAACATTTCACCCAGTAAATATTTGAATCATCATCGAGACGGTGCTTAAGAGCATTTACGGGTATTTGAAGTTTCCAGATTAGCTTGATGAGGTTAGGTCGACAAAATGATCGCCAGTAGAGTGACATGATGCGTCTTGTAAGCAGAAAGACAGTGACGTTTCTTCCTACGCCGGCTATTCGTCAGGACCTTTGGCTGCCAGGAGCGGACGCCTGACAGGAGGAGGTTAAACGCACGGACGTATTAACCGCGACTATTTATGTGTCTGTCGCCGATGCTGGCCGGATTCGGACCACTAAATTAGCGGGTGTTATTATTCAAAGCGTTGATAAACCGAGAGTTCGCCAACCTTGTTCGGGTTTTGGCATGGATGTCGGCAGGATGCACGGATGTTAGCTGTACTTATTGTTGGGACTTTTTTCACACTTTTTAATTCATTAAAATCGCAGCTATACGTTTACATTGTTCCCATTTTCCGATGGAAATGTTGTTGTCAACGGCAAACACTGTGACGCCTCCCGTCAAAATTATGCGCACTTTCCAAAATCTAAATTCAAATAAACGATAAATGCTTTTCGCCTCGTCATCGGTGTTAAGTCATTTTTTTTCGCTCGCAAATTATTATACGTTTTTTTTTCGAAAATCATTTTCAGCGACTTTACTTGTCTTAATGTTTTTAGCTATCGAGCAGGTAATGGATATATTTTTATGCCATCTGCATTAATTTATGAATCGGCCTTGCAGTGTTTTACAGTGAAGGAAAATATGCGCTTTCACATACATCATATGAGGGGTTCAGAAGCAAAGGCAGCAATCTCCCACTATTGAGTTTTTGAGAAAAAGGCAAGAAACTTGTAAATATTCAATGGGATTTCGTCAGAAGCTGAAAAAAGTACATCATATAGTATTTTGATATCTGAGATTATTCGCATCCACCAATTTTATTTAATACAAGTATATAAAAAAGATAAATTACTTTTAAATATGGAGATTGCTGCCTTTTCTCCCAAGCCTTGGAGATTGCTGCTTTTGCTTGTTACTATAGTGGAGATTGCTGTGTTTGCTACCAAGCTTTCCGAAATCGCCATCTTTGTTTTGTGTCAATTGGCGTCAATGAATACCATCATAACTCAATAAAGGGTAATTGATTAAAAAACTTGATTAAGATTTTGAACAAATTCAATTATAAAAATATTCTATAGAATAGGGATGAAAATGTTTTCAAATATATTATTATTTGTGAAGTAAAAATATAATAAAGTGGTAGATAAAACTCTGAATAACAAATTATTCAGACAACAAGGGCAGTGGGTTCTTCTCGAGTTTCACATACCGATTTATTCAATTCTGGTATTCAAATATTGTTTATATTTGGAGAAAAAATTATAAAATAAAATTTAAGGTATGGTAAATTTATATATTCATTGCCATAATGCGTGAACAATTTTTTTTTCACATCTTTAATTTTATTTGGATTAACTGTTGTCTCAATTTGAATAGATGATGGTTCGATCATTGAGGCCATTTGATACTTCTTGAACACATTTTTATATATTTTTTTATCAAAATCGGACTCGTTGACGTTTAGTACTAACTGGGGTATAATATTTTAGTAAAAAAGCATCTTGGATAGGTTTTTGATTACAAGCATAAAATGCCGCATAAAACTTTAAATGTCCCGCATTCTCGAATTAGCGCATTTAAAGGCTTTTTTGTTATGAGCGCATGTTGGCATATTTGGAAAATCCTTGGCGGAACTGCAAAAAAATTTTGTCTAAAAATGTAATTATGATGCTTTTTCATCGATGTCAAAATGAAATACAATGGCCTCGACTTTTTTGCAACATTTAGTTTTCAATTTTCTGGATTAACGCTACGTTTGCAGGTGTCTTTTGATGACACTAGGGTCGGGTGAAAATTCATCTTCAATAATTCTCGAAAATATTTGATCGGAACACACTTTTACACACTTTAAAATGTCAAAAGAACTCAGAGAAAAATAAGCGCCAACTGCAACTTTAGTATGGAGCGGCCATCTTGTCACGCGACACTCCCTTTGAATTTGATTGGTTTAAATGGAAATTGCTGTGTTTGCTTTTGAGGGAACACGGAGATTGCGATTTTTGATAGGAGAAAGATAAATTTGTAACTAACTATTGAATTTATTAGGTTCACAATTTCAATCTCTATAAAACTGCATTCTCAACTTTTTTTTCAACATTTTGGAGATTGCTGTATTTTTTTCAATACACCTCATATACGCGATAGTGGTGTTGTTTAAATATCATCTGGTGGTTGATCACAAGCACGATAGCCCCACAGTACTGCCAAAACAATGCCGATTGAAAACAAAACGAAACCGCCAAAAACAGAATATAGCAAATTGCTGTTTCCATATTATGCTGATTCCATCAAACAACCGTTGCAAAATTTTATCCAAAAGCTACTTCGTTTATAAGATAGCGCCTAAAAAACTTTATATCGCATGATCATTTCTTGAGATATTTTTAAATCACATAAAAAAATAAAACTTTTTCTCGGAACTCTCGTTAAAAATGGTAAACAAACCGAGTAATAAGTGCCTTAAAGCAAGCCAAGAAGAAATATTTATGTCTGACAATGTCATTATATTTCCACGTTATTTAGTATTTACTACCTACGAATCTAAACAGTATGAGTGGTTTTTGTGGTCCATATTTGAAATAAATATGTTTTTAATTACTGAAACCTTTTTATATTCCGAAAAGTCGAATATATTGGATATTATATTTATTGTATTGAAAATTAATGTAGAGAGAAAAAAGAAATATCAAATGATCGAACGCAAATCAAAGCAAAAACCATATCTTTTTTTTCAAAGGCCGCACTGCAAAATCGTATTAAGTTTATTAGTAGCCTTTCCCCAAAGGTGTCCAAAATGCATTCGTGTCAAAAAAGTATTTGACAACATTCCAGTTATTAAGGTGAGTAAGAAAATCTGGCTCTTGGCAAACAATACTCACCGGTCAGCGATATCATCTCAAACATTTAATTGAAACATTTTTGGTGTTACACCTGTTACACGTTCAGGTGCCGTTTGAAAAGAGCACAAGTCCCAGCGTTACCAAAAAGTTTTACATAATGATTTTCCCTCCGTATAACATCAGTTGAGTAAGAGTTTGGACGAAAAATATGCGTTTAAGAATATTCCAAGCAACACCTGCTTATGTTACAGAGGATTCATTTAACTTGGGCGCTAGTGAGTGCCAGTTATCTCTCTCCCACAATAGACCTCTATTTTTACCTTTCAGCCCTGAAGGTTAGAACATAATCATATTTCCGAATAAAGTTCGTACCTACGTAAGAATTAAGGAGTGAACTTATGATTTCAAATTAAAGCTTTACAAATAGAACACATACACTTTGTTTTTAACCACTTTTTTATTTAATATTTTGTCTACCGGTTTCGGAAGTACCCTTCCATCATCAGGACAATATTAAATTAATCTTTAGATAATAACTTTATCTCTTCTGGAAGAAACATATGTGGAGATAAATTCTGCACACGATCAAAAAATGTATGTTTTGAAGTATCTGGAGAATGTATATTAGTATTCATTTTACTATATAATTTACTAATATACATTCTCCAGATTCTTCAAAACATACATTTTTTGATCGTGTGCAGAATTTATCTCCACACATGTTTCTTCCAGAAGAGATGAAGTTATTATCTAAAGATTAATATTGTCCTGATGATGGAAGGGTACTTCCGAAACCGGTAGACAAAATATTAAATAAAAAAGTGGTTAAAAACAAAGTGTATGTGTTCTATTTATAAATATGGCAAGCCACAAAGTTAATGCTTTTTACGAATATATAAAGCTTTACAGTATAATTTAAACATAGTTTTACAATTCTGATTTCAAAGGAATATATTTTCACATCAAATATAATTAAGAATAAAAATCGACATTAGCAAAATAAGTAAACCTGACAGTCTCTAAGATACGAGTGTATTACATGTATATTCTTTATACATGTATATGTTTACATGTATATTCTTTTTAATAAATAATGTTTAGTACAAGAAATAAAGAGTTTATTTTAGTAGTTGGTCGAGTACTCTGAAGATATTATAATAGTGAGGAAACTAGTAACAATATTGTTTTTTATCAAATAAATAAATCACAAACAAATTAAATGAAACAGTAAATGTGTGTTGTATTTAAGAGTTGTCCATGTATAAAATGAGTTTTTTACAACGTTCTTGAACAATAATGTATCGATTAAAACCAACATCAAAATTTAAAAATGGAAAAAGTATTTCACTTCTTGTAATATAAAACAAGATTGTTGTTCGTTTTGGAAGAGAAAATCCATATTTTTAAACGATTAGTTCGAAAATTTTTGGACAATGTTCATAAACGTTTTCTGTATCATTATTTATTTTCAAGACAGTTAAAGATACAAAAATTTAAGCGGTATGCACAGTTCTTAGTTATTTATAAACACTAAAACTTTCTCTAACAAATATGTTATCTATGTTTGAAAACAGTTGCCTCTTCTAAAGTATTCAGTATTTAAAAAATAGATGTGGGGTTGTAATTATGATTTTATTGTAGTATGTAACTACATAATTACATAACTATCTATACATTTACAGTTGGTGAGTTTGAAAAGGTCAATTCATTTCTTTAATAAAATAGAACAAAACGTGTAAAATGATTCTATATTGTGGTGCGTTTTTATTCGAGGAACAGAAATAACTACAGAAGTTAGATACTACAGTATTTTAATAAAACCTGTTTGTTTTGCCAAATCATTACTGAGAAAGTTGAGATGATTACGTTTGGAAGCTGTTTAGTGGTGCACCAAGCGGATGCTAACACTAAGACGCCTACTCTCTGCAATCCAGCTTAAGCTACATCGAAGAAAAAACATGTACTTTACACGTACGTCATATTACCGTGAGTAATTAATAGTCCTTATATTTCCTGATTTGAAAAGTTTCATATTTTTACACTTTGAAACGGGTAATTGAAAAAATATGTACTATAAAATATTGTTTGAATTACACCGTTGATAATAATAATTGACTAATTCATATTTGTGAAGGTAACTTTACAGATTTAAAGTACCTATATTGCTAGAGGATATAACTTATCATACTAATCAACTACTGATTTTGATGTTGAATAAAAATAGAAAGCTTGTAGTACCTCGATCGGTCTAATTTATGAATGAATGAGGTAAATTTAAGCTAATGAGTAAGGAAATTTAGTTAAAAGTAGTTATGAAAATACAAAATTGTATGAAAGGAGTATGCAAACAACGGCGAAGAAAAATCTATTTTTGAAATGAGGACAAGGTTAGTGCCATAAAAAATCACACTGTACAGTGTTCTTTGAAAATATGGATTCTTATGGTTTATTTATGTAATGTTTAAGGGAATTTTCTCATTAGAATTGTATTCTAATTTAGTAGTCTAGATATTGCACATTCTAAGGTGTGTATATGAAAATATCGTATTATAAAAAATCTCTGTATTTTTCACTCGATTTGTGGTATTTGAAGAAACTATCGCCAGTCATCTCAAAATGTAAACATTAAATACTGATAATATGAATTAATCAACTTTATGTAATAAAATCTGTTAATATCCCATATTCAAGGGTGCTGAAGAACATTGCAAATGTTAGAATATGGAAAATTTCATTCGCAGGTATGCCAGGAACACTAATAATTCAATGAATCATGTGTCATTTAAGCACTTAGGAGCATGTCATTACATCACTGTTTGCGAAACGTGCGCTTCTCGGAGACGCCAAAAATACACCCGCGCTTGTTAGCCGCAAGCCGCGAGGAAGATAAACACACGGCGGCGGTGGTCACAACACACAGCCGGACACAGAAGTGGCGCTAGATGAATGAGTATTGGGGACACAGTCGTTTTGAAACAACAAAAAACAAGGGAAACCGTAGTAATACGGTGACTTCCTGCGGCACAGAATTCAGAAGCTTTTTTCAGCCGCGGGAGCTTTGGGCGCAACGCGCGCTGCTTAGACGAAATGTTATAAAGCTCAGTAGGTCAATTTAAAATTGATGCAACTTTATGTGTTTCTTACGCCCAGCGTTGTCAAAAAATATATAACTTTCATAATATTATTAATGGACAGGATGAAACCAACATTAAAAATAACCTACAGATGAAATTATCAAATATAATTATTATATCAGAATAGTTTTTTTTTTGCTTATTTTTAAAGCGCCGTTTTTGTGAAAAATCACATGAAGGGAGCTTTACAATGAATATAATGGAAAATCAGGTTTTTTTATAAAATAAGCGATGTCACATTATTTTTAATTCAGCTTAGTAAAAACCTAATTTACATACAACATAAAGTAGAATCAGGTATTATATGAGCATTTTCAAAATGTATAATGTTTTTTAATGAACGGGTTTATAAATAAATGAATGCGGTTTTAATATTATTTAGCAATAAAGTTCTGTGTGGCAAACAAACGAATTCTTGGAAAGTATTGTGTTTTAATTATTTATTTAGAGTCAGAGTAGCCGAGGCCTCTTTGGAGTGGTTGATTTATTTGTGTGTAGACAGACACTATTCATCGGAGTCTGCATGGTGTCTGCATGGTGTCTGCTTTACATCTAGATGCCCAATTGAACGGACAACTGCTTTGCATAGTAGCTAATGCGAGAAAAAACTTCTATTTTAATGAATCCAAGAGTGAAGGTATCATAGTCATATAATATATCATACTTTTTTCAGATAATAATAATAATTGGCTGATTTCTATAGCGCCGTTTTCGTGAAAGAATATCACCTCAAGGGCGCTTAGAGAGTAGCCAGTATTAACAAGTTATTTAATAGTGATTCCATTTATGCTATTTTAAAAATGAATCATCAATGATTCCTGGGTTGCTTCTCAAATATCTGTTTCATTCAAATCATCAACGAAATACGATTTCGTACAGAGGAAATATCTTTTGTTACCCGATGAAACAGACATTAGAAATAAAACAATTCCTCTTAATAATCATCGAATAGTATTGTAATGTTTTTCCTCGGAATAAATTTAAAAAAAACGTGGTGACATCAAAGACAATTTCATCGTAAAATAACGAAAACACTTCTTATTAACGACTGATAGTGACAGTAAAAAAGTCACTCGCTGAAGGGAGTTCTATTTATTACGATACGACTTATTTCTCAAACGGCGGCACACTGGCTGTTCAGTTTATTAGTATTTTATTTCTGAGAGTAGGTACAGTGGATGTTGTTATCTTGATCTGCCAAACAAGAGCTCTTTAATACTCAATTTTACTCAGGCTTTCACCACTTCATGTTTATGTCTTATCGCGTACGGGGAGTTTCTGCGACGGCGATCAATCTACATCCTATTCTAGATATAAATCTTTGTCACTCAATGGCTGACGAATGGTGTGAAAACAACAAAAATATTATCAAATCAAGCTTTTGCCAAAAACATGATTACACCACTAGATCCACTTTCTCATATGTAAAGATAACTACAGTCGGGGGCATTTAGAATCATTTTATAGTAGCTTCGTTTAAAAAAATAAGTAGAGTCTTGACGTGAGAACCGATAGAGGGACCCGTCTGTTCCTTAAATGGTGGAAAAGTGGGCTCGACTGTAAGGATAACTAATTTAATAGCTGATATCAACATTTGGATTCACGCCCATCTCGATGTTCTTACTATCTTTACAGGTAGTTCGTTATAAAAGAGAATCAAATGTACTTACCTTATTTATCATCAATTGCAAACTAAAAGCGTTTTCTCAGTAAATTTGCTCATAGTTTTTCGTATATGTAATAAGTTGTATCTTTGTAAGAGCTTCGGCGGAGACAGTGGTAATTATGCGAAGAATGTGATGCTAATAACGTACCAGACAATGCGAAAATTATTGAGGTGATATCCCCCACACCTTTGCGGCGGGGGGAGGGTGCGGGAGGCTCGTAATACACAAGATTTATGATCTCCTTTCCACAGGGGGGGCTGGAAACCGGGTCACTTCTAGATTTGTGGGATGAAGTCGAGTTATGCGCTATACTAACCTAAGCCACAGATGAAGTGTTGATTCACTGTAAAAATAATCTATAATAGAATTCACACATACTCCTACCTGCGTTTAATAAATTTGATAAAAACATTCTTCACCAGATGGATAATTGATGTTTCTTGTGCCTCGGAATCTAGTATTTATTTTCCAATTGTAAGAAACCAAAAAAACTTGATGATTTTTCAACATTGAACCCTAAGAAGAATTCTCTCAAACCTGTTTCACTGGAAATCAGGTAAACACAACGCTCCGAACCACCCGTCATGCGTAGGTACTTCATTTGCCAGTTCACTACAATACACTTTGTGTAAAAGCTTTTTTGAAGAAAAGGATTAATGAATTTGCACCCTTTGTTTTGTTTTATTTTTCATTAATTTATTTAGAACAGAACACATTAAATATGTTTTTTTTTACTGTCCAACTAAGAAGATTTTCCCGTTTTATAACAGTTTAGTAATAAATAAGTTATTGTGTGAAGGAGGGTCTATTATCTCGTGGCGACTTCTTCTAACCAGCCTAGATTTATGGCGGGAAGGGATGTTGGAATGATTCGAAAAGGAATCAATGTGAGCTGGTACTCGTAGCAGAGTATTAAGCTGGTGGAAATAGAGCTTTCACTTTTATATTGCACGTTTTGGTAGACGCATTATTATTTCTCTAAATAGACGCTCGATTAAATTATCTAAATCTCGCGCCTAGTCAATAATAATAATTTAAATTGACGGACTTTCAATTGAAGTATTTTGTTAATAGCTTGTGATTCAGTGATTGCATCTACCGGAAGTGATGAAGATAATGCACCTTTACTTATGATAATTTCTAACATCTGACCACCAACCACAATACATAACGTGATATTTATTTATGTTTTCCTTATAGGTAACAACAAACAGGCTACACTTCAACCACATTAGTAGATTTATAAACAAATTACAATACGAGCATCTTCTGGAAATGTGTAAATATTAATTATGTTTAATATCATTCTTTAAATGCATCACCTTTTTGGTAATTTCAATATTCAGCATGAAGTGTACTACGCAGTTATAATTTGCCACCTTCGATTATTGCGCGATGCTCGGTCCACTGGATGCTGTGAGATATGAGCGGAGATGTTCGCGACGAGAGGAGATAAATATCAATCCAAATACTGGCACACGACCGGCATAGTAATCAAGTATATGGTCTCTCAGACCCGTTGCACGCCGCGCGGCTCTGCAATAAGCCAAGCGTCATCTTTACTTTGTGGCCATCGAACGCACTGATCATCAACATCAACACTGCACTGCACTACACACTACACGCACTGCACTACACCACACACTACACGCGCTGCACATTAAATGTCAATACCCTTCATACGATATACCACATTTAAAGAAGGCACTTTTGGTACGTCAAGTCTTTGGGTTATAGATGTAGGTACTAACTATTTACAGAATGTAGACTATTCTGTTATCGGTTTATTTTTGCATTTCAGTTGTCTATTTAAACACTTCCACGTAATCAATTTCTTTGCAGGAGAACAATGCTTTTTTCGTTTAAGTTTTTACTAAATCCCTGGTGTTGCTAATCAACGTGATGATTATTCTATTTACACTGGCACTTAGCCCAAAGGAATCCGAAAATCTAACCGCATCAACCTGCGTCCTTCCCACGATTGCCTTGATCTTATCGTGGGCTTTGTGCGTTCACATGCGGCGCCGATAATTTCCGTTTATGATGATTAAATGCCAATTGACATTTGTTCGTCGCCGTAGGCCATTGTGAGCGATTCACATTGCGGTTCTTTGTCGCACAACAAATGCAAGGAATGCGTAGCTGATGACAAACTCATTGTAGGCTCGTAGAAACAAAACATGTTGCATATCTATCATGGGCCATAATCATTTAACAATATTGCTTTTTCATGTAAGGCGAGGCAATTTGGTTCTGAAATATGTAGAGAAGAACGCGATACAAATTGAAGATGCAGTATTTAAGAATGTTTACATTTAAAAAAAAGAGTTGCATTCGAAATAAGGTTTTCAATGAAATCAGATCTTTTAAGTACACTCAATAAACTTTCACACTTATTATGTTATGAAAATGGAAACATTTCCCCAAAAGAGGAGTATTTCGGTTGGCGGTAGTTTGCATGTATATTTAAATGAATAAATATTGTTGTGGAACATCGGCGGAAATTGTTAATATTTAACGCTTTCCAGTGCTTCTGTATATACAACCTTGTCGAGCTTTCCTAATCATCTGTGAATATATATATAGCGGTGTCTCGACCTCACAAGAGAAATTGTTGCCGAATTGCAAAAATATTCAATTTAATTCAATATGATAATTAATATAGATTCAAAAGGTCATCTAAATAAAGTTACCACGCAAGTGCAAACCTAATTAAAAGTTTATAAGACTAAATGTGGTTAAGTTTAAAACATAATTATGCCTCAACAGTTAATTAAGTAATAGTAGATTGTTATTAGGTAGTTTTTTTTTCGTGTATCGATTTTTTCAACCGAAAGTCGCAATGAAGACGAAAATGAATTGAAATTCAGTTTTATCGTTTGCAGAAAAGTAAAATGTGCGTAGTAGATAAGGTCGATAGAAACTCACCGCGTAGTAGATCCGCGAGAGATTATCCAGTTGCCAGTAGAACCAGTGGACGCTCGGCAGAAGGTATTGTAGTGGCCAGCGGACAGTTGGTAGAGGCTAGTGGGTATAGTGGCCGGTAGTGAGGATGCGCAGATTCATGCGTGACCTGCATTTATCGATAGAAGGAAAATACCTCGCGTACAATAGCTGCCTGGACTCGCTCGCTGCTAGATGACCATAAAACGGAAACACTCGCGCCTGGTCTCTCGCCACATGTTTGATAAATCACGTATTGATATCAATAATGTTGTAATTAATATAAACACACTAATATTTTTAGTAAGAAAAATTACAACAGACTATATGTCAAGAATTTACAATTTAATAACCTCACTTGGAGTCAGACTGGTGCTCACACGTTGCTGGCAAATTTTACACCCATGGCATTTATTGCATGGTGACAAATCCTGTATTCCACGAGATTTATATATTGATGTCCTAAGTATTATTATTATTTTTTATTGTTAACTTATAATGATAACATGTTATTGCAGTACATTGCATGTAGCAATCCATTCATATATATATTTCCACCAAGCCTGCCCATAGTGCCTATCTTCATCGGTGTTGTCGTGCAAGATCGTTTTCTTTCTAAATTGTAACATCTTATTAAAATCGATGCATTGACCGGATTCAGATATTCCACGATTCTGATACCTACACTTTTTCTAATTGAACCACGTAATATGTATTTACAAATACGAAGTAGATTGTGTGTATGCAAGTTTGTGGGCACCAGGAATAATGAATTACGATAATTCATTTGTCAGTCAGCAAGTCGGCGGATGTGTGAGGAATTCAGAAATGCGACCCAACTTCTTGCCATCACAAAGTTGGATGATTATTTTAAATTACGTTGTGATAGCTTATTGGTTAACGTTACATTTCTTTCAAATGTCCAGTGTCCAGTGTTCAGTGTCCAGTATCCAGTGTCCTGTGTCCACGGTGACATCTTATGAGACACTAAATGAATTGTGTATATATTCGTGAACCAGAGGTGTACAGTTCGTAAAGATGCTATTTTACTGAAATGTCATTACGGCTAGTCCTTCTTCTTGGGACATCGCCTATACCTTCTCACATCCATGATTGTAAAAAAATATCTTTACGTTATTTAGCTGTTTATTAAATGGCTTGTATTTTATGCGCAATAGAAAGTAACCTTTGAATCATCCAGTGAATGTCCAGTATTTACCCTCGGTTAAAGAGCAATAGCATTGCACGCACGTAGTATACAATGCAATTTAACAAACGCTTTTAATAAGGTTTTGTTTGTTTAATTATGAGTCGATAGAAATGTGAAAGATTTTAAAGTCAAGTCTTTCAAATGAAGAATCAAGTTCACACGTCGAATTGAAATACACAAAACACCGATCTATATTGAGATCTACACTTAATTGTTTCTATTAAGTCAAATTAAATTTACTAGTTAAAACTTACTACATAGTTTTTCCGCGCTTCAGAAAATGAAAACTTTTTTGTCAATGCTAGGGGCTACGCAGCGAGGTGTTTATAGTAAATACGTGTATAATTAAGTGAACGGTGGCGCGCTGGCATGGTGGCACGGTGGCACGGTGGCACTGTAGCACTGTGGAACTGTGACACTGTGGGCTGCGGTACGATACGAGCATCATCTGGTTGTCGGGTATCCACTATCCACTATCGACTATCGACACAGAAGAGCAGAGTTGGTATAGCTGGAATGCTGTTTTCTAGACTAATGCACTCCAAATCCGTTATGACGATACTCACCGTGTCAATCATATGTGCAGAATCATGCCGTGTCGCCTAACAAGGCTGAATGTTATGATACAATCGGTATTACTGTCCTTTTTAATGACCTCGCACTTACAAATAGTGCATTGTTTTCTCTACATACTGCCGTATTGTGTATTTGGAAATCGTTCTTAGAATTTTCTTAAGTGTTTCCACTCGGTATACTGATTTGAGTGCTTAAAGAATCACTTCACGTAGTAGCAATTATTCAAAACTATGCTTAAATATCAAGATTAAAATGTTATGTGAATTGCAAAAAACTGAAAAAAAAAAATTTGAAAATACTCAGAAATGAACTTTGTGGTGGAACATAATTAAGTGCCACCCATACTTGTGTGGGTACATCACTTACATTTATGTTTGATCATAAGAAAAAAATGTATGAATAATGTTGTTTTGGTTTATCTTCAAGTGAAACGCATTCTGTGGCGATGTTTGTAAAGGCACGTCAAAACATTGACATGTTGTGCATCGATAAAAGCAAACGAACGAATACCAACATATGGCATGTATGTGCGTATTATCTGATGGGGATTCCATGGGAGGGAAAAAAAGCCCACGTTTAAGGTCTCGTCGTGGCCTCTGATGTCTGACGCGCCCTCCGAAGGGTAATACCAAATACGCGCAAGTCCACTAGTGCTTATTTGGAGTTACCGAAAAACCGACAAGATTTCAGTGCACCGGCTAACATTAAAAAACCTGTCCGATTTCGACGGTTTAAGTATTTCTACCTTCGCAAAAGTAATACAGACCGGAATATTTGCAAACTTTTGACACCTTTAATCGTATTTACTTTATTGAAACTCTGTGCGGTTAATTCAAGTTACTTTAGTACACAACTACTACCATTTCTACTATATACTCGTATTTCCGAAGAAAGACGAACCCAATTGTCTTCTAGCCGGGATCCTCAAGAAGTCTACATTAAAAAAGTGTTTTGGAAAAATAAAAGTCTTGTTAAAAAAATAAAACTTTAAATCAGTGAACTGATGAGAAGTCATTATCATTAGTCGTGCAGTTTAAGAAATGAAATTTCCGTTACAGTGCTAAAAACTAGAAAGGTTGTAGCGTCGCAGTGTGTAAACCGACCGCTCACACGCACAGAACAATGAGTGTTATCACAGGAGAAGGTAGTAAGGAGCAGAGACAGAGCTGGCCAAGGCCCCTGGATGGGACCGGCCGTGGGACATATTTGGTAGCGACAGGTCGGCCAGTTGGCCCTGTTGAGGGCTAAGCAGCCACTACGGGCGGGGATACTAAAACGCACCGGCGAGTCGAAGGACTATCGCATGGTTTCGCTATTCATCTCACCGAAAGTAGTCAAATGTAAGCTGCAGATCTTGGAAAATTACTTCGGTAAACAGACCCTTAGAGCTTTATTACGCGACCTTATAGATTGATAGCCAGCAAAATACAGGGAAATAAAGACATGATCAAATAATGTTGACACAGTGTCCTTGTCTATAAACTGCGGCACTGGTGCATAATGGGGACACTCGTCAAACGCTCGCCCAACATTTGTACACGGTTGACATTCAACACACGAGAACGGGTCGCTTCTACGACTAGTTCTTGTGTTCAACGGTTCGACTATGGACTTATTTGTCGACCTTGGTGTTTCCTCCCTCCTACAACACGGGCTTCTTTAAGACCCAAATTCACTCCTTCCTTTTCTCAAAAAGACTCCCCACACAGCATCCCTAAAGATGACATAATTTCCCTTAAGGCCTCTTGTGTGGAGTAAGCGTAAAAAGAAAAAGAAACTGATTATCAATTCATTCAGAAAACAAAAACACATTAAATCTAAAGATGTGTTAAATGGAGTCATTAAAACTTAAGGGAATATTATGTTGACATCCTCGGAGACTATAGAAATCGAAGGGATATGAGGAATTATTTTAAACAATTAGAAATTATTCAAAATTCTTAGGTCTTCATTCAATTATTATTATTTAATAAAATAAAAACATTTTAAACCAATTCTGGATGAATTTGTGGCGAACCTACTGAAAACTATTAACTGCTGGATACAATATTGTTAATTAGATCACTCATTGGTAGGAAGGTGTATGTAATATTTAAAAAAAAAAAAAAGCTAAGGTGTTCGATATAAGTACGGTCTCCCTCTACCCCGTGTCCTTTACTGCCGCAGCCTCCCGGCCGGGCCCGGAGATGCTGTGGCCGGGGAGTATCAGTTTTTCGCAGACTTTGTCCTTCTGCGATGCAGGCGGGAAAGCAGCGCAGGTTGTGGAGGCGTTTTTTGTTAGGAGTTAGGACCGCTGTTGTACGCGCTGCATTGTTCGCTCTTTCCCTGCAATCTCTCTCTCCACTCTTACTATGGCGTGGCCGTCCGAAACGGTACACGCCAAAGCAGTTATATACCGTCTAATTCATTTGATTCGCAAGGGTACACATTTCTGGATTCGGCTACCATTTTGTTGTTAGAATTTTATGAAACTTCACATATATTCGAACACTAGTGAAGCATAAGTAAAACCCTCTCTTTATAGAAATACATGAATTCAATTACTGTATATTTTTAAATATTAACTCCACACAGGAAACCCTGAGAAAAGAAACCTTTCAGGTCCTATGTTATATTTGGGGATGCTGTGTGGAAAGTATTTATATGTATGCGCTATTAAAATAAGCAATTGTTGTGAACAATATTTTCAAATTGAAAAATAATAGATATGCCATAATATAACGAAATAAGTTTGCAAAAACATTTTTTTTAAATACTAAAAAATTATATTTGTTTTCTTTGGGATTAAAATCTTGTAATATTTACCTTCCTTTGAAGAAATCATAGGTTAAGAACTATTATTATAGGCATTATAACCTTTACAAGTATATAAAAAAGCAAAATGACATCTTGTCTCATTTTTTAAAGTTAAGGGACAAAGTTATATTAGCTGTGTAATTTTCACAAGGCCAGAGCCAACCGTTCGTTAAAAATAATTAAAATAATTTATAGTTACAAAAATAATCACGTCGCGCGTCGTTTTCCACAGGTTAGGAAAACGCCGGGCCGCGAACTCGATAACAAGAGTGTCGGTAAAGTTCAACTAGAATAAATATTTACCAATAATTTATCCAACATCCACGCTGCGTCGCTACATGAAAGGCCATTTCGTAGAACATTTGATAAACCACAAATTTTGTGCCAGCTACGTTGTCTCAATATTCACGTGGTTTATTTAAAAGATCTTAGCGTTATAATAATTATTCAAGCGAGCATTGTTTCACAGAAAATCGTTTTCGGTTTTGTCTGAGAATGATTTACAAAGTCTATAGTCTATAGTGTATTCCGTTGTTTTGCGCGGTGAATAACTAAAAAGATAACCCTTCTGAAACGATTTCAAGCTGCGCTTATAAATACATTGTCTCGGCGGTTCAACTACGAGATTGATGCGTAAGAGCAGATAGTATCTGCTATGATAATGTAAAAGGTTTATTAACATTCCCAGGTAACTCCTCGCGTCTAATTTTATTTTGATACCCATGCAACGCTCGCGGTCTGTTTATATTTTAACGGAAGCAAGCCAAATTATTTGCGATGGGAAGTTTCATTTTATGATGTATTTTGAAAGTATTTTAGTGTTTAGAAAAAAATATTGTTTTCCGAGATAGTTTGGTTCGAGGCAAATAAGTGTGTAAAATTAATAAACTGTGAGTAAACAGTTAAGTATCGTGTTATTGAGTTTTTAATTGGTTAACTGGCTTAATAAATACCTAAAATAGTTATTTCGGTTTAAAAGAATCGAAGGAAAATATTTTTTTGCCGCTATCAAACAATAAAGACGGGGGAGGAGTTCAAGATGACGGGCGTAATTATTGATTGAAATAATTTTAAACAAATTTGACACCATTTAGTTCAGGGTTTTTTTTTATTCTTTCAATTCATGTATTCTTTAATTCATTCATTCTTGATTTAAATTTTCTTTAAAAAACGGAAATACTGTTTCGGCATTCTCATCACTTAATTTTTAGTTGTACTCGTTAGTTATTTGCAAAATAAATCCATCTGGCGATGATAGATGATTTCTCTAAGCTAGAATAAAGAATCATAAGAATTCTGTTTAGATCACTGTGGTACAGCGGTTAATGGGGATATTATACCGATCATACGTGTGTTCCATTCGTAATGTGAATAGATTCTGTTTTTGCATTGATTAAGGAAACGCGGAGATAGAAGATTTGCTGCGGTCCTGGCGCCTATTGCTTTCACAACATACCCATGTAGGGGATGGTTACTGGACTCAGTTCTGTGTTCTTGACCCTCTTCCTCGCCTTGTCTCGCCTCGTGTTACAACACCTACCCTACTTCGTTCTACCGGTTTACCACCAATGGCATTTTAATCGCATTGTGTGGTCTTTCGCGGCATTGTGTCGGCTGCATATATATTCCATATCATCCAATTTACTTTTAATGTCATTCAAATTAAATTAAAATTGAACCAGTATCCACACATCGATTCCGGTTGTCTATTGCTATAGTCTGGTCTCCAAAGTATAAAATCAGTGTGTAGATAAACGTTGAGGAAAATTCTTATTCGCTATCTTATTGACATTACACGCTACATACAATAAAGTGCAATTTGCTTGCAGTATATTAAATTTATACAAATATTTTCTTGAAGAATACCTACATACATACATTACATACAGTTGTTCAGAACTAGTTTCATGGTTAACAAAACTTGTGAAGGGTCTGAAGGACACGCAGTCTGTCTTACAGATAAATTATTATATATTTAGATGAAAATAGGTGTATGAGCAGGTCGGCACATGTAACAGGTAAAGTGCAGGGTAGTGTTCTATGAGAATAGGAAAACTCACCGGTTCGGGGGCGTAGCGCCACCCGGAGTTTCTGCGTGAGGTGTCTGGAGCGGGGCGCGGGAGGCGCTAGCAGCCGCAGATGCAAGGAGGCGGGTGGGGGCGCGCGCTCCGCCAGCAGCAGGTAGGTGCGGCCGGCCCGCGGCGCGCCCCAGCAGTTGGCCCGGTCCACCTGCACGCGCACGTGCTGGCCCTCGTGCAGTGGGCGGCCAGAGGGGTCCGCCTTCAGCACCCGCTTGATGGCGAAGGTGACGGAGAGGTTGGCGCGCTTGTCGGAACTCATAGAGCGCGCGAGCGCCTCCAGCACGGCGGGCGCCAAGCGCGCTCGGCTCGGCAGCTCGGCGGCAAGGCGGGCGCAGCGAGCCTCGGCCGGGGGCGGCAGAGCCCCGCCAGAGCAGCCCCAGAGCAGCGCCGCGCACAGCGCCACAGCGCACCTCAGCATGCCGCCTCAAGGCGCCGTGATGACAGTAGCGCTGGGGGTGTCTCCGCTCTTCATCTTCTGGGTCGCGGCCGTCGCGGCGCACCAGGTCGTGCGCGCTCTCGGCCTATTTCTAATTTTAAAAATCTACACTTCGATTATTTTCTCACTAACACGTTCGCGACGGCGGACGCCGGTACGCTTTATTTCCGTCATTATTCATTCCGCGCGAGATCCTCGCTTTGGGGCTATTCGGATCGAGGAAATTAATACGTTCGCAAGCACTTCCTGAAAGGTTTGGCAACAACTCGCGCGGTAGGGGTCTTGGTCGGCTAGGGGTGGCCGGGTGACACCGGGAGGAGACGGCAGTAGACCAGTGGGGGCGGTGTCTGGCCTGCGAGTGTAGACATGAGACAGGGGCAAAGGCAGAGACAGCGGCAGAGACAGCGGCAGAGACAGCGACAGTGATACTGACTGCCTACTCTCTACGCTCGGACTAGCAAGGCGTGCGCACGCTGCGGTGGCTGGCCGGGAACTGAGCGCGAGTGGAGTGGCGCGCCCCGCCCCCGCCCGCCCCGCCCTCCCCCTCCCTCTAACACCACCCCACCTCCCCTCCGCAGACCGGCTGGCGCGTGCCGCATCCATCCCCAAATCACCATCTGATAAATAATCGTGTGTAATAATTAATTGGTTTACGCACATCGCACCGTTCGCACCACGGCGTGTTAGTGGTTAGTGTTGATACCCTTTTGATTATTTCATACGCACAACTCACTTTGAGCTTTGACTTACTCCTACTGAAAATTTCACTTGTGATTTCTATCATGTTAAATAAGAAAACATTTTAGAAAGAAACCTTAGGCATAACAACTGAATTGGATCTTTAAAAAACACTGTTTTTTATTATTTCTCTAGGTTGTGTCCAAAAATTATTTTACATAATATACTTAACTTTAAAATCAAATAGTGATTCCAAGGACACATTATTTTTAATCATCCACCACAAAGTTACTTACCAAGTTCAGACAAAAAAATATCATTCGGCATTATTGCTTGAAAATGTAATGTATGTTTGTTCGAAATTATATGATATAGTGTTCCATCAGGGCTCGGAAACCTTAAACTCATCCAACTGCGACCATTTCTGTGGCGCTGCAGTGATAGCTCGAAGATCTAAGGGATTAATTTTTATTACCCCGAATTAAATTAAATTATTGTTTTCGTAGTACAAAAATAAATTTCTCTTGGTGTTAACTAGAAATCAATCAATCCAAGTAGTTTTCAATGCAAGATTGCAGGTTCCATACCGACCCGTTTATATTGGTCTTAGCTGGTTGATTGAACACGGTTCCGGCACGCTTCGCTTGATTCACTGGGAAGATGGCCGAGGGTTGGTCAACCCCGACAGGTGAAAACCGCCATACGAATTAACATTAAAAAAACACGGTTACTGAGGACCACGTTCTTATCTCTTCGCGCACGTGCTAGGTATTATGTCCAACAAACTATATATACGAGTATACTCTTTACTGGAATACTGTTTAGCATAACAAACATTTTTCGTTGGTAATCGTACTAATTAAGTTTTTCTTCTTAGTTTTATTCAAACATTATTGCTGGGTAGAATTAGTTTTTTCGGGTGTGGTCTTTCAGATGTTCTTTTTGCTCTTCCGTTCTTCAATTTTATTAAATAGGGCACCTATAGTGCTTACCCAGGTTAAATAAAACTTTAAGCCTCTTGATTCAAGACGTTTTCTAGATAAAACAAGTATGATTTTATTTAATAAAAAAAATAACATTTAAAAAAATAATGAAACAAGAAGACCAAGACAAGAAATACATTAGGCTGCGACCAAGACTCAAACTCGGGACCTCTACTCTATCCGGGAGTAACGCATTAACCAACTTTGCTATCGGGACGTTTTTTGAATTCCGTCATTTTTATTTACTTCTCCCGCTTCATATTCTTTGATATTGTTTCAGTAATTAATTCCAAAATGAAACATAAAGCTTTTGTAAAATAATTCTAGTTTAAACATATGTATATTACTTAAGTACATATTATATATACGAGATTTAAGCTGTCCTTGACGTAGGGACGTTATTCTTCACATGAAATTGATTACAAAACAGAATCTTGTCATTAACTTTGTTTTGAAGTCGCCTTTGTTGGTTCGCAAACGTAATCAATAATCATCAATATCACATCATGTGTTTTTGCGCAACGAGGGAACCGAGCCCCCAACCTTCTGACTCAAAGTCAAATGCATAATATGCATATACAACAACGCTATCTATTTATTTAGAGACACTTTCGCATTTGGTATATTGCACACGACACACTACAAATTTGGTTGACTCATACAAATGGGCAATATAACGTAATCTTAACCACACACCAAAATATAACGGCATTATTTTGTTATTATTTCTGTTTACTGGACACGAGGTATAGCTACGTATATCTTTTTCGTAAAAGTGTGTACTTTTTGTCGAATGTTTGAAATTAATTAATGTTGAAAACTTAATTAATTTGTGTACCCACATCTTTTTTTCGTGATTTTTTTTATGCACAGCTCCTAATTAGGTTTCAATATAAATCTGTCATTACAAAGTAAATATATTTTTTTAGTTTTTAAAATTTTTGATAAATATTGTAAACTATACCCGCAATAAATAATTACATTATTTTGCTCCCAATATGCTTCATCCACTGTCGAAACATTTTTTTTGAGGAAGGTATCTAATTACTTGAAGAATTTGTATTTAGTCATTTCCTAGATCTATACTTGCTTCACCTGCATTGGATTGATCACGTGGAACTGATTTTCTTATCATTTGTCATTATTTTCTTTCTTTCTTAACATGATTAACTAACTGTGTTATAACTATAATCTAACCACGTCAGTAATCTGTTGTAACGTAAACAAATTATATTATTAACACAATACACATTGTTTTGGATTCTTTATAGAAACAAATTTTAAGAATGTGCGTGTCTCTTTCAATTCTAGTCATAATTCTTAGCCTCTTCAGTGTAATTCTATCAAATCGGCATTACTTTTTGATAACGCATCATACTGCGATTATCTACGTCCGCGTGAATGAGGCGCAGGAAAGTGTTCTTCTTTCAGATCTTCGGAATCAAATAATTAGTTGAATACTATGCTCGAAGTTGTTCCGGGTTACCGCTGGCTTAGCGGAGGACTTGCTTAGTTTCATTTCACACTTGTATATAAACAATGCTCGCCCCCACCATTTAATATCGAGAGCCAGTCTCAACCAATCATGTAGTCACATTATTTCTACCTGAAGTAATGTATTATTATATTCTCTGAAAAGTAGGTATTACAGAAATGCTCCTCTTTTCTTGCTTACTCCTTGTACGTTTTGATAAAGGTATAATATAATAATTTTTAATATATATTTTTAATTTTAAATTTCTTTCTGTCTGTTGATTGGCTTGTCAGCTTTCTCACCAAATGCTTAACTTGTATTTACTTAAATAGGTAAACCTATTCAAAGTATTAGTGGGGTGTCAGTTTGTTAGTGATATTTAAAAAAAAATGAAGGTTTTTTTGTAAAAGGAATTAACTCATTAATATCCAACCAGCATATCTGCTAAGATTTTTTGGTATTCTTCATATTTATATTTTTTATAATATTCAGGTGAGTACATAAGTACTTGCCTTTTCATTTTAAATTGTATTTCTTTTAATATTTTACTTCTTGCATACAAAACAAGCCAGTAGGTTCATACTTGTATACGTAACTCAGTAGAAAATTCATCCCTTTGTCGTCCATCCTAATATTAAAAATCGGTGGCGGATTTGTACGTATAGAATGCGTAATAAATTCATGTCAAATCGAAATACTCCACTTAAGTCGATGGGAAATCGCCAAGGAAAACTATGGTTAAATGTAAATATTGAAATTGGTCCCACATAAACACAACCATTAAGTTATAATAAGTAGAGATGGTAAGTTTGCATTGTATAATATGCATTAATTTCTGTGAATATTCAGCGACTACTTTCCGATTTATCTTGGTAGCATCTGTCTTATTTTAAGTGCCGACCGGCGCTTGAAAATTGAGACCTGTGGTACAATTTCCTGGCAGCTGTTGCTTTCGTGGATACTTAAAAAATATTTTGTTTATAATGGATATTACAGTCCATTAGTCGAGCCATTGACTAATCTAAAGCTTAGCGAACTTGCCTTCGAAGCATAAAAAATAAAACCACAACAGTTGGCGTTAAACGCAGGTTCGTTTGTCAATTCAATAGCTTTTCTCGTGTCACATTATTGTCATTATTTGAGTGAGTGAATCTCTTATATTTGGTGAAATATCGACCAACCCCAGTAATAATATTCATATGCGTATGTCTAATGGTGTGTACAATAGCGTATCACAATAAATTTCATGTTTGATTTGTGAGCTACTAATTTTTCAATCAGGTTAACATTAAAAATCTAATGGTTTTTTAATTAAACGTATTATGCTATTTAAAATCCGGCAAGAGTAAATGAAAGATCTGATAGATTTTCTAGTTCTTTGATTGGAACAGTTCTTTCAATTTATTGATTAAAAAATACAACAAATGTTGCATTTTGTACCTCGTTCCAGTGATTAATTAGTACTCTCAGTATCGTAATGTTGATAGACAACAATTCATAATCGCAATGTTGCTTGCAATGGCTCGCGGTATGCTTATTGACAAGATTTTGTAGATGTTCTATCTACTACTACATTTACTACTCTTCCATCCCTTCCGTCTCTTTCTATATGCCAGGGACCATAGTCTTTCTAACTCCAAATAGTCGGCACTCTCGTATGGTCATCAAATGTAGTTGGTGCCAATCTAGCTAATACAACCTGTAATAATAACAATAATAATAATATTTGGACGATTTGAATAGCGCCGTTTTTGTGGAAAAATCACCTCAAGGGCGCTGTACAGATCTTAATTTCTATCGTTACATATTAATTCCTAGTTTAAATAAGAAAATATACAGGATCATACTTACCTGGCAGGTCCCATCAGATAGACACAATTATTAACTTAAAATTATGATTATTATTTTAATTTTTTTTTCCGATTTAGGGCATAAGAGCGAAATTAAAAGAATGGACTTTCTGAATTTTTCATACAGTACAGGAATTTTAAAGGAGTAATTTGTGAAATATCCTACTTATTTGGCGAAAATAACAAGAAAAGTAATTTCATGAAAATACTGCACGATGAGTCGAAAACTGTTTATTGAACTTGCTAATCCGATCATAATAAATAATAATCATTCATTTATGTAGCGCAGTTTTGTGATAGTTCACTTCAAGTGAGATTGTATGTTTTAGCTTTATTGGTCGGGATCAGTATATATTATTTAAGTACACTAAATACGAGTTGACGAGTGAGAATCTTCACAATTCCATGAAAGTAATGAACAACAAAGAAAAAAGATATTTGAAATAGATTTATATATTTCTATATAGCAGGTAGAAGAGTTAAAAAAATTGTCGAGCTTATTACAAGGCGGGAAGATATCTGTGATTTTCATAAGTATAGTATTGTACATTTAATTTTTGTTTTATTAAATCAATCGAGAAATGTGTAATGTTGTACGATAAAAATATCTATATTATTGTAAGAATAAAAGTAATTAACCTTCCCATAACTTTGGTCGTAAAACTAATGTACTCGTATATTAATATTACAGGCATGATCAAACATAATGAGAAGCTGTTAAAGTTTAATATCACATCAGTGGTATAACCAAAGTAATTATTATATCATATTACGGCGCATCGCTATCGCCTGGCAAGTGCGATTCTTCATCAGATCACGTCCAATATTTAGAAATAAGACAATGGACAATTCGGTGCTTTGCAATTGAAGGTAATAAATTAATTACGAACAATTACAATCATTGCCTTAATGGCTGCTCTCTAAACTGCCCACACCCAATTGATCGATCTTTGAAAAGCCTGTGTCGTGAGAACACCGTATCTTATACATTCATTACTTTCAACACCGTTTTCATACAAACTATTGGCTTTTTATATGTTCAATAGCGCATAATACGAAGTGAAATATTATTGTTATAACACACACACATATATATATATATATATATATATATATATATATATATATATATATATATATACATTTTTAAAATTATATATTGTCATCACAGATACATCACTGTTCTGACACAAAATATAAAAACTTTAAAAAAATATTTCAAATAATTGGTTTATTAAATGTATTTTTCAGTTATTTTGCTTCAATGGTGATAATACGCGTGTGTTCACAATAACGGTTAAATTTTCATTTTTAATTAGCATAAAGTAAAAGTTTTTGAAGAAACCTTTTTTTTAATCATTAACGTATTTAATAACATGCTATATTCACCTTTTCGCAATTATAGGTTTTTTTATACGTAGTTTTACGTAACAATTACGTATTAATAGGTTTGTTTTTTTTTAGGTTTGAATTACGCTTACACACATTTACCGAATTTAATCTTCCCACTTATTCAAATGAAAAAATAGTTTTGTACTATAGGGTTTTCATTGATAGCAAACATATTTCTAGTTACATACCTACTCGTATTAATAGGTTAAAGTTTATCGGTTGTTGAATGAAGAATCCACCTACGTTCACTTGAATAACTCCATTCCGAAAATAAACCTATAGATTTAGATGTCACAAAAGGTTGTTAATTTGTCATATTTACGGACTCGTCAAATAAAGCCCCAACATTTATTTGTTTGGCAAACGGCACCGATCATTAAAACAGTTTTTATAATGCTTTTGAATGCACCCCGGACAGTTAGACATCGAAAAGTCGGAAGAAACTGGGGCATTCATTGTGCATTACGCCTAGCGAGATATTACAAACCCTCGCGGTATAGGATGCACAACGACAACTTTGGTATATTTTATTGTAATTCATAGTATAATTCAGTACACCTATGTGTTTAATTATAACGGCGCCTTCTTAAAATACTGTTTTAAAGGAAAATGTAACTGGTTAAATATAAATTTGTTTCATTAACTTTTTTGGAAACGTAATTAATTTCAAAGTGTACCAAACCACATTAAAATTTCGTAGTATGCTGACGATCACTTTCCTGGTAACGTGATAACTATAATAATTGTACATCAGATTATATGCACTAAAAATGCCAAAAATGACGTAAAAACGTATGCCTAAAATATACGATAAAAACAGGAAATTATTCAATATATGTATATAATTGAAAAACTATTAATTCGTTCAATTTTTCAAATTTTCTTTTTCCATGAGAGAAGAGTGTACAAAATGAACCCAATGTTATAAAGATCATGTGTTTAGCTTAATGTTTAAGAATAAATTAGCACATGCATTAGGTATGAATACCTATGCAAATGCATGTAATTTGATGTCTTATAATGATCATTATAATTATGATTATCTATACCCATTTTTTAATTTTAATTTTTTCATTGTTGTAAAAAATGTCTGAAAATATCAAGAATGAATGATGAAAAAATGCGCGTCACTGAAACTTTACAATGTATCAAATAAATCTATAAAAAATACTTTTAAATTAGTATGTACCTATTATTAATAAAATAAATTGCAATTCTCAGTTCATAGATAGAAATCAACTTTATTAATAATTATGTAGGTGCAAAGGGGTAAATTCTCGCTAGGTTTTATTCGGGCATATCTAAATATTTCATTTATTTATTAACGAAATCTGGCTGAAATAAGGCGGTTGTTTTACTCCGGTAACTACTCGGGGAACTCCATAACAGTTCCAAATTGAGGATAATTTAGCCCAAATGAGGTTTGTATCAACTCACGGCGGATGAGGAAGTGGCCATCTGTTGGTCGCCTTATGGCGAGAGTAGATGGTCTCTGGGTAGGCAACATTCACCGCCAAATGGGATTACCTTGTATTGTGCCGGCCGTCGAATTCGCTACCAGCACTCGCCACTCTCTACTCTAGCTCCTTCCCTCCCCCTATCGTGGCACATGTGACAAAGTGGTTTCCGCCCCCCACCCGCCATCCACCGGGAACAGGCCCCTATTATGTTTTATTATACTATTCACGGATGGGTATCTTTTAGCAACTGAGCTAATCCGTTGCGTCTAGATTGTCAGGAAGTAGTGGATGGATCTCTACCACGATCTGGCCCCAGTATTTAGAAAAAAGGTACAGTAGATTTTTTCCGATCCAGGTAGTTACCGCAAATATGTTATTTTGTTCGCAGGAACTATGTTATCATAACATTGTGGCTTACATTGAAAATAATTAACTAACCATAACGACATTTATACATCGTACCTACTCTCCTGTGATTCTGACTGTTGACATAATCCAATTCAATTATTTGATTAACTTGATTGTGGTAGGTATTTCTGAGGCATCCTCGACTTCTTCTTCCATCCACTTACGCATCCTTAATGTTTTACCGATTCTCATATTTTCGTCCATCTGATTTAAGTGTCGAAACTATCCAAGCACCTCTTTCTTAATCTTGTTCATTATGTTTACACCAGATTTGTTATTCTAAGTATCTCCTCGTTCGTTATACGGTCCTACATGGGTTTACACAAATACACCTCAGGGATCTTATTTTTTCTTCATTTATTAAATTTTAGTTCTTCCTTTGTCTGTTGCATGCTTCACCGCCATATATTAGGGTTGGTATCAGAGCTCCACTGTGGACTGCCAGTCTAGCTTCCTGTAACGACTAGGTGCCGAATTCAGTCCTCCATTAAATAGATTTTTCGTAAAACACATAATCAAGCAAACACATTTTAAATATAAAAGTAACTGATCGCTATTTTTTAAAAGAAATAAACTTAAACACTGCTGCTCAGGATATTTTCAATGCAACTTTTCGTGGCATTGAATTGCACATATAGATGCGAATTTTTATAAAGTTATCACGCAAGACACTGCACATCGACGTGCAAAAAGAGGAAAGAAAATACAACTCCATTAAATCGTGATGAAGATATTAATCACAGTCAAAAGAGTGCAATCAAATTTGGATTCTTAGATAAATGATTATGAAAAATTCATGCATATTTATCAAGCGCTAAGGTGTAAAAGTTAATCAAGGATATTCCAGATAACACATTCTTGAAATACAACATGTGGGTAGTTACCGCGTGTGAAACAGACTGAAGACTATAAACCTATCTTATATGTATGAGTCAAGACAATCCCTTTCAACTGGAATATTTTACAAGTGGTCGTTTAAAAGTATTATTTTGTTGATTCCTAATTATTTTTTGGTTTTTATTTGATGGATTTGTATTTACTGGTAAGTGTTGAGTACTTGGTTTTGACAAAAAGAACAAAACTTTTTTGTATCCCATAAAAAATATTGTATTGTGAGCTTGAGCGTCGTGAATTTTTCGTCACTTCTATTATGAGCTATAGAACCTTAAAATATCTGTTTAAATAAAAAAAAAAGAAAATCGAAAGTATATTAACAATCTTTGGCCGGTTAGTAGCCGAGTGAACAAACGCGTCGGATTCTCACCCGAGTCTCGTGAGTTTAATTCCTCTGCAAGCTAAGTCCTCCACCATTGCACAAGCAATATTTTCCGCTTATTATGATGGTAGTAGGAGTTTTTAAAATATATTTTCTAAAGGTTTTTCGTAACTCGGGAATGTTTGTTTTTTCTCGAAAAAAAAAATCTTCAAAGAATACAAAAATACACAGAACATAAGAAGTTGTGACTGAGACTCGAACTCGGGACCTCCTTATTCGGGAACGGCACATCTACTAAGTGCCATCCCCATCAATTAATTTTTAACACTTTTCTTATGTTTTCAATATTTTGGAAATTTATTTATAATCGTGAGCAAAGCTCTATCCGAAATAATTGTAAATGTAGATGATGTTATGGATAAAATTATCTATTTTTATTTTACGGAGAATTTCGACTTTTTGCAAGCCAACAATTAATTCTGAAATTTAAATTAACCAAATAAAACTTTACTTTTTTCACTCGCCAAAATATCGGAAAAAATAAAAATATGAATGGTTTTCAAAAACCATGATAGGGATGGCATATTTGATAGATGTACCTCTTTCGGGTATAGTGGAAGACCTGAGTTCGAGTCCCGGTCGCAACCTAATCTTTTTTATTTTTTTATTCTATTTTCATATTATTTCAGTAATCAATATTACGATGAAGCGTAAAGCTTCAATGAGTAAATTTTGGTGAAAAAAGAGTGCCGAAATTCAGACTTGGTCCATCAGCAAACTCAGTCAGTCATCAATAAAGTTTTAAGAAATTTATTGAATATCATAACCGTCCAAGATTACCTTTCTGGAAGCTGTTGGACTGTGAAATCCCCAATTTAGGTAATACTGCGAGGCTAAAACACGGCTAAAGCCATTTCAAGCAACCTTCCGACATTGATGGTGGTCTCTCGCCAGGGTGATACTGAGAGTATCTACCACTCTTGTCAGTTAGTTATTTGTCATAGATAAAATTTGTTAATAATAAAATTTGGATAATTTGTATAGCGCCGTTTTTGTGAAAAATCACCTCAAGGGCAATAGTTCGAAGTTGTCTCTCAAGTGGTTATAGCACGTGTTTAATTTGAATTAACTCTCTTAGCGTTTAAGTTTATTTAGGTCATTTGATTCACCGTAAGCGCCCCTAAGGTGTTTTTACCAATGTATTGTCGTTAGACGTAGGAATTCGTAGTGTGCGGGCATTCTCGCCGTTAAATGCACGAATGCGCGGGATTCCCAGCGATCATTTGCACTTCCCAGAGTAGGCTCGATACGATAAATAGTGGGTGCGTAGGTAGTTGATCCCAGTTCACTGGGGCCTGCTTGTCTGTGAGACGAGGATGTTTTACTCGAGCATATTTAATTATGGCCGTTCGATGACGAGCGTCAGCACGCTGTAGAGATGTTGCGTTGATACCCGTACTCAAAATACGTTATTATCAATAGTTTTATATAAGTAAAACGCAACACGACTATATAGACCTCGTAAGTTTGTTTGAGAAAATATCGTTTGCAAAATCTTATTTTGAAAAAAAATTAATTCATCGTATACCATACGAATGAGGTCTCTAAACATGTTTTAAAAATATTTAACCTTTATAAATATGTTAAAGGTTTTTTTCTTTCCCGCATTTTTTTTTCAAACGGATTCAAAAATAGGTTTTAATCGCATTATGCTCTTTTTACGTTTTGTCCTTTTGTTATTTAAAGAATAAACAATATGCCTTACGTAAACGATTTCTTTTCTAAAGGACGCTACAGACATAAACAATATTAATATATATATATATATATATATATATATATATATATATATATATATATATATATATATATATATATATATATATATATATATATATATATATATATCCCAATATTTATAAACTGCAATGTATGAATAATAGATTTATAACAGTTACTTTGTGAAATACTGTAATTATTGTAATGGGACCTAGATATAAATTAGGACAATAATGACACACTATTCATTTTGGCGGCACCAACAAATAATGGCAAATTCCTTCGCCTTTTTGATAATGTAATTTTGCACTAACGGATTCTCGCAGAAGCCCCCTGAAAAGTAAGTAGGTACTAATTGGCGACGATAAGTATTCAGGGTGGCCGCGTAGAAAGTAGCCGCGCACGCAAAGTGATGCATCAAGCCGCAGCCGACCGTCTACCGTCGACCGTCTACCGACTGGATGAACGCGAGCAGCGGGCCACCAGTCGACTGCGACTGCCGACTAACTAGGTACGCCACGTTTCGTTTTGTGTTGTGTCTGCTGCCAAATTATGAAAACGACATTTTTCACATGATGAGATATGAAATCCAAATTTTATTAAATGCTAATTTTCCCACCCGGTCTCGTACGAGATTTGGATTGAAAAATATTATCTAAACAATATGGCGTACTTTTGTCACTTGGATAAATTAATATTTAATAGCTTCGTGGGAGAAATGATTTGCGAGTTTAAAACAGTTGCGTTGACCTAGAAATTCTAGGAAGAAAAAATCTATGCACATTTGCAAGAGCTCGCGGATCGAGAATTTTTGTTACTTCGTACGAAAAGATTTTCAATTTTACTGTCAAGATATAATATTTTCAATCTTAGTTACCTGGTGTACAAAATCTTGGTAAATAATGAACAGCTAAACATACGTATTTAAATATAAAGTAAGGTATTTAACAACATTATTAAATACACACCCAATTGTGAGAATTTCTCTTGAGCTTTATATTGTAGGTAAAGCAAAATATTTTCAATAAAATGTACAAAAAAGATATCATCTAAAAGTGTTGGTAGTTTTGAAAAACCTTCGATAAATATTAATATAGAACGTAAGTGGGATAACTTTCTCGAATTTGATTAGAATGTAACACATGGATGTGAAATCAATGGATAATTGATAACCTCTGAAAATAAGAACATTTTGTGTACAGAAAATGTATACACCCATCACTGAGGAACGAGACAAAATGTTAAAAATATGATTTTTAAGGACATTGCGTTGATTCGTCTTGTCTTTTGTTCTTCAAAAACCATTATTTATGAAAAAAATTGTTTCCTTGTTATTTTCGAAAAATAGCGATTCTTTAAAGCCCTAAAATGTAATTTGAACTCAACAGTTTTCTTCAAATTAACACACCCCGAGTGATCAAATAATTGTATAGCGTCTTTGAGGTGATTTTCTACTAAAACGGGGCTACACAAATTATCCAAATATTATACAATAATTACGAGTATTTATTATTATCAACACTTACATCTTTCTTGGGTGCGAAAACTCGTATCTATTAATTATTCTACTGTCCCTTTTTTCCTTTTATTTTAGCAAAGATATCTTAAATAGGTATATGATTAACTAGATTAAACATGTATTAGCAGTTACTAAAGTGATTCTTTTTATGACCCCCTGCTTTTTTGACATAGGCACATCACTACGGGTTGCCTCCTGTTTCTGGGTTGCGATACCCTGAGGCTCCGTTGATGTTTGTTGACTAGTACTAGAAGCACATTGCGGACTCTATCAACATCAAAATTACATCATGATGGCTGACGCGTGTTGTCGGAAGTGTCGGGAAGCGAAGCTAAGCGGGGCGAAGAGATCAACGGTCCCTTACCAACCCATAAGTTCGTATGTTGTATGATGGCGACAAACTACACCCTATGTTTTGTTTATTTATCATATCCCTTACGGTAGCTGTGATTATTTTTTGTAAGAATAATCGTTCTGTACTATAAATATCATGACACTCGGATAATTCCCGATGAAACCTCAGCCAAATTATAATGTTTTTTGTACTTCACTAAATTCATTGTTTTTGCTAAATTCAGTGTTAATGTTTTAAAAATATAATCTTTTCTGATTACGTCTCTGCAATCAGCTAAACACATTTATTTTTGAATCAATGAAACAAATTTGGATCGACAGCCTTAGATTTCCAGTCGGTGGCGTTGCTAGTGTAAATTTTATGATTTAAAAATTATGGATTTAAAAAATTGATTATTTTTCTTTATTTGATTACCTACAAAGTTAAGCTTATCAATCCATACAATAACTATCCACAGTTTCTAAAGCTTAAACAATTGCTGCAAAAATAAATATTATTATTAAAATTGGGATTAACTTTAAAGCATTAATATTTATTTATTATTAAATATTCAAATAAAATTAATAATCTAAAACAGAAAAAAGCCAGATACTAAAAATAAAAAAAAATGATAATGACCGAGAATCGAACTTGAAACCTCTACTCTATCTGAGAGTAGAGGTCTGCCAATTAAGTCACCACGACCTCATTAAAAAGCGACATTTTTAAACGATCTCATACTTCTATTGAAAATTATTAATATTTGAAATTCGTCTAATTGTAGGCTGTCATCTTTTAATGATATTCAAAGTTCTACCTGTTCACATATTGACAATCTAGATGGTTTCTTGGTTTTTTTTTTTTTTAAACACGGAAGATCTTTCTTCTAACTTAACTTCTTACCAAGTCGAGAATAAATATTAAAATTGGAATTAACTTTAAAGTATTAATTATTCATTATTCAATATTTAAGTAAAACAATGATCTAAAACACAAATATGAAACAGAAAAAAACAATACATAATAATAAATATAATTAATACAACGAACGCTACGAACATTATTATTTCGAATAAATAATTTCCATGGGACGCTACTGCCGCGCCGAATAGTAATTGTGATTAAGAACCACCACAGCCGACTATCACAACATCACCACTTGGCAGTTCAGAGAGGCCGTTATGACGATAGCTGGTCCTCTAATTACGGGACCGCCTACCGTTGGCCGCTGGGCGCTGGCCGCGTGGAATACGCACTACCTAGTACCTAGTACCTACCCGTATTACTACCTTCCTGCCGGTGAATTTTCATCACTTGCGTATTTATGATCAATTTCAATACGATTCTCAGAAGCACACCGATGAGCTATATTCCTTGGCAATTTTTAATTGATGCTTACCATTCTGAGAGAGTTTAGTTTCATTAAATAAATACATTCCTTAGATAGGCATTATTACCATACCGAAATATTGTGTTATTATTTCATTTTAAATTATAGTTTTTTCATTCTTACAGGACAGGATATTAAATCAATCCTTTTAATTTGTTTTTTTTTTGTACATTTGGTGGGTGTTATAATCTCAATAATAACAATATATAACAGGGTAATTGCGAAAAAAAGTATTAACAAAAAAAAATCCAAGAAAGGCAAAGTCTGTGCGTGGTTATTATTGAGATTTTATCGCACTTTTTTAGGGTTTAAACGGAAATTTTAAGCTCAAATAAAGAAATAATAAACAAACAAAAAATTATTAATAAAAGAAAAATCAATGTGATGAGTGTAATAATAAAAAAAGGACATACAAGTAAAACATTAAACAATTGAGTCATATTTAAATCTAAATTTGTTGATGAAGTAGGAACATTAATAATAAACTACGTTCTCTCTATTTGTAGTAAATACGAGTTACCACACGTAAAAAATCATCAGCACCAGAACATGTCTGAAAATTTGCTTTGCATAAGCGTTTGAATTTTTGTCCAACGTAAAAAAAAATCAAAATTACCATTGTAAAATTAGTTTCAATTGTTTTTATTATTTAAAAGATGCGCGCTTGGATCTAACATTCAAAGCGTATTTCGAAAAAATCTTATTTTCTCCTCCATTAGATATCAAAGAATTTTCATAGTCAAATCAGTCTATTAGTCGCCGTAATTCATCGTTTAATAGACACTTACGTACATTACATACGAATAGATCATTATATTTTTAAGAGGCATTTTGTTTTTTTAGTAATTTTAAAATATTTCCTTATTCAAAATATAATATAATATCTAACAATTCAGAATAATTTATATGTATTTATGTTTTTATTGTAGACTACTACCTAGGTATATTTATTGTTATTTTATGTAAGAACCTACTTCTTTGCAATTAAAAAAAAAATATATATTTATTAGTGTAAAGTTTTTTTTCGTAAATAATTTATTTTATAAAAGAGTATAATTATATATAGTGCAGGATTTTGTTATCATTTTATAAATTCACCTAATAGGATGAATCTATTCACCTGCGGCACGCCACTGGTCTAGGGGCGGAAAACGAGCATATGATGAACGGTCGTTCTCAACGGCGGCACACACACCGTGTTATTATCGCCATCGAGTAATTTGGTACTGAAAAGTATTCGTCTTTTTGATGGGCAAACTCTTTCCTTATCCTCTGCTCGTACCTCTGCCGGTTGCATTTTTAGCCGTATCTCATGTATCATCTCGCGTATTCTGTAACTGTCGGGTTTTAGTAGATATTAAGTTATTGTTATTTTATATATTTTTACAATGCCAAGAAAGGCAACGAATATTCTGTTATGTCTTCATTACCTTTACATATAATTTACATACTGCACGGAAAGAGATAATTGCCTCCGCGTAAATGTATGCATTTTACAAATATATGTTTGCAGGTTAATTCACACTTTGTTAAGTTTTGTAAAACTTTTTGATGTAATTTCCTCAATAGTAAAGCCAAGTACTTTTGGATACAACTGTGCAGTCTTTAAGGCAGTAAAACATAAATAAAAATAATAAATATACATATTGATGGATGAAATTTTATGTTATGAAGTATAAATATTGTGTCGTAGATATTTGAAATTGTTCTGTATACTTTTAAAGAGAAAAATAAAGTTTCTTCCATAGAGAAGAGAACAGAGATACAAAGTTTTACGCAGAAGTATGATGCAATTGTCGCTAATCGTTAAGTTTAATGAATTGTTCATTTTTTATCACAATTATTGTAAGGAGTGGAAAACCTGTCCATTTCACAAAACCAACCTCTCTTAAAAAACGTCAACGAGCACATTTCACTATAAATATATTTTAACTCAGTAATGCAAAATGGTAAAAATCACCAAAAGCAAATTTGTCGGCATGCACATTACTTAGCCGGGGATAGGTCTCATTCGAAATTAAAATTCCTCAAGGTGAAATTACAAGATTTGACTGGAATGCGGAGAGGAGGCATAGGGCCTATGCTCGCGTGCTTTTGGCATACGTTCATGGTTCATGATTAAAACCTAAATTAAAACGAGGCCTTGCAGTTTATTTGGAGCGATAAAGTCGAACCAGGCAGTTTTCATTATTCACCTTTACGAGCCGCATTCTTGTCCATGCCGCTGAAGTATTCGGGTGGTGTTCAACCCTATTTGATTTCTGCAAACTGTTTACTATTTTATCGTAAATTCCGCCATTTTATCAAAACCTAAGTGCATACTGTTATTTTGTAATATTATATTAAATATGCTAAGTAAAATACACAATAAATCATTTATACTATTTTTAAGAAGATGTATAAAAAACAATTAGTATTTTATGTCCTGTATTCATTGGAAATAATAATAATTATAAATGGTTACCTATATACAGCGCCCTTTAGTGATTCTATCACTTCAAATGTATAGTTTTATAATATTCACCTCAGAGACATCAAATATTATTGTTACATACTATTGAAAAAAAAAAAATTGTGCAAAGGAATACCGCTGATATTTCATTTGTAATATCTCCCCACTTTCTTAAATTACTTATAAAAGTAACTAATAGAATTTGTTTGTATTTTTAATTAATTTTCTTTATCAAGTTTTCATCTTCAAAATTTACAAAAACAAGTCATCAAAGTTTTATACGAGACCTCGTAGAGTATAACGGTATACAAGTTTGTTTTATCCATGTTATTTTTTATTAAAATATATTTACATATTAATTTTTGTTACTAAAATTTTGCGGTAAAAGTGATAATAAGATTTCGCGATTCCCGTGATGTTAAAATGCGACATTAATAACACCTTCCAAAAGTCTCTAAACGATTCCGATAAACATTCAAATTTGGGTTTAGTTAATTAATGATGTGTTACTGATTCAATTAAGCCCGCGTCATTCGGCTAGTTTTGGGTCAGCGGAGGACTTTTTGGTCCTTCGAGCCGGATTCCTCCTGGCCGATAGACCACCCCACGGGCGCAGGCTGTGCTTCAATCACGGACGGATTGGTGAATAAGCAACATTCTCGAATACCCATACCCATACCGTGGAATACATAATACCAGGTTTTATACTCCTTAAACTTCAACTCTTCTCCCAAATAAGTATAGCAATAATTCTTTGATAATATCAACGTATTATCTATACACCTGTAATGCATTGGAATTTGTGGAATATTCCTTTTTAGTAATACGCTTTTCTCAGTTGTGTCTCTTATAAAACCATTAACAGTTTACTTCACCATACACCCACCTCGTTCCGGTTTTGTCTGTCCATATGGAGTTTTTACTTTGCTTTTGGTTGATTAAACTCTCAAAGTCCTTAATTACGATCACAACTCCGCGGTCGCGATCGAATCGCTCAGTTCACGCGATCCTCCGGGAATCGCTGCTCTTTTTTTTCTCCAGATTTTTGTTTTGGTTTCCACCTTTCTTTTTTTGCATCATCTGTTTCAACTAATGACCGCGGGTGGGTTGATTAGGCTAACGTGCAAAAATTATTTAAATTGGATGAGAATATATTTCTAAACGTGTCGATGCGTTCGCAACCAACACACATTCTTATGCAATTAAGTAAATAACATGTTTAAAATTCCAAGATTTTTTTCGACCGTATTCTTTAGTACCTTCAAAACAAATACAGTTACGAATTGCATAGGTTGAATTTTCACTGTTTTAATTCTAGAATTTCTTGAATTCAAATACCTACACCTTTTCTAAGTTTACTTTAAAAAATCATTAAACTAGCACGTAGCTAATTTAATCATTTTAAAAATTTTAAGAATATTTCTTACGTTTAATAAACGTAAGAAACTTTTTTACAAAAAAATTCTTCATCGTTATTTCTAACTTCTTGTTGAATTTCTGTCACATCCTCTTTATAATGGTTTTATTTACATAAACTTTCTAATTAAAATGTAAAAAGTAAGATTTATGAGTTCTTAAATTTTAATCCACATCTTTAACTTGTGTAGAAAATTAACACAACAGTAACATTGAAAGCAGGATAGTTGTTAATATTACAATGTTATCAACGTTGGTACTACATTTCTTTCGGAGGGCAATAACAGAGTTATTTTAATCACATGAGAGGGAAGAGGATTTGTTTGTCCCGCGTTAGTTCCCGCAGATCCTTGGCGTGCAGTGGCGGGACCACCCCACAATAAGCGACCAAACCGAATCGTACTTTAATTAACCACCTCTAGTCGAGCTTAAAGCTCGCGGCCAACTCGCCTTCTTATTTTTTCACATTCGGTTTTTCGGGGATACAGCCCATATTACAATGTTCGGCAAAATCTTTCTTGAAAAAATGCAGGAAAAAATTCCAATATTTACTACTTTAAAGTTTACTTTAAGTATTTTGATTTAAACGTCACATTATCATGTCTCATTGCTATAGAGCAATGAGCATAGCATAACAACAGAGTCAACAGCATAAGTACAACCTACATATCCCTACGCATAAAACCTAGGTCACGTCAGGAATAGTGTAGCACAAAGTCAAAGAAGAAACTTATGGTTTGTTTAAAGATACACTATCAACAACATAAATATTTTCACAAATAAAACATATGGTAGAAGTAAAACTACTGGACGCTGCTATTTTTTATCAAACATAATAATTATGTACATAGTAAATAATATAAAACAGAGATAAAACATTATATTGTAATTTTATTTTATTTTATTTATTTATTTGGAACATTTGACAGAGTGACAACATTACATACATACTGACAGATACAAAATAAATGGTAGGTCATCAATCCATTTCCAAAATGTTCACATCATGCAATTAGAAATACACTGAATTACACTAATAAAAACAATAGAAAAATAAAGAAAACAACCGTTTATAAAATGAAATATCAACACATGTTTAAATTTAGGAAAAAAAATATTATAACACATAAAATTATCTTAATAAGTTGTATATGTGTGTACCTTTTTCTGTTTATGTTTTAAGTTAAAATAGTATTTAAGATTTGATTAAACCTAAAAGGTGAGTTGCAGAATATATCAATTTCGTTGATCATACCATGTTCGTTAATCTTGCCACTACAGTGGATGTTATACAGTCGACACATTCGCATAAGAGGTTGGGAGAAGGTTAAATTAGTTTTTTTGAAAGGAATGTAAAAAGTTTCGGGGTTTCTTAAATGACGGGGATTAGTATTAAATTTAATTGTGGATAAAATGGAAGATTCTACGTGGTTATTTATAATTTTGTAAAGAAATTTGACGTCATTTTTGTCTCGACGTTCTTTCAATGTTTCAATTTTAAAATATTCCAAACGCTTATGATAGTCGTCAAGCAAAGTGGACAATCCAGCTCTATAAGACAATGCTCGGACTAGTTTCATTTGAACGGATTCGATCCTCATTTTGTGAATTTCGTAAATTGGACTCCAAACTACGGAACCAAACTCAAGAATGCTGATGTTTCATACTAATATAATTATAAGTTTCGAAAAGATGTACCCTCATAAAATAACTGTGCTTGTGTGTATGAGGGGTTGTTATTTATTTAGTTAGTAAGAAATATACCCTTTAATCATTTCGCTCGCTGATATTGCAAAATGAGGGCGATCGGTAGTATTGTGTCGGACTGTTGATGCTACTACTCTGCCTGAGACCAGTAAAATAGGCCATCGTCATATAGAGTCCAAAAACAAAATTGAGGATATTGATTGTTGTTGATCTGACAAACATGCAAAAAAAAAACTTGTATTAGAAATTGTTGAGCATTATTGTCTATTTAATATTGGCTGTAACAAAAATCAGAGGGAGATGGGAGACCAACGACGTGAACGTAAACAAACAACTTATTAACGCCGGAGCGTCCGTCCCGCTCCCTCCCGCTCGACGCAAGGTGCGCACGCTAAATAAAAACAAAACGCGGCCGGCGCGGGAGAAAAAAAGCGCGGATACAAAAAATCCCGCAACAACTCAATTTTGGACACCCATAATGAGAATGAAAAAAGGTTTGGGGTACACCCCGATATCCGTGCCGGCTTAGGCTGGGGACTTTAGCAGTGAGCGTCCGAGCGGGTCCTGCGGCCGAGTTTATCTCGGACGGTGGCCAGTCAATCGTGACAGATTGTTTCAGGTAAATTGTCATTATTTGCACACGTCATGCTAACGACATAATACGTTTTTTGATAACTTGACGCATTTGTATGCATTGATACGTTTTGTAACAACAATGTCGTCACTGGTCATTAAATGAGACTGTGTGACAAGATAATTTTGCTAATCATTATTCGCGTTTTTTTTCGACAAACAAGAAGGTCTACCAAATAAGAGCCGGGGATGAATTCCAACGCGTTTTTCTTAACCATTTGGCGTATTTTCTTGTTTTTTCACGGCAAATTAAGTATTTCAAATTGCAGTGCGAGCCGAAAAAAGTCACGTTGACCTAGAAAGTTTTCGCGAGCTGCTTCTGCACACAGATTTCCTGGTTTGTATTTAAGATTAATGTCAAATGTTAAACAGAGAGGTTAAAATGCGCTTAAAAGTTCTACCCTTCCACAAATGAGTCTTTAAGGTGCAGGCCCTAGGCATTCCTTACTTTAAAGCGCTCTTTTGGTGTTTTTTTTTCACGAAAATGGCGCTATAAAAATCATTCAATAATAATTATTTCCATACCTGTGTCCTGAATAAAAGATAAACTCAAAGAGTTCTTCACTTTAGGGTAACTTCAGCACGAATAAGGTTTCCATGCGCAAGGAACCTACTGAAGTTGTGGATTGATTCCATCATGTACGAGTATTGTGTTGTGGTTAGTCTATGCCGAGCGGGTACTCTTTTAACGGCCCGCGTGTTTCATAGCGGCCTCTGATTCGCGCGCCTCGGATTACAGAGCTCCCGCCACTATGCGGTGGTCCACCTACCTTTATTACTGTGTTTACATTTGTTTTATTTATTTTGTCAGAAATATTTATTCCAAAATATCACAGGAGAAGATTGGGCGAACTTAATGGTGGCAGAACATTTACGGGGCTTGTTTGGTAGGGATCATTTTTAAAAATTGTTTGGAATAAGTCACCATTTTTATATAACATCAATTCATTCCTCTAAAAGTGAACTAACGACATGTTTGATTGTTCATCTTATTTTATCAATAAATATTTAAGTGTTTCAATTTTAACAATAGATTACAATTTTTAATCAGAAAACTTTGCAATAATAACATTGATTCGATAAATGATTAAATTATTAATAATATCGCCGCCGGAAAGGCAACTCAATGCTCTCACTGAATTATCCAAAGCGACAGAAAGCTTTAAAAAAGTTCCAAACTTGTGTTGCTTGAGCCTTGCCTTCTCCTAAATGGTAAATATATTTTAGATGGCTCAGAAGCGACACAAAAGTCTTTAGAATCAAACAAGAGTCAGAGCATTCGAAGCAGAAAAAAAACTGATATAAACTTAACTCATTTTTTACCAAAGTGTCCTAAGCCCTTTTAACTTTCCAGCGACGATATGTTGTTAAATATATACTTTTTCAATTACCAAATTTGGGTTTCACAAAAACATGGTAATTATTAAAGAAATCTTTGGGAGTATGTATTTACAAAAATTACATAATATTTTAGTTGTAGCTAAAAAAATATATTTAAAACATCGTCTTTAGAAAAGGGAAAAAACGGAACATTATTTTAGGAAATATAGAAAGTTTGCTTTTAAGAAGCTTAAGTTTTACGAAAGGTATGCTAAATGTGTTTTAATTACAATATAACAAACTATATGTATATTATTTATTTGATTTTGTTTGAAAAAATAAAAAAATAAATATTACAAAAATGAGAACATTAAGTAAAAAGGAAAAAAAAGAAATAACCTTTGTTAAAGAAAATAAATAACAATAAGAAAAACACAATGTAGACATAACAAAAAAAAACCCACATAGGTAAAACCAGTGCGTTGGTATACGCATACAAATCAATAGTAGGCTTTCTATAGCAATAAAGTAAAAATTAAATTTAAATTAAAGTAAATATTTATAGTGAACATAATGGTCTAAGTGTTGGGTTGTTTTAAACTCTCGCCACATTTGATGACCATCAAATCTTCGATCAGCGTCATTTTTTATTTTCGGCACTATACGAGTATATATATATACTCGTCGAATGCCGATTCTCAGTCGATCGAATTGTGATCAGCTATCAAACTCAACGATCACGTTGTTATGCTTGTCAGCTTATCAAATTTTCTTCATAAGCTGAAACGGACCGAGAATCAGCGTTTAACAAAGTTCGTTCAAATGTAAAAAAATCAAAATAAAGATCAAAGTCGAAGATTTTATGGTCATCAAATATGACGATAGTTTGAAACACCCCAATCTAATAAGTATGTTATTTCAACGACATAGATTATTTTATAATTGCAAAGTTTAAACACTCTATTGTAATTGAAAACCCTACGAAAAATTAGAAGGACTTAGCACATGCAGTCTTTGAATGATCGAATTTACACAATAGCTACTTCTAAACTTACAGATATCATACGCTGCAATCTGCCTAGTTTCGATAAAAATTAATAAATGTAATGTTTTGAGCACAGCACAAATGCTTTTACCCCTAAATCATGATCTATTATTTACACGTTTTCCCACCCCTCGTCTGTAGCCGTTCGCGGCATCTTTGAACAGAACTAATAGGCCTTTGGTATTAATAACGGATAAGTTTTTTTAATGTTTACTTTGAAAATGCCTGAACTTTTGCTTTAAAAAAAAATCTACAAACTAGAAAACATTAATATGTTCTCACATATCTGTAAACAAACAACTTTGCTAATTGATGAAATACAGATAAAATATTTTTAGTTTTCTATGGCTTGCCCGTGAATTGGGTCACTGGTTTCTGGTTTTGTTATTTTTGGTAATGTCACTGGAAATTAAATATTGCTTGCAGTTATAAATAATTACCTGCATGTTTTATTTGTTTATTACTTACTATATGTAGGTACAACGCACGGCCTATAAGTATATACTTTAGCCTATAAGTGAACAAACTTTAAATGATTTAAACACCTTCTTTAATTATGATCAATTAAAATTACGGCAGTGTTGTATTGCCTACCTTGATAAATCTAGAATATAATCAACGTTTGTATTACATATCTATTGTTTATTCAGGCACATGAATATTTCTTTGGTGCAGTGTGCATTTCCATGTGTTTAGGAGACTCGCGCCTAGAAAATGCACCAAGGTAATGTATAGAACAAACGAATCGCCGATTTAATATCAGTTTGTATACGCGAACATTAAAAGGGAATGGATGACTCGTTGTTGATAAATATTTAGCTATTTCAGACATAAACGTCTGCGTGAAGGATTCGGAATCATTGGTCATTTGTCTTGACGCCTGCCGTGTATATTTTGTAAGTTGAAAGCCGCATAAAACAGCGCATCGTGGATCGTTAGGTCATTCACACTAGACTCTTAACTACGATTCTCTTTCTTTTACCTGTGGGAAATATTGGTATACCTGCTATTCTTAATTACAAGATACAATGCGTAAGCTATTATGAGTGATGTATTTGACTTCAAAACAGAAGCCTAGAGCTACCCACATAATACTTAATTATGGCCAATGCGTTTTGTTTATGTAAATAAAACGGGATATTAACATGTATAACCTCTCTCTTTTGAAATTATTTAAGCGTAAGAGAATTGATGGTGTTAATATTATTACAATGTGTTGCGAAATAGTCTACGTAGCATTTTTGCCTCGATTTTAGCTAAGGCCACCGTCATGGAAGTTTCAGTGAGAACATTGCACGCTGGAACTGTCGGAAATATCTGTAACACACAAAAACACTATGAATGAGATTCCATCGTCGCCTAGGCACTACCAAGAACTGGCAAAAATCCTCACATCCTATGAATGAATACCCACGTTCGGTGATTGACGCCAAAGATATAAAGGAATTATGGAACAAACTCCCACAAAGGCTAATCCCCCAAATCATCCCCGAGCCACGCTCAACTCCTCCGGGAAGGGAGAACCCGGCACTGCATCCCGGTAAGGTATTATATCCCATACTCCATTGCCATTGCTATTGCTATGGGAATATGCCGATGTGAACTTTTTTTTATGACACCTTTGAAATTAATACAATCTCACGCTACACTGAACATGTTGAAACTACATTACAACTTATCTTTACACCAAATTTCTTACCATCCATTCATGTTGTTCTTTCACATGATTTATTTAGTTTTATTTGCATAGAATAATATAACTATGCTGACATTAATTATTGTTCTCTTTCAAGTTTTTCATATCACACATTATGGAAGATACATAGTCAAGCTCAATGGCAATTTGTTTAATAGTGGCTCTGGGTACAGAAGTTGCAAGTTCAAAACACGTCCAACTGGAAATTTTAAAGAATCACGTGGAACTTTCTCACATATTTTTTATTATCAATAAATTATAAACTAGTATATTCGAAATTCATCCCAGGGTGTATACGCTCAGTATCTCCTAGGTGAAATACCACTCTTCAGAATCGAAGCCTTCCTTGAAATGGTTTAAACTGTATTTAGTAATCTGGTCTGAATAGCCAAGTACTTCTTAGTCAAATAGTTTTCAAACTCAAGGTCAAAGCACATTTCGGGCCATTAAATTACAGTTTACGTTTCGCAAAAGGTACTCGTTATGTTTCATGTGTACGTATAAAGCACTATAAGCTACATATTCGTAATTATATTTTATTACTAGTGGTAGGGGCTTACTTGAGGGTAGTCTTTTGAAATACTTTTATAGCCTAATAAACTATATTAAAACTTGATCTCTACATAAGCATTTAAAACTTCTTGGCTAGTTGAGTACCTAGTTGACCTAGTCTGACCGTGTTAAAAGTGTGGAGATCCAGAAAGAATGATCAAGGCTGATGAAAGCGTAATAAATAAGATTAAAAAAGGGACGCTAAGATGATTTAGTCATGTAGAGCGGATAAACGAAGAATGGAGTGTAAAGTGAATATATGACACGAAAATGAACGGTAGAAGAAGTTGGGTATCCCCCAAGAAGACATGGCATGAGAAAGTGAATCAAATACTTGAGTCGGACCATGTGAAGAGTCAGAATAACAGAAGAGTATGTATCAAACGATGAATGGGTGTGAATGAAACAAGGAATGTGTGCCAAAACGAGTTGTTTAGTGGTTCATCCTCTCGGCGCGATGGTTAGTTAGTTAGAATACCTAGGTCAAAGGATTGTAAAAACCTTACTCCTCGTTTTCAAGATTCTAAAGCTTTAAGAATAATGGCTCATACAAACCCAACAAAGCAGTGGCTCCTTTTGGGGATAAGCTTTACGGACGTAGGCGTAGGCGTATTATAGCACAATATTATTGTAAATCCTTCTTGAGAACGAACTGTTTGATCATTGCCTATATAATATATTGAGTCATTTTCCTTTACACATCATAGTTCCCAAACATTTTTTTCTGTTTATTTATCTTGATAACAAATAATATAACATTTTTCGCTGTGTCTGTCTCACTGGAAGGGGTTACCGTGTCAATACAGACGTGGTATTGTCCTCCTGGTACCATTTTCTGGTTTAAATCACTATTTTTGATCCTTCGAAGTTCATATTACCTCCAATATATTTTAGAAACTAATATTAGCAGTTTATATGGTAATTATTTTAGAATATAATCAAAGATTTTGACGGTTATTTAAAAAATCATTTCCGTTGTAAGAAATTTCAAATTTCGTTGACAAATATATATATATGTGCAGTCAGAGTCGGTTCTGTGCAGGCGCAATCGGAGCAGTTCGCTCCAGGCGGCGAATTGGCAAGGCGGTGAGTGCCTGATGAACGCGCCCAGCGCATATGTATTATATTAAATGAAAAAAAGTACTCTGTTCTTGGATGGCAACTATTCGACCCGACGGTGCGGAGTGCAAATTCGCACCTCTCGTTTTCAGCAAATTTTGACAAGGGGCGACAAATTTTTTAGCTGCGGGCCGGGCCTATGTGCAGTAGCGTATATTGCTCCCTGACCATGGGCTGTAGCTTTTCCTATGTTGATTATCATCATTTATCATGAAAACCTTAATGTCTTCGACTTAATAATTGTTGCGCTTTTTAATGGCATTATCATTAATGAACTCTTTTTATGTCAAATTTTGATGATCTATACAAAAGTAGCACATACTTTCCTAAGGGATCAAAAAATTATAAAACAGCGAAAAAACGATTTAAATTGTACCACAATAAGCGCACATGAGGAGATATTTCACAAAAATGCACTATTTAAATATTCCAATTTAAATAATAAATTTGATAACTTTTTTAAAATAGAGTTGTTATTTATCGCTATTATATTAATTAAAATACTCATTATCTCACTGAATAAAAAGGTCCAAAATAAGGTACTTAATTAATAATTATTTCTCTATTTTCCATACGAGTTCTCGAAATACCTACAAACAATAACTTATTTTTTACACTCTTTTTGTTAAACAACCGTAGACAAAACATGTTTCCGAAATTATGAAAATTCCCCGAAGTAAATCATTTTGTATGCGGCTTTGTGGTCAAATAATATAGTCCCACTGGGTCCAGACAGTTGGGAACAATTGGTACTCTTGTGCTGTATTCCCAAAAAAAGATAACGTTAAACGTCTTTAATTTATTTGAATAATTAGCGCCGCCTATCAGTGACAAAATTTTACTCCAGATTTGTTCAAACTGAGCAACTTTATAAAAATGTAAAATTAGCACCAAAGCGAGCGCGAGAGTGTTACACAAAGTTACAAAAAATACTTTATCTTTTACGAAAATTAACAACCAAAAAAATTCTCCTACTATAAAACCGTCGAAAACTGTGTTATCTTGATATGGTGGACATTGTTGTATGAATTTATATTTTACATTACCACCACACAGGAGGCTTTGAGAGAAATAAATTTCCTCTAATGCTGTTTGGAAGGTGAATGAATACAAATGAAGCAAGCTAAATGAATAATATGAACAACAAGTCGAGTCAAATATAAATCATCTATCTAATATAAAATCCTTCAATTTATGGAAAAAAAATTTTTTTATGAGAAATCGATCTTCTTTTTCAAAATTATTATTAGATAATTTTTTACGAGGTAGGCAAAGCTTTTTAGTCTTTATGGGCTGCACACCACTGGTTATGAGGGTGGATTACACTATTTACGTCCGAACAGCTAGTAAAGTTTTTAGACAAAAAGGGTCAAGTTTAGGGCAAACCTGGTAAGCTTCAACGTTTAAAAAACCCAAACGTGACAGATCTCGGCAAAAAAGGAGATCAATGACTGTCTGGTGCATTTCGATGGAAATACCCTCCCCAATAAATACTTTATTAAAATGCTTGGAGTAGATATCTTAGACCAGCTCAATATCGGGCTCCATAGAAGCCTGAGTAAATCTGGCTTCCAAGAAACTAGGCGTCTTGTATACAGGGCCGGTTCCACGACATCTCGCGCCCTGTGCAGTTAGTACCGATTGCGCCCCCCCCCCTCTCAATTCATTTCGACTGTCGGAAAAAAACACGAGCATGCTGATTGGTTATAGACTTTGGATCGCATCGATTTCAGCGTACCACACACTACACAAAAACAGACTTTATGTGCAAATAATTATTATGCAATTCGTAAAAAAACTCCGTAACAAAATCTAGTAGTTCAATGCACAGCGGTGCATCCGGCGCTCCTTGTATAGGGCTGACAGGTTTTTCAATAATAATAAATGAATAACTTTTATAGCGCCGTTTTTGTGGGAAAAGCACCTCAATTAATCGGCTGCTAACCCTGTACAAATCTTGAGTGGGTCAAATACTTGACAAACCTGTTGATTATGTGCAAAGGAGGGCGGTTCATCGGATTGTTAACAGACCGATTGTCGTATCTAATGCACAGATGCAACGTTGATATGCTGAGTCTGTTAGACAGGTATTTCAGAGGAGCTATCAGTATCGATCCCCTGCCTGAAACTCGACGAGCACGAGCGGAACACCGTTCACACGTGATGTCGGCTTCACGAGAACGGGTGAACTGTAATTAATAGAATAGTAAGTAATATATTATTTTTGAGAAACATTGTTTATTGTACCTAAGTAGATAATGTACGAATTCAGAAGAATGCCTCCTACGATCACGAAGAACAATGTAATTATTTAAATTTATAGAAAATTTGAAATCATTGAAGTCGCATTACTGCATTGAGCAATTTATTGTAAACCCACGTCAATACCTAATAGCAAATTATAAAATTATACCTACCTTTCAAGAACTCAATGATATCACCGAAGCCTTTATAGGGAAGGCCATAGGGTAAGACAGTTAAATTTAAATACTAATATATTAATCCTTAACAGATTCTGTTTATAGAGCTTGTGAAACAATTTTCTTATTTAATTGTTTCATTTAAACATTTAACGGCATTATTGCTAAGCTAGCTGATGTCTTATTTAAATAGGTCTTACCTAGATATCACGTTTTATTTGTTTATTTTTAATTAATTAAGAACATTTAACAGCTTCGTAACATACAATATAAATAATATTAATAAGAGCAAAATAAAAGTTCATCAATCCGTTTACAAAGTTCTCATCATGCTTTATATGCGTCAAGTGTTGAGTACGAAAATAAATAATTATATTAGAGTCACTAGAGTGATACAAAGAGTAGAAAACTGAAAAAAAAGTATAAATTAAATAAAAAATCAATATATCGGACTACGCTTATAATATGCCTATGAAACTTCTTACTATGAAAAAATGCCGATAGTGTTATTATTATTGTTTGTTAAATTTAAAAGCGTATCATATTCCAACAACCAAATAATAACGTTCCCCAACATATTGGAAATAGTAAATTATTATAACATAGTAATAATAACTTTCAACAAGTTTTACGTGTATCAATTTCTTTATCCCTATTAATGTTTGTTTGAACGCCTTCTAACTACTAAGAAAATATTATGAACGTACTCCAAGTGTTACCAGTGCCAATGTATTTATCATTAAAAAGCGTTAAACACATCTCCGTATTATCATAATCTACTTTAAAGTACCTATTTTGTTGGGTTAGTTAGTCTGTTAGTGTTACAATGATCAATTACTGTACGTTTGTAAAATGCTTAACTTAACACCTTTTAACTACTATGAACCTACTCAAATGTTACCACGATCAATTTCTGTATTGTTAGAAAACGTCTGACTCAACACATGAACACACTTGCAGTGTTACCAGTCCTTAACCTTAATTTAAGCCCCGGATATGATACGGGCTATAATAGGAGCTTAGGAATCATGTTTGGAACGACGGAGTTAAGTTGTAACATTTTCAATAAAATCAGTGCTATATCAACCTACCTCTTTAATTTCTTTTCTCAAACTGGAATATAATTTCGATATCACTACTCCTGGTAATATACTCGTGGTAAAAGACTACCATTCAGAATCTAAACGTTGCTCGTGATGGATTTACCTATGTCTAATGGCAGGATCCGAATACCCAGGTACCTACTTCCCAACATGAATCTCTCTATCTACTTTCCTTCTTCACTATTTACTTTAGCCTTAGAACGTTTCCCAATCGGAGAAGTCGTAGTTCCACTGGCTCCGGTTAGTTGGAACTCTTGTGTGGAATAACATTCAAAATATTTATTTTATTTTATGATCACTTTATAGTTGTGTACTCTATTATACAATCTTATAATAACATGAATTTTAAATGTTTATAACTTTGAAAAAATCAGATATTTTTAAGATACCTATTTTTATCTACCTACCGTTGTTGTAAATTATCACCCGTTGTTATGATTTTCTAAAGCATATCACATTCTAATGTACGACTATAAAGTGTATTTCCATACTCGTAAAGTACGCAGCCACTTCTAAACATTAAAAATCATTTAATACGTTAACTCTTTGAAGCACTTTTATTTTAAATATTTTTTTCATTCATAGAGCCTAAGTGGCGATACAAAATATGCTAATTACATCGACTATTAAGCTGCTTATGATAATTAGTAAACTAACCACAACTCTTAAAATAGTTGATGTAACTATAAGGTATCCAAAAAAACAACTATATACCATAAAATTTTAAAGTGATTGTTTGCTCATTTTATAAGAGTCTGTTTATTGTGCCAGATGTTTGATAATATTGTCTTTGAGCGAATAAACATTTTCTCGGAGTATTTTTTTCTATCGAAAATTACGGCAGCTCCCAACTTCCAAGCAAATAGAGTAGGTACCTACGACGCGACGCGACGGGGATGTTTCATTGAACTGAGGTACGGGTGAAATGATATGAAGAATATTATATAACCACAACGTGATGGTATTCAGACTACAATGGTCCGAGAAGAAAAGCGACGATCTCAGATGCGGAGCAGAACCGCACTTTCTAAGAAAATAATTTTGGTTTTTAAATAGTAACAAACTCACTATTAGGAACAATCTTAATATCTGTCTTTGGTATTTATAGCTAAGTAAGGATTTTAACCTGTTGAATTTTTTTGGTAAATATGTGATTGAAATTATTTTGTTTTCTGTAGTACTTAATCTTCAACCTCGTGCTATGGTAATAGCTTAACAAAAAATATTGGAAAAGATTTTCATTGTAAAATTCATAAGACTTAAATATCACTGCATTATTCGTATATTTTTTAATTTCATTGAAAAATAAAAATAAATTATTAAGTGCCCTAAAGATTTCACAAAAATAGTGACGATACTGGTAGGCGAAAAATAAATATTTTTAAAAAATTAAACAACACGGATAAAGTGATTTATTTATCATTTTGGTTTTTAGATGTTTTCTCTGTGAATATTCATTTTATTATTATAAATTTAAATATTTATTTTATTCACCTTAAAAAAGTTTACATTAATAAATCTATTTATCGATTTACTACTCCGACTAAGAATAAAAGTTACAGAACTCGAAAATAGTTTCTAACCAAATTAATTTTTGTATGTACCTAAATCAGTTTTGATGAACATTTGTTTATGCGATTCTTATAAAACTTTAATTTAATTTTTATAAATCTTGTTACTTTTTTTATCCCGTCTTTACTCTCCTATATTATATGTTATCCCAACTACAACTATTATTAAGGTGGTTGTTTTCCTGAAATTAGAAAAATCTTCTCATTTCGGCAGGTACTTGGTGTACTTAGGTACTTAAATGTCCATGAATTATTTGCTTAGTTTTAGATTTCATAATCTTTATCAGTTTCAATTGATCAAGGATCAAATAATTCAGATACAATATCTTTCAATTCAGAAAACATATTGTATGACAATGAACTCGCCAAGGTGTAGGCAACGGGAAAGAAGGTGATTAAAAAATTAAATAGATTATTTTATTTAAAAATTATGTTAATGTTATAAACTTAACTATGATACTTACTATGATCTTAAAATTATTACGATACACCGAAAAAGATTAACTATCCTAGTTGATTATCTAGCAACCGAGATGATCAAAGGCTGTCTTTAAAAAAATGTACGAGCTGCTTTAGTAATATTGCGGTTTTTTTTACATTACAAAATATATTTAATCATCGGTTTTTTTTACATTACAAAATATATTTAATTATCGGTTTATTTGACATAAAATAATTACAGCATTACCCCAACAAATAAATGCAATAAAACGAATTCTCTTCTTTATTTACTAATAAATTATATTATGTATTCTACCAAAAGAAAGAAAATGCGTTGTACCATCGTCATGGACTTTTATTATCTTTTATTATTGCGACTGTGTGTCGATATCGGAAAACATCGTGACAATTGATTCGATGAAAGCTGCTGTAATGGAAACATAAAATTTAATACCGCTAATAAATCAGGCGGAGGCAGGATACAGGCAATGAGGCGATGAGGCGATGAGTCGAGGCAATACAGGCTACGGACTACAACAGGCTACAGATTACAAACCTGAGGCCAATACAGCCCTGTGCTCGGAGGCGCCGCGACGGTTTATGGCGGCGAGCGACGCCCAGACGGCGGCGCTGTTGCCACGGCAACATAATAACGGCGATCGGACCATCTTTAATAGGTACGTTATACTTGCAATCCACTTAGTTCTTCTTTCCTCAGTTTCTCCGACACATTTTCCCCACAGTAACAGAGTACAGAGTAATAGAATTTTAAATAAGGTGGTACAACATTTTTTGTATGCATTCTTTTTGTTAATTCAGATTTTTAAACGAAACCCCGTGAATTAAATCTTTTAATATTAAATTCAGATTTGAATTGTTTCAAAATTTTGTCTTCTTTCACAGAGTCGCATTATTATTTGTCACTTGGAAAATTATTTCATCTCTTTCATATTAAGGTTATAGCATAAAAAATAACCAATGTAGTCAGTTAGGCTGTTTTTAGTTATCGACAATGATCTTAAAATAGTAGGAAGTTCAAAACAACTCAAATGTACCATAACCAAATCTTGTTATAGAAATTATTAATCAAAAGGCATTTGGAATATAATATATTACACATGCTCTACAATCTTTTGGGCGTTTGGCTACTAGTCGGGAGCTGAGATGATCTGTGAACCAAAGAAATTGTAGATAGTGGGTCGAAAACTCAAAAACCCCATATCTATGAAATCGATACGCACTTTAAGACGGTTCGTTTTCGTGTGATGCAAGGTACAACTTTGTCAAACTTTTTCTAAGATGAACAAGAAAATTCTGTAATCGTCCACGGATACCTTTTTACGACCATGACCAAAATATTGTGATGTGAAAGCTCGTGCTGGTATATCAACAAAATATTTGGTTCCAACTGGATTTTCCTAAACCATATCACCTCAAAAAAAAAGTTTAATTACGACTTAACTTCCCCACGCGCTATCCTAATTTGACGCCCACGTTTTTTTGTGGGAATATCTTAAGACTAGAGTTTATGTAAACAAACCAGAAACTCTGGAGCAGCTCAAAGCCAACATTCGAGCAGAAATAGCCGAAATATCCAGACACTTTAGGCCAAGTAATTGATAATGCCATAGAAAGGATTACAAATCGCCAGTACAAATCAGGAAGACCACTGTTGATGTTCCTTTTTTTTGTTTGGTTTTTTCCAATGTGATTTATAATTTCCAGAACACTTATTTTTCTTGCCCAAAATGTTTTATATTTTTAAAGTTGGGTGACTTATTATGCCACACCCATTAGTCTCATTATTAAAAGAACCACATATTTTATGTATAATCTGCCTCTAGAATAATATTTGAGAAAGGAGCAGAAATCCCGTACGGAAGTCAATACATTTTTTGATTGATGACAGCTCTTTAAAAACATCCACTTACGCCTGGCATATCCTCTAGAAAAACATTCACGGTTGAGAAATCACATTTCATCAAAAGAAATCAATAAATTTTCTTTCGATTCCGTGAAAACAGTAATTAATAGGCGATCAGCATTTTTCTAAGCCCCTCTGAAATACTTTTTTAAAGAGTTTCATACGTTTTTTGTGTTATTTCATACATTGAAGATAACATTATTTGTTTGCAGTCCACGGTTTTCACAATTCTCTTTGGCACAATAATCTATATCTTATTTATTTCAAAAGGAAAACATCTGTCGTAAAAAATGTCTGTTTTGTTTTATTACATAATATGAGAATATGAAGCAAAACGAAATGGCGGAAACGTTAGGGATCATAAACAACACACAATTATTATAAGAGTACCCTTATAATGGCTGTATTATAATAAATATGTTCTTGCAGAAAACATTAACTTGTTACATTTGACCTTTTCTGATATATCGCTATGCAAAGAGTGGTAGATAAGCTCAGTATCGCTTTGGTGAAAGATCACCATTCAGAATCGAAACGTTGCTTGAGATGGCTTTAGTCGTGTTTGGTGACCATATCTGAATAGCCGGGTATTTTTCTAATTTTATCTTTCTCATATCCTTCCCTTTCCAACTCCCAGTTGAGCACAGTTGAGACTTTTTTACGATAGTGACATTAAGAAAACAGAGTAATAAATTTATAGGTGGACATTTTTCCGTGAAGATTTTTCTAAACATCCGTTATTTTTTTCTTTTACTGGGGAAATGAGATGCATAAAATTTATTTATTTATTCTTGAAGTTCAAAACAAGTAATTATTTCTACAAATCTGAATATTGTTTTTGTTGATTTATAGCATGGGTGAGGAACCCTCTGCCCGCGAGACCTTTTGGTCCGGCCCGCTGAAGCCACTAATAGAACCAAGAGCAATTTTTGTTTATAGACATTACAATGTTTCTTGTCAGCTGCCTCGCGGCGCCGTCTGCCTTTGGTACGGCGGGTGACTCTATATATTTTTTAACTAAGGTAATTAAATTAACTATTTTTTAACCTAAGTTGCCATATTGACTGTTTTTTTTATTATTGAAGTTTTACAAACGAAATTATCGCGATCAACCTAACATACTCGCACAACGTAATATATTCAAGCCCACTGGGCTAATCGGTGACCCAAAGGGTTTGGGCAGAAATACTGGAAAACATGTTCTCCGCTTTGCGTGAGCATGTATTTTGCGTTAATAGTCTTGAATTTCAAGGAACAAAAAAAAATTCGGCGCACGTAAATGGTTTTCCTTAACATTTGAGTCTGTTGGCTTGAATTTGAGAAAGTAAAAAATACATTTAAAACACAATAACCGATTTTCTCCAGAAGGCAAGAGCATGTGAATCAATAAAATTTATCACTGAGATTTGAATTATTGCAATCGAAACACTGATTTTCTAGATATCGTTAGAATGTGAGGCTTCAATGCTTGAATTTCAAAAACACGAATATTTCAATCGGAAACCGGAAACGCTTATTCTTCCTAGAAAGTCGGCAAGTGAATCTTCTCGACTTCAGTAAACGCAAATAAATGTACTCGGGGTGCGAAAACGGATCTTCTCCCGGTTTTTTTTACGTTTACTTGAAATTCGCCCGTCCGCCATAATTGATTCATCTTTCGCATCTTGCCCTCTAGCTATTTAGCTCGTACATCGGGTTAGAAGTTGTTGGATTAAATATATGCCCAAATATAGCAGACCAATTTATTATTTTCTACATATGTGGACGTATGACATACAGGTATGTCCAGCCTGCGAGTAATATGACAAATATCCAAATGACTCATGACGGAAAAACGGTTCCCTACTCCTGATTTAAAGTAATAACATACAATCACTTCTAAAATACATAATATTGACCGATCGCGTGAACTTGGTATTTCTTGGGTTAAATAGATAAGCCAGAACTTGAAAACGGTCTGGTAAAAAAACTCAATTTCAATGTTTTTATGGAGGTATTGACGACCAAACGTCTAGGAGGCAGTCGAGACATTTTACTACCGACGAGACGCAAGCCGGAGTATAATCGTAGCAGCCGTAGCGGCGCATCGTTACTAAGGGCGTAGATGCTGAATGTCGTAGAGCGTTAACGGCCAGTGCTACGACGTCGTTTGGAAAACAGATTACGGCAAGATGGGTATTGGTTTTGTTTTGTAGAAGGCAAACTTAAAATACGTAGATAAAAACGTTCACTTGCTAGAAAATCTTTATTCAGCAGGTGGTAAAAAAAATATTTATACGGGTTTAATTTAGTCATAATATAGATTAAACTAGTTACATTATTTTTTCTAGAACTTTTTAGAAACCTCGTAAAAGAATTGATAACATAACAAACCATCTTGTTATCTTTTAAAAAAATTTCACTGCTTCAAAACATAGATTTTCTGCTTCAAATTATATGCTCTGGATTAATAGGTTTTTTTTATAAAGTTTTTTTGATGTTTTATCATTTACTTCTTTATTTTATTTTATTTTAAAGTAAGACAAACATTCCCTGTTTACAAATAACCTGACAATATTTAAAAACTCCTACTACTACTACTTCACAATAAGCGGAAAATATTGCTTGTGCAACGATACAGGATCCAGCAGAGTAATTGAACTTAGACGCCCGGGTCGGAATCCGACGCGTTTATCACTCAGCTACCTACCAGTTGAAATTATTGTTATTTTATTTATTTTTTAAATTAAATTTATCCAAAGACAGTGACGCTATGGTATCCCTTATGTGGGTGCGTTGTAATGGTAAAAGGGGTGGGGAGTGGAAATAAATGGGGAAAAAGAAGATTGGGAAGTACCTGAACATTCAGATCTGATCACCAACATGGCTAAAGCCATTTCAAGCAACGTTTCGATTTTGAATAGTGGTTTTCCACCATAGCGATACTGAGAGTATATACCACTCCTGAACGTAACGCAAATTATACTATTTAATGTCTTACATAATTCTAATGTGAAATTAAAAGTTTATTTGCGGACGCCGGGTATGAACCCGCGACCTCGTGACTAGCGTGACGTATTGGGAAATAATGTAATCCATTATAAATGGCTATCGACACATACTCGGTAAGAAGAGCGGTGAATACATTTAAAGTGAAAAAACATACACACAAAAATTTGTTTATTTCTGTTTTGAATGTGTTATATTAATTTATTTTTTTATCGGTGTGTGCGACACGAAATTACTTCGTTTTTTTTGCTGCACCTAACATTTATGTTCGTAATAAATAAATTAATCTAGATAAGCACCTACACAATTTAATCAAAAATATTCGACCATCTCGTCTCACGCTACGGTCTAGACGAGGCTGTTACTACCCAAGTTCCATTGAATTAAATTCTGTATGTGGAAAGGTATGTCCCCGCTTGAGAAAAATGAAAAATTCTTCCAGGGCGTGCTTCTAGGGTTTTAGATTATAATAATTTTATTTGCCATGGCATTAGAAAAACATCCTTAATTTTGACTTGTAAGTCATGTGATTTCTTAAGTAGGCCTTAACTAATTCCTTTGAGAAAAAGCTGTTTTAAAGCCACTTTTCCGTAATCCTCACTATTTAAATCGTATGTATGACATTGTATTCCGAAAAAAAATGTACCATTCATTTTTTTACTTCGAACAATTCGCTGTAGGTTAAAAATCATCAAATCTGTGTCCTAAAAAACCAAAAACTTTGATGACATTGGCGTTATAAAATTTAAAACTGTTTAGAGCAAGAAATATTTTTTCACCAAGGCAAAGAATTCGAAATAAGGATTTTAAAACCTACAAAAAATTTAGACGTAAAAAAATATTGATTCATCAAATGTTATTATTTAATTTACTCATTTATTAGCTATTCCAATCCCATGTGAATCCAGTAGTAATAATTGTAGTGTTAAGATTCTCAATCGATAAAGATAATGAATCTATGGAGAAAGGATAGATATAAGAGGGCAGCCGAACAACGGACAGGTGTGTTTCTGTGTTTGGTTTATTCTTGCTGCACTTTGGGTTAACGGACATCCGAAATTACAATTGACAGAAGCATGAAACCATAGTCGGTCGGGGCTGAGAACGCCGTCCTCATCTCCTTAGAGAATATTTAAGTATTACTTCGCATCTGTCGTGCGCTTCAATAGTCAGTTCCGGTTCACGGAACCACCGACAGACAGACAATACGGCCAGACAGTTCCCAACGTGTTACCCGAAACCAACCCTTTAATCATATTCAAATAGGGCACGTTGTCCTTTGCAAGATGGGCCGCTATTATTATTAGTATCTCCATGGCAAAACGGATGGGAAAAAGCAAATGTTATTTGAAAACAACCCTTAAATCACATTTAAATAGGGCACGTTTTACTTTGCAAGGTGGGTTAATATTATTATTAGTATTCCCTTGGCAAAGAGAAAGGTACAAAGCTAATGGAGTTTTTTTTAATTAACGGCACGAGACCAAGTAAGTGGCATCTGCTTCGGACCTGTTAATGTTAGTACAATTTAATTGAGGTAGAAAAAATAATTCAAAATCAGTAATTCTAATAGTTCTCATCGGTAGACTGTTTAAAGCTTACTACATAATTGCGGTTTCAGGTTTTCACGGCTCATTGACTGACTTTCTTGTCCAAGATACTTTTTAAATTCAAGTTGTGTTTATGTGCCCTTCATCTCTAATTTCATTCATTAGGCACTCAACATTTTTTTTGATTTATAAAATAAACACATTCTTATGTATTACATGTATTTAATAACGCAACTCTTTACAAACCACCTTTTTATAGTTCAGATGTGGTAGACTTCTTTTAAGGTTCGTAAGTAGCACAAATAAACATTTAAGTTATCATGGTATTTTCAATACAAATAATGGTTCCGGAATAGATCGAATGGAGTAGAGAGGCCTAATCGACATATTTTCTTTGCGACCTCTGGATATCACAATATCGCCGCCGGAAAGACAAAAGGGCTGAAGCGCCATTTAGGGAAGTTTATACTAGAGCACCTTAAAGTTTTATTTTATTTTATAATAAAATTCATAAGTCTTCAGTACCTGGTTGGATTTTGAAAAAAAAGTTGACTCAGGTAACTCAATGCTCTCACTGAATTATCTGAAGTGACGAAAAGCTAAAAAACGTTCCAAACTTGAGTTAAGCCTTCTCCCAAATGCTAAATATATTTTCGATGGCTGAAGGGCCACAAAAGTCTTTAGAATCAAACGAGAGTCAAAGCATTAGATGCAGAAAAAAAACTGATCAAAACTTAATTTAACTCATTTTTGTCCGAAGTGTCGCTTAAACCCCTTTGCCTTTCCAACGAAGATATGGAATATTATTCCGTTTTCATATTTTGTGGTATTAATCGTCTAACTAAGGATTCTAATTATTTTGTGAATTCACGTTGTATGGTAAAATCATTATATTAGCAACTTTTCGTTAAGAATCTCAATGAAATAGGTATGTTTAGGTACACAGTGTAGGTACTATTGGTTTTTTGAAGTTTTTTTTTGTTCTTCTTTTGATGAATCTTAAATATACAGAATCCTATCTAGTATCTAGGCTAATCTAGGATTCATTTTAATCGCCATTATGTATGATATAATCATACGCAGTTTTGTTATTTTTCGAAAATATTTTTTAATGAAACGGGCATACCTACTATTAAAGCCATTAAACGGTTTTTCTGTTACTCAATCTCTGAATTATAAGTTACGTATGCATAAGCCTAAGCCAAAGATACGAGTAATCTAGAACATCTGGCCCAATTTATGGATTCTATTGAAAAATATATCGTCACTACTTCTGTATGATAATAATGTAGAATAATACGCTGGTTTTTTATGTCGGCAGGCCTTCTATCAAAGTTTATGATTTTCTGTTATTTCCTCATATGGTAACCTTTCTAGCATTTTAACCAATCTGTGAATTATATCTATACTTAACTATGTATGATACAAGGATAGGTGATAGGATATAGGCCGTATCATTTTTTAGAGATTTAAATTTTATTTTTATCATCATTATTGCTTACCTGCTATAGAAATTAATTTTCTGTTATCCTCTCACCGAAAGTAATCATAAGAATTTATGGATTCTTTTTATTTTTTGCTATAATATAATCATATACAATGTTTTACATTTTTAATTATTTTCATGAGATGGCATTCCTAATATCTACTATTGAAGTTATTTAGTAAACAGATTTCTGTTTTACAGCCTCTGAATCATACATCTACTCTTCTACATAAACGTTACTATTCTTGCTTTTATCACACGCCGGTGTTGTTTTTTCAAGAATCGAATCTTTACGAAAAAGGCATTCCATCTATTGAAGTTTTAAAGTAAACTTTTTTTTTTGCTTCCGTTTTTCAGTTATCTGAAATTAAATACAGGCCAATCTAAGGATTTTATTTTATCATTTGTGCGTATGTATGAAATAAGCACCCGTTGATTTTTTCCTGTTGTGAGTTTTTACGAAACAGGTAAATCTGCCATTGAAGTTATTAAGAGGATTTTAATCATTTTATTGCATAAACGCTGTCTATGTGTATGATTACGTTTGAATAGACCATTGCCTACAAATACAAAAGATGGTCGTGGAAAAACGAAAAAAAAACAAAATTTTCAATAAATTCTAAGTAAATGGGCTACGGTGTTATAGTTGGTTAATGCGTCCGTTCTGGATAGAGGAAAGGTCCCAAGATCGAGTCTCGGTCACAATATATTATTTTTTCTTTTCCGTATCTTTTTCTATTTCTTAATGTTTGACTGTTATTAATATAATCCGGATTCTTGTCGCAAAAACACGTTGTAGAGAAAAACAATATCCTTTTGAATATTAAAGTGTGTCATTATGTTTCAGCTTAACACTAGACCTATAAGAGCTTTAATTTTTTTAATGTTAAATTAAGCTTAGTTAAGGTTTTTTTTTTTAATAATAATAATATTAAATTTAATTCAATTGAATTATATAAAAAAAAAAAAACTAAAAATACTTAGTTAAGGTCCTTACTGTAAGTCTTAGGTTTTACAGTTTTTTAAATTACGAAAACTCTAACATCGTTAGTCTTTCTCCAACACCATGTTCTAAAAAAGAGTGTTAAGATAACATTTTTTGTTAACAAAGTTAATTATTAAATTAATTAATACATTTTTATCGATATAGTTGCTGGTTTTGCCATGAGAATTCGGGTCCTAGTTGTTAATATTGTTTGCGTAGTCACATTATGAAGCGTGAAGCTTTAATATATTAATGTAATATAAAAAAATGTATTTTTTTTAAATAACAAATTAGAAACGTTAAAGCCTATGTTTCCAAACAGGCATACCTATGTTCCTAGTATTAATTCAAGTTGTCGTGTATAGGCATACCGCTAATAGATCCGTTAAAACCTCCACCTCTTTCTCATAAATGACACAATTAACAAGTTAGAGGGGTTACAAGGCAGTTCTCAATGATAAATATTCTCATAATACGTACAAGTTTATCTTGTATTGAAGCTTATCTACGGATTATGTTTAATAATATTGCATGACTAATTTATATAGCGCCCTGTTTGTGAAATATCACCTCGACGTCACTACTTGTTATAATATGATCATCCGCTATTTTTTATTTTTTTACTAACCTTAATGTTTGTAGTGGGCAGATGCGGCTCGTGACTTTTTAGTATGCTAGAGTGCTTAGATTGAAAAATACGACGTTATTGATATTGTTGTAGCCGAAAATAATTTTTATTTTTTGAAAAAAAAAAAAATTATATTAAGTTTTCAGTATTTTTCAGTTTTGGTGGTGCACTGCACGGTTTTCTGAAAAATATTCATACAAAAAATTAAAATTTGAAAAAAAAAAATCGTTTTCGGCTAAAATAACATCAAAGCCACGAGTTGCCACTGGAAGTGGCTACTTATTGGACAGAATGCCGTCGTTTGTTAATTGCATTTTTTATTATTTCTGATCACAACGGGCTTTGTTCAAAGTTCAAATGAATCGACCCTGCTGAACCTGCTTGAACTCGTCAAGAGGGAAACAAATAAATGAACGATAAGCCTGTTAATGTAAATAATTTCAATTAATAATACATGGCTAACGGCTAAATACGAAAAAATATATCTTCGAGATTTCAATTTATTAATAGTAAAGTTTCGTGGTTGGAAGGTTTAATTTTAAAGGGTACCCAAACGAAGGGTAGGTACCTATGTTTGTATTGACGACTTTCGAAAGATCACATTGAAGAACTCTTACAAAATTTTATATTTTTTAAGGTTGCTCATCTTCAGTAGGTATGTGAATAAGTTTGTGTTACCATTGACAAGCCTTTTCTCAATAATAATAAATAATTAATTTAATTTTCGTCGCCTAACTTTTTATAAGCCCGTATCATAATATAATATATCTATTACGGATTAACTTCAGAGTTAATTACAATTTTTTTAAAAAAACTTGTTTTTGTCCGATTCAGACGGCTTTTCTAATGTATTGAATAATTAGATTATATTATTTATCTAAAATATTAAAGATGAAATACGTTATTTTCTACAGAAGAGACATCTAGTCCCATACGAAAAAATAATAATGAATTAATGACATCCAGTGTAATATTCTGTAAGCCTTCAAATATTTGGTAAATTATATTATTTTCCTGCCGGTAGATGTCAGGCTCATTCTTCAAAAGCTCGTTGACGGGAGATCTGTGCACTAAAAAGCTTTATTTCCAAAGCTCCGAGCATTGTGAGAGCGTGTCGAGGTAAAGCTTTTCAGTTTGATTCACAGAGTTCTTACCATGAAATTCATGAACTATTTATGATATTTGAAATAATTTTCTTTTGAATCATAGATGGCACTAGTGAATATTTCGATATGTACGGATTTTTTGTTGCTGTTATTTTGTAATATTTTGTGGCTTCTAAATAATTTCGTTTTTATTTTACTGACCGTGTAATTTTATTATGATTGAAAATAGTTTGCGACATTTAAAAAGATTTGTCTTTGCGTATATTGTAAATGAGAAAAGCGTTGTTTTGATCAAGACAAAGGTTGTTAAAAGTTTGATAGCAAGCTTTCCATCTATCTCAATTGCTTTATGGCGTAACGCTGCACGATATTGTTGGAAATGTAATCCCCAGCGGCCAATAGGAGAAAAGAACATAAATTCAAACTGTTCGCGGCGGCAATATTGGTTAATAAAGTAATAACCATTACCAGCTATAAAGCCACCCGCTCGGCTCTGCTGGAAACTAAATCAAAAGGCGTAAAGCCAACAGCATTGCGACCATTGCCACCGCCACCGCCACCGCCACCGCTGCGCTGTCGAAGAAGATTTTATGGGGTTGTTTCACTGAATATTGCGAACTTCAATATCAAAAATAAATACCTACATAACTGTACAGCAAAAAATCAGACAATTCGTTTTATTTTATGCTGTAAAGCGATAGGAAAATCGATGAATTCGAAAAAGATAGCGTTAGAGTTGTAGTTGTCAAAGTATCATTTACAAAAAAATTAAAACGGCCGGACAAACTTGGTTCGGTAAAATGATTTTTGACCTCTTTTGTAAAAAAAATGCATCTTTACTTTTTTTTTGAACTTTGCAAAATTTTATCTTTCCACCTAGCATATGTACAATGAACGCTTACTAAGGAATTCTGTAAAAACATCTTAGCATAGAATAAAAATAGTAAAATATTTGGTTAACCGTGTTCCACTTTTCAGAACTACAACATAAACTTTTCCACCTCATCATAGGCCGTATTTTAAAATAATAATAGTATTATTTTCATATTTTAAAGATTTCTGTGGATGCCAAGATCACAGTGCTTATACGAAGAAAGTAAATAAAATATTCTTTACCCATCCTCACACAATGTAGATTTTCGTTAAGCAGAAAATAGTTTATCTACGAGTATAGTATGTTTTTATTAAGCAGAAAATAAACTTTATTATCCTTTTTCATCTTTACTCCATTTACAAACCTTTTAAAACATAAAACAATATCGAAGTACCTATCAAACTTACAAAAAGATAAAAACAGTTACTCTCCTTGCTTTGAAAAAATATGCCCCAGGCAAAGACAATAAAGTATGAACATTGCCATTTATTTGGTTTCGTTTCATAAATAAGTTTTTATTGTATAAAGTTATATTATAACTTGGAAAAATATAAATTATTATAGGTTATGTTCGTAAAACAAGCTCTCGAAATGATTCCAATAAATACTTATTTACGATAAATCAAAATTGAAGACGATGCTCGAGGAAACTCTGTTTATGATTACACTAATAAAACATAATATATCATTAGTTTTTAGTGCACACAAACATGTTTATGGCAGTCAAATACTATGAAATAAAAGCTTCAAAGGGGGAGGGACTATGTCTTTACTGTGTCTCGTTGATGATAGTATATATTTTCCTGATTCACGATGGAACTAACTCGCCAATTATTATATTACCTAAGTGTATAGTTGCGTAAGTACTATTTCTTTCCTTAATTCTAAAGCTCATTTTTTCCCAAATATCACCTCAAGAGCGTTGTATAAAGCTAGAAAATATCTTAATTGGTAATGCTTTTCACAAAGATAAAACGAAAACTATTTTTTTTATAATGCGTCGCGGTATATTTTCTCCCAAGAATGAGAAATTCAAAATATCTTAATAAACTTTCACAATAAACGGATAATTGTAATTTTTTTATTATTTGATTTTCAGAAATTATTTATGGATTTCATTTTCTAAGTATCCTCATCCTATCTGTAATATCATTCCCATATTTAAGAAATTAATTACAGATGCTACAGTTATTACCTGGTCCTGTTAAATCGTGGATAGATACTTACATAGTTTCGCAGAAAAGGTCTGTATAAAGGGATATTCTTAAAAAATGAAATGTTAAATAGATAGGTACGTAATTAGTTAAGGTCTTCTCTAGTTTCCGAATAACTTATACGAAATGCCTAAGGATTTTAAAAATTGAAACAATAATAATCAATAAATCACACGATAAAAAAAATAAAAAGTGGGTAAAATGTTTCATTTCGTGACGGGGATTTAAACCCAAAAACCTCCCGGTAACCGCGAGACTGTTCTTAACCAATGCTTATTGTAAGCGAACATGTTGTTTTTCGTTAATTTGCTGCTAGGTGATCTCAAGGAAATCTATTCGCACGTTGCTACGTATTACTTGTGATAATTTTTATTTTATTTTAAAAAGGTACGAGTATAAGTATTATCTGATACCTACATACATTTGAGACACCAAACACATTATTACAGACGTTATCAGTCTTCATCATCAAGCGGTATTAGAATTTTAAGTTGAGCTCGACATGTCGATGGAAAAACCCATTTTTAAGTCATTAAATATGTACCTATATCTTTTTTGGTGGTCTCAATTTAAATAAAAAAATCACCTCCTTCCCGAAAATGAACACAACTCATCAATCTAAGGTTTCCATCTATTTTTTTATTTTTTATTCACACAATGAAGTATCAGTCGGAAGTCCAAAGCCGACCCTGGCTGAAGACATCCGAGCAAATGGAGCCAAGAAATAAGATCAATGAGATCTGCTTGCCAATGAGTAGCAGGAGGAGACTTGCATATATTAAATGTATACTACTATCTGAATGGGAAGTGCCACTGATGATTTGGTTAAGAATCTTCTGGACATTTTATATCTAAAATATTTAATACTATTATTGTATTTATAAAATTAACAAACATTAATGAATAATAGTCTGCCTTTAATACCTCGCTACAGTCTCAATAATCTTGTACTGAAATCTTTTTTTATCTTCTCTTATTTTCGGTAGGTAGATATGTCAATGCTGCATTGCCGACGATGGAAAATACGTTGAGAGCTGAAAATAGTTGCGTTAATAATGCGTGCATTCGTACTTATTCATAAACTATTCATATTTGTTTAAGATTGATTTTACCATGAGGAAAGCTACCGTCTATAGCTTAGATTTAATTTTTTTGAAAATTCGGATATCGATGACACAAGTGGTGTTCCCCCAAAGTTTTAAAGCATCCACAGATATAACAGATAATACAACAAGAGGAAATGATATTATGCAAATCTAACGAATAGTATTTATGGATGAACTTTATCTGACAGGATGACGCAAGGAATCTGATACGCAAACTGCCGTCGTGAATCTGATCGAGCTTACCAAACTTTGTCTCCTCCAGCAAATAAGGTGCTATAAAACCTAATGTACCCACCCACCCACTTTCCTCCCGGCCTGTGTACCTACACCCACAAAGCATCTCCTGTCTTTTGGCGCACCAGAATTCTGGAAATACGGCGGATCCCATGGCTGAGGAATATTACTGTTTGAGAGGAAATGGCATTATTATTATGATAGGTATACCTCCAACTTTTCACGGATAACGGAGGGTTCTTGGGACATTCTTAACTTTGTTAAGCCTTCTATTTATGTAGTAAGCGCCTTTTTTAAAATTATACTCATAATATGTTTTTCAATAAAATTATCAAGCTTTCCAAATACCTATTATCGATTTTAGTAAAATTTAAAACTAAATATCATATAATATAATTTTTGGCTTCACCACAGTTGTAAAAATCGTTTTCAAGACAAAAAAAAATATTGTCACTCCTAAAAAAAAAATGTAGGTACCTAGGAGATATTTAAAAAATCGAGTAAAATTATAAAGCTAGGGATTATTTATGAATTATACTATCTTCTGAATAAATATCAATGCGTTCATAAAAAAAAAAACAAATTGTACCTTCTACTATGTAACTAGCGAACCAAAAAATGCACACAAAACGTATCCCCTTAATTTCTTGACTTGAATTGTGTTTAAAAATCAGTTTGTGTGAATAAGAACACCGTTCCGGTTAGTGTAATCCATCGATCCTGTCGTTCGTGTTTAGGTAAAAATCAAATACACTCCTCTCTGGTACGTGTAAGTATTTAGGAAAACCCTTTGTTGCTTTGTTTAATTGTATAATTAACACTGATTTTATAGTAGGTATTTACACTTGACTAGCATCTTAAATTTGATTTGGTAATTTGATAATTTCTATGCTTTAATAAAATGTTGTTTCATTAAAAGTGATTAAATTGTTAGAAACTCAACTAGGCACGTTTTGAGAACATACAATAACTGAAAACCGCGGCATTATTTTGCTTGATTATTAGCATAATATCCCCCGAAAATCGCCAAGTAAAGCATTGCAAGTCATGAAATTTCGTTCAATGATGCAATTAATTCTCGTTCTGAAGTTTCTTAAAATGTATTTCCATCACGTCTTGAAATAATATCCATTATCTCCGTCACGTTACACAGTTAACTCAAACAGTTAAATCTTAAGTTAAATGAATGACATTTTACTGTTAGCATACTTAAAGGGGTAGGAATTTGGGAACACTGGGGTGGATTTATAATATTCTTGATAATGTAATCAAATTTAATTGGTACGACTTTACCTTTAATATTTTGGTTTCATTCATTCATTACATTTAACATTTGTAGCTAAGTGACATTTATCGTGAAAACATTCTGAAGCATCGTAATTTCTTAAAACTATATTTTGTTCCAACCAAATTTTAATTTAAAACAGATTATCGGAATTTAAAATAATTATTTACATTAAAATTACTACAAAATAGTTGATTGGATTATTTTATGGAATTACAGGAAAATAGTTGATTGGATTTGTTTGATATAATTGCGGTTTGACATTTTTTGAGAAAATTCTTTTGATAAATAAATAACTGTTTCTTAACGTTAACCTTTAAAAATAAAGATAAATACGGCTTGACTCACAATTTCGTCCTTTTTTTATAATTACTTAAGAGAGAGAAAAGTGATCAGAATGTTGATGTTTCAGCCTCAAAAATCACTTATTTAACATAAAAATCTTAACAAACCACCAAACTGTTTATTTTTTATATTTTCATTTTATTTTTGGAAGTATTTTATTTACAATAAAATATAACAATAATTGTTACATGTTTAATACAGTTTAGGCAGTAAAAGCAAACATAATATAGCGGTTCCACACCATGAATAATTAAGCTTTTTGTTTTTAATAATAACAATAACATTAACGGACTGTTAAAGTTATTTGATGTAATATTTCAATTTAAGTTAAAATTCATGAATATTTTTAGATTTAAAGGAAGATTGTTAAAGTAAGTTATTACTAGAGATAGAAGTAGGTATTTTGAGAATGTCTAGTGTTCATTTTGGGATTTTTATGTTATTCTAGTTTGATTGGATATTTTTTAAATATATTTTATCTATTGTAGGTACCGAAATTAAATATTGTTAAAAGGGTTTCAGTTGATTAATTAATAAAATTGCTGTATGTTTGCTGTGTAGGTTTAGTGATACATTAACATGTGTTTTAATATACCAATTTTAGAAATCGTTTTACTGACACATTCAAAGAACTGCGAGTTAAAGCTGAATTGGTATATTAACGAATATTTATGTTTTAAATATTCGCCTAAAGTAGTTATAAAGTCAACTTGATATCGATCCATACTCGTATAGAACGCATGCATAATAATTTGAAATACCTTTAAAAACAAAACTCAAAGTTGTATGCGATATTAGTTTTTTGTCCTTTATTCATAACGAATTTAATAACCTTTACAGGCACAGGGTGTGCCAGCTACCAGATACTCCGGACAGCCGCAGCTTATCTTCTCTCGGTGTCTTTCCTTAAAGTGCGAACGTGACTGTCATCTGTTTCGGGACTGCTTGAATATTCTCCAGCAGTCCGCAGCGAGGATCTCAGGCTCGCTGGATGCCGGGTATGTTTTAATTGTGTTTTATTTATTAAATACGAAAATTGCTGTTACTGTCGAAGGCGGCATGTACAGTTTTTAACACCGGACCAAAGGCGTATCATTGAATGGATGATGTACGAGTACGTGGTCTTTAATATTTGTTTTGTTGATGATAGGGGTGGGAATTCAATTACAGTATGTTATTATCCTAACGGGAAGGGAAATTTTATTCACTCAGGTGCACATGAGTAGTTGATTGCAACAAAATATAACACAAATCAAAAACCGTCTTCTGAAAGGAGTACGTTTCATAACCATTTATCAATCATTGGATTCTTGCTTCATAATAAAGATTGGTGCTTTTGTTTTGATCCAGTCTGAAACTTTTGTTTGATTTTATCTTTTGGTGTATTCAATTATATGGGTATGTAGTTTTATAGTTTGATGTCGTAGTACTTAAATTGTCTCTGTCCGTGAGTGGTATTCTTTAACCGGGATATTAGGGGTGGAGTTTTTCAAGACCTGGTTTTTATTGAGGATTGAGATTGCGAATGAATACGGTTAGGATTTGAAGAAGTCGAGGATAGCGGATTTAGGGTAAAGGTGTCTAATTGTCGTAACGTCTAGGTACTCGAGATACTTTAAAGTTTCAGCATAGTCTGTATAGCATTGTGCTTGTCGAATAAGCTGTATTGTTGCCTTTCTTGCTTTTGGTATACTCTATTGAAATATTAGTTGTACTTCCCCATGACAGTAGAATTGTGAACAGTCGCTCAGTTTCAGTTAGAAGGTTGGGGGAGGCTGACCTTTTTGTGTAATACTTTGCTTGTGTTTTTGTATTTAGAGTAAGTTTGTTGTAATCGAGCAATTGTTTGACGATAGCAAGACTGTTCTTAGCGTTAGCGTACATCGTGTTCCAACAATGCTCTAAAACAACAGCAGCTTATTTTCCGGTTTGAAACTAGAATTCTCATGATGACCCAAAGCATACCGATAATGTATTGAAAAGGCTCCAAGAGTAACAACGAATCGTTGAAAGTAGACTGAAAAGTGAGTTTTTTTCTTCCAGTAAGTCCACCTACCTAAATATAGTTTTGTTACCTACTTATTATTTTTTTTTTCATTCGTTTTTTCATCATTTTTTTTAAGTTGAAGGATAAATTTTTCCGTTCAAGAACTACAAAATCCCCAAATGTTTAAAAAAAATCTGGTTGCTGGTTGAAAATAATTATTTAGAAATTCCGAAGGACCTCCTTTCCTCCGTTCAACCCGCGTGATGAATTTTCTTCAACACAGCAAGGAGATGGCCGATAAGAGGTAAGAGATGGTTAAGGGTAACTACGCAAGAAGGCACCACGAGTTCTTGAAATATTAAGCAACACCTTTGAGCGGTACGCGAATATAGCTCTTAAATTATGATGAATAAGGGTAATTTTTATTTACTCCCCGTGTCTCGGGGCAGGACGAATAGAAATGTTCAGTTTGCTGGAGTAATCGTAGTAAATAGGAGGTGGGGGAGGGGTTATACAATTACATCTAATGAGAGGGTTGTCGTGAATTTAGAAATTGAATTAGAATTTCTCAAGAGGTGTGCAGATGTGCAGGTAAAAGATTTTTTATAAATTCTTATTGTTTTATGTTAGGTAGTGTATCAGTATTTACATGTTATGTAATATATTTTTTAATATTCCATTACACAACAACTGCTGAATGTCTTAACTGTCTACTCGTGTCGCATTCTAGAAAATTGATATGTCTTTCTATTTAGAGGAATCTAAACGCATATCCACAACGGATTTCTAAAACAAACATCCCTTTTGGATATAAGCTAGTGTTAGCGTCTATTTTATATGCTTTTAATATAGCCCTCCAGAATTTTCGTATTTTTTTTTATCGCTTTCCTGTTTGTTTAAAATATTGATTTAGCATTTATTCGTAAATTAGCTGATATACGAAGAAATACACGTTGAATTTCAGCTGATGGCAGTGCAACGGATACATTCTAGCATGTCTTTGACTGAAAATATATCTACGAGCAAATTCTTCACACGATAATTATATTTAGTGAATACAGTACAAGAGTCCCACTATTTCCGACCGTCGGAGCCAGTGGGATTATGGGATTCCCAATTTGAGTTTGTTGTGAGGTTAAAGGTAGATGGGAGGGGACGGAGATGTGGAAGAGGAGGGTCGGAAAGTACCTGACTTTTCAGATCTGGTCATCAAACACGACTAAAACCAATTTAAGCAAAGTTTCGATTCTAAATGGTAGTCTTTCACCATGACGATAGTAGGACGATACTGCTGAGAGAATATTTCACTTTAGTGGTATTTGTGTCATGGTTTCAGTTGCTTTGTTGTTTGTCTTTTTATGTTGTGTCCTTCATGAATATCTACTGTCTTCTATCTAATGAATTTAAGCTTAATTATTTTACATCATAGCTAGATAGCTACCTCCGAGTTGGAGCTCCGAAATATTTTATTAACCTGCCTGACTTTGCGAAAGTACACTTTTTTGACAGAGGTAGGTTTGGTTGTTTTGAAAAGTACATATCAGGTTACTAAACTAACATAATCAATATTCGCTTTGAGCAACATTTCTATTCTAAATTGTGGACTGTCACCGGGGCGATACGAAAAACATATTCCAATCTGGAATAAAAAGTCTTACATATAAAAAAAAGTATTTGTCAACACCTATATACATTTAACTTGTAATTTTCCGCGGTTTGAACCCGATATATTTGTAACTAGAGTCGAGGATTTTCTCTGCTGCGTAGGCCAGAAACTCAGAAACCAAATCTGTGTGCGAAAGGTAGAACGGAATCAGTCAATAAACGCAGATGTTCAAGAAAGCCAAAACAAGATTTAGTATTTTGTTTTTTGTATTTAATTACGTCATACGTCGCATGTCTTTTTTCAAAAATTAACAGCACGTTTTTTTTATTTTCTTACTATTCTCATTTTTACTTGATAGATATGTATCTAAGGAACAATTCTGCATACTGAACTCAAAACTTGCTTTTTTTTTACTCGTTAACTCAACTAAAATAGTTTTGTGAAATGAGTAATATTTTTTTACGATATACGTGTTTACCGAATAGTTGAAACAATATTTTTAAATGAGCTACGTTTTTTCTACCTAATCACATTAATGCGCTGCATAAATTATTATTATGGTTTTTGCTAAAACATTATCGAAATAAAAGATTACTTCAAAGAATCGCAAGAGAAGAAAAATCTAAAATCTAGTACGATATTTCCAGCAGTGAAAATAAACTATATGCATTTATACTTTACCGTCGATATTATTTTATATATATTTCGTGTCCGTACACAAGCAACACTATGATTTTCCTAGCATATCAAATATATGATTTGAAAGCGTCTAATATGTATTGGAATAGCATACCTTGCCCCGAGGCATCCCCACCCGACTCCACCCCTGGCCGGCCAATATGTAAAATAATACACAGCAAGTAGTGGACGATCCCCGGGGAGTATTTTTCCAAAATCACTTCTTGATAACGTATTCTGAAATAAGGGTAGCCGTTCAATACGTTAGTCCCGGAGAAAATAAAACCTGTTTTCCTAGTTTATGGATTTTTCAATCGAAATTTTATGCTTATTTTCCGTGTAATATTGGTATATAGTTTTTAAAATATTTTTTTAAAGATAAAAATGCTTATCAATGTAAGTTTTAATGTTGTAACTGAGAATGAAAGGCATTCTGAGCATGTTGTTGGTGAGGTATCTCTATTTAAACGTTGCTTGAAACGGTGAAAACCAGATATGCGTCCCTCTTGTCGTTTCCTTTCCCTTTTTATTTCCATCAGCCTAACAACATTCCCCAAATCGGGGATGATGCCATAGTCCCACTGGTTTCGAGCAGTGCGACTCCTTCTTGTGCGGTACGTGGTAGAAAAATTATTCCAAAAATGTTTCAAGTCAAGCTGAAGTCAGATTTTATCAGAGTGGGTAATAAAGACCATTTTGGATATTTTTCCATGTCATATCATCATTTCACCTATTAGTGTGTAATACATAGAAATTCTCAATATTCAAAAAGTATTTAATCATTTTTTTATATTTTTTTATACTCGTAGTTCAGCATTCATGGTTGTACGATTAGGAATTTGCTGAACAATTTGGTACATTGAAATAGATTGAAGAAGAAAATACGTACAACGAAAAAATCACATGGTAACTACAGCTTTGTCATAAAATTTATAGTAATTTTACGTGAATGTTGAAAAAAAAGTAAGTGAATTGACAACACTAGAAATAAACGTCAATTTCCTTTGAAATAAATAAAGTTTGATATTTTTGTTCCTGATTTTGGAATTAAAATTACAATATGTCCAAGTCGACTGTGAATTGATAATTGCATATATATTTTTTTATATATACTGTACCTACGACATATTTTAATATTACAATAATTCAATTTTACTACCCTTAGTTTTTTTCCAATCGGAAGGTGTTACCTACTTTCAAATATGTATTTATTTCAATTTGGATGAATATATATTTCCCATGACTCTACGTGTTAGAGCTAATGGCTCGAGTACGTTGACTGCTATAATAGTTTAAAATATTTGCGAACTTTACAAAGAGCGGCCACGTGACACAGTAGTTTCCCAGCTTGTGCTTGTGCTCGCACTCGCTCCCCGTTGGCTCCACATGCTTTTGCGCCATTAAACCTTTAGGAAATTTGTTTTCCAGTGGTTGACAACCAGCATAATTCAGTTGGAAAGTTAGTTGCTGGCTGTGCACACCGCACATGCTATCGTTTAGTTGCTCGCGGGCCCCCACTTCTGTCCCGATTGTGTGAGTAACTGGCGCTGGACGCAGCCGGGTAAACAGACCCAAGTCAAATTACTCAAGCATCCATATTTTTCAAATATAATTTCCCACGTGTATCAGCGAAACGTTAGAATAGTTCTAATTTAAATTACACGTTTTAACGATCGAACGAATCAATTTTCGTGTTGAAAAAAAACCGGAAACACTTTACGTATCGTATGGGAGCAATAAATATTGTTAACATCGATCAGTAATGAGATTGTTTTGAATTTTCGAAGCCCTTCATAAAAAAGAGATTATGAATAGTTTCGAAACATTATTTCGAACTCAGTCGAATTAATGTATTTGTGGTTCTCTTCTTCTGAATGAGTATATCAGTAGGTACGCATCGCTTATGAAAAGTAATTTTTACCTTAGTCCCTATTATCTAACTGTATGCGTTTAATTAGATTTATAATTATGTCAATCATCGGCTTACTACTATACTACTATACTTTGTCTAAACACTATTTAATCGGCTTATAGAATATGAATGTACTATGCTTTGTCTAAATACTATTTATTAGAGAAGTTGTAATTTAAATTTAAGTCCCTATTTTAAGGTGGGTACCATACCTTAAAAATATCGTACTGTTTTCTGCAGGATTTTTCCGGGTGGCATGTATAGCAAGTGAAAAATATTTTGACCAAAAATTGGCCGATGATATTATCTTTGGTTGAAATATTACAATAAAATTGATCATAAAATATAAGAATTCGCATAGACAACAACCGGAATAATGGTATTTTTCCCTTATAATCAAGAATGTTTGTTACAAGAAGGCATTATGAACGTGATTTATTTAACCAACATATTTGTAGAAGGTAAAAAGTAGTAGAGGCCGCCGCAGGGTTGCTCTTCATAAAAATTTCCGAGCAAGTGACCCTTAATGTCGGCAGTATATCACAGGTTCACGGAATCTGCCGCGGCCGAGCGTAATAGATAGAGCTAATATTTATGAAAAGTCGCCTTTTTTCGCAAAAAAATATGTATGTAGCGTACGGCTGCTTCGGTTATTCCATATTGCTTCTTATCAAGCGGCGGTCAGGACATGAAAAATTGTGCTGCCACCCCTTCCAACTCCAACCTCCCACCCTCTCACATCCTCCCACCGTGCTATACAGCCTTTCAATATTAAAATATGTACTTCAATTTCAGTTGTCAGAAAATATCTTCTCTTATTCTGGAAAAAGCAAACTGTATTTTTGGACATCTTTTCACAAGAGTTGAATAGATTTAGATATTTTTCTATGAGTTCATCTCGTCCGTCATTATAATATCTATTTTTAAATTTTGAAAATATTCCGATATTTCTAGTGCGTTTTGTAGATAGCAGGTTGTTTTGTCATAAGTAAACCTGTATGGTTTATGGACCCATTTAATCATATTAGAAAGTCAATTAATGGAATAACAACTGGTTATAACAACACCACTCCTTCGATACGAGGGGCAGCTAATGACGATAAGTAAAAACTCGTCTAAAAACAAATGTGTTGATATGATTTAATTCAGCACTTATAGCTGAGCAAGTATATTTCATTTTCCAATAGACGAAGTAAACCATCCTGCCCCCAGCTAATATTCAAGATGGTCTCCCGTAACACGAACAAGTTTTTCCTTTTAGATAGATTATGACACTCGGCAAATAAATAGCAATGAGACAAAGTGTATTCCCGAACAATATGCCAACACGGTCTACGTTTCCAATATCACACCAGGGACATTATGTGAAGTAAAATATGATGCAAGCTTCACAGTATTATGTACAAGAAGTTTCGTGCTAAAATATTGTTTCGATTTTTCTGACGCTGGAGTTTTTGAACATAAGTAAAGTGAAAAGTTTTCCATATTTTCTTTTGTATTGAAGTATTGCTATTAATTTTCACAGAATTCGACATTCAAAATGTTTGATAGAAAGTTATCACTATTTTGTTTGCTTTAAAGTCACGATGAAAACATTAACTATTTCAGGTTTTTTAATTGTTTAATAGTGTCAACTAAATATTAACTATCGGAAGAAAATATCAAATGCAAAAAGATAACTATTTTAAATGGGCTATCCAAATATGATATATCAGTAGACGTGAATCAAATTTGCTTATGAAATATATAGATTTTCAAATAATCGGTCATTTTTGAAGTCGTAAATATTAATTTACGTACCCACATAATATCTTTAGTCAGTCCGAATTGAAAAAAATTTTTTGGACAATTTATTTTTAATTTAATGAAAACAAGGAATTAAAATGAAAATAAGTACGCTATTTAAGATTAAATAGTTTTTCAATAGATTTTAGAAGTATTAACTTTATTTTAAAATGCTCAAGTCAAAATTGACCGAAGCTTCTAATACCAAGCACCAACGATATAATTTCATATTTTAGAGCAGAAAAAGTGATGCTATCTTTAAAATATTCTTAAGTTGATATTTTCAGAATGCAAATTTATAAACCTACCTTGTGTAGCCTTAGTGCTACTTTTTTTTTTCATTCCTATCAATCCATTTTATAATCGTAATATTTCTGTTCGAAAAGCCTATCAACTGCTGAATTTTAAATCAATCAGTCCTATCGATTTCGACTAGACTGAAATACAGGCTTCCGTGGCTCCTTCGTTAATCTTCTGCTCGATATATTTCAATACCATCAATATCCCTTGTCATAAATGGCTCAACGCATATTAACGTGGCGATAAAATATGTATTAACGCACATAATGTGAAATATGGATTTGGCCCATCCGCCGCTCCGCCGTGATTTCCATTTTAATAAAATAAAGTACTCAACCAGCAGTGGTAGCAATTGATTGGAAACTCTCCCGTCACATGGTTTGTACTTTGTACAGGGTAGCTGGTAGTACATGCCACAAAGTATTTATCAGTAGCGGAACTGCATGGTATAAGACCCCGCTAAGGGGACCTTTGACTGCGGGAGGGAGCTTTGAAAAATAAATATAAAACTTTATTGTTATACGTGTAATCAAGGTTATAGATAATATTGGTAGAATATGGCACTAGGTTTATCATGTTTTGAGTAACTGTAACTATATGGTATCATTATGTTGGCGTGTCTGTGTATCGATTACATTTTAGAGTTGTTTTAATGAATGTGAAGCTTGTTTAACATTTATTTTACTTTATTATTATACTTTTAATTTACCTGAATTAAACTATCTAGAAAAGTAATGGAGGGCGGTGATATTTTATTTTTCAAAATGGGGCTTAATATTTGAAGTTCCGCCACTGACTACAAGTTACCCTCTGGGCCTGGACGGTGCGGTCTTACTTTGAAGTACGGCTCCATTTACGGGATTAAATTTGTGATGCATTGTCGCGCTAAAATGAGCTGTCACATATGGCGAGTCGCGACTCGCGACCCTAAACCGGCGAAAACACCCGTGTTGAATATTTTACAATAATATTTCAAACTAAATCGGAATGTTAAGAACGTTTCGCTGACCGCAGAGATCTGTAATCCGGGAAACAATTTGATGATAGCGGCTTTTGGTGTATTTTTATTCAATCAGTGACTTCTGTGGGTGCGCCTGCAATATCAACTTTGAGGCAGTTAAAATGCGGCGCAATGCATTGCCCGCTATATAACAACCAATGTGATAGTAAAAACAAATATGCATAAGTAGCTACAAAAGTATAATTATATTATTGCGTTTAGTACCTAAACCAAAAATAAACACCGAATAAATTTTTGAAAACACCATAGCGTATAGTCTCTGTGGCAGGTTAGATTGATTCGCAGTGCAAATATATGTATATATAAAAAGTAACGATACTAAACACATGAAATCTACAAGGTCTGGGTTTTGTAATGTTGATGGTTAAGTTTGATCATTAAAATATTCAAATTTCTGTTTTCGATCCTAAAATATATCAAAATAATAATAATTATCCACAAAATTTCTGTTATTTGTAGTAAAAAAGGTCCCAGTGTCTTTTTCTAGCCAAAGACAACTGCCGTGGTAGACAATGGCGACTGGGATTGACAATTCAAAAGAAGTCTTGAGATTTTGAGCCTACGAACAGCGATTAACGGTTTTAAATTATCGTCGCCGCCTCACCAGCGGTCTATAATAGTCATTGTATAAACTTATAGAAACCGAATAATTTTCCAAATTTATCAAAAATATTTATATTGAAATAGGTGAATCTATTTTTCACTTGATTTTCGATCACAAATTACACTAGGACGTCTGCTGGCCTAGTGGCAACGTGGTTTGTAGATATTAGCCATATTGTGTATCTTCTGATCTGGCTTGGTCTCTCCGATGACAAGGATTTAATCAATTAAGTGAGTGATGATCGATGGCTACATTACGGTGATGTTGCATTAAACAAACACACCCAACTAGATGATTAATATAAATACACTATGTTGTATTCTGTGTACTGTACGATATGCGTGTATAATATTTTTGTATCAATAGTTTGTTACCAGTGAAAAATCACGGGATGTAACTTAATCTTTTAAGAAAAATATAACTTGCCTTAATCCACTCTTTTCAAATATTGAATATTGTCGGTTAAAATACATTATAGGTAGGTACTTTAGTAGGTGGGGAGGAAATTGAAAAGATTGTTTTTTAAGTTTGATAATTTCAATTAACGTCAGTTCAAAATTTGAAAAGTTCACACTCGTACGCACTCACAAAGTATTTTTGTAATAGTTACTTAAGTATAAACACATAGCGAAGAACTCGAAAGCTTTTTTTCATCCCGTTCATTAAAACTTGTTTTACCCCTTCTTCTATTATTTTTCTTTCTATTATTTTTACAAAAATAATCAAACGAGGAAGATCTTAAATGGATCCTAATAAAAAGAAGACTGCTCTACAATTCGTTAATTTTTACATTTAAAAAATCAGAAACCGAATGTTATATTATAAAGATGAAATTGTTTTTTTTTTTTAATAAAAGTGTTCATCATTTATAATGAGTTTGGAATTTTAAATTGAATAATACTAAAATATATTTTATATAACATCACATTAAATAAAACATATTTTTGTTTTAAAGAATAAGATTACTACAGATGAAAAAAAGGACTTTTTGAGGAAAATTAGGACTGCCTAATAGAGGACTGAAAATGTAAGATGAGATGCCTGAAAGTATGAAAAGTTAAGGAATAATGAGTGTGTTTAAAATTAAACATCAAACTTACTGTAGAGGTATTATATAATATCAAAAAATAATAAAAAATAGCATGTTTATACATATTAGTTATAAACCATGAAATATGAATTAACTCGATAAATTTAAATGAAAAAATTTCCAAATTTTCAATCGTTTCCCATATTAGTTACGGATAAAAATAAAATTTTGGTCTTGAAAAACGTCTATAATTTAGTGAATATATTTATTTAAACTTCAAAACAGATTGTTTTTTAATGTACCTAAACTATTTTTCCCTCCATGAGAAAAAGCTCATAATTATATATCATGTTATATAACTTCTAACTGTTTCGTCTATGTTTGTATCAGTAATCACTTGCAATTAGCGCAACAACCCTTAGAGCGCTGCCTATTTCGAGAAAAAACTACCACTTCATTCGGTCTCCGGTTGTTTCTTTCCAGTTGCTATTTACAAAGAGTGTATTCGATTTTTAAATAACTTCCCATTATTTGTTTGCTTACTTCTTCTATAGAAGCCCGGATTCTGCAGTACGACGGTGTGACGGCATTATGGTATATGCATTTGATTATGAGTCGAGACATTTCTGGTTCAATTCCTATAGGCGTGGATAAGGTACAGTTAATTAATATTTGTAACCTCACATTAATATATTGTTTAGGCATAGGGATTGCTATTCCGTCTATTTTTATCACATCTATAAGAAGAAGTTGGAATATTGCATATGATCGCATATTTTTGGCATTATGTCGTCTCGAAGAGTTTCACCAAAGCTCCTGGCAAATAAATAGCCGTTTCAGCAATGTGTTTTTTTACGATCGCTATGAGATGCTTTTTATTAGAAAATACATGCACGCAAATATCCGACGAAAAATATTTCGGTGCCAGATAGAATCGCGGGAAGGTTATTGACATTTATTGTACATATTTTGGCGAGGGAGTTTGGGTAGCGCTTAGATTCAATATTCGAATTTATGCAATGTATTCCAAAGACAATCTGATTTGGAAAAAATATAGCCAGAAGCATAAATATGAATACGTTACGATGATATTTCGTTGGTTGAAAGTTCGGTTCCCTGCAAATAGATTGAGATCGAATTCCGCAGCGGGTACCGACTTACTCCTTAATTAGTGTTTAATTTTTTTTTTAAACTTACGACGGAAAGTTCTTTAAGTAATTATTTAAAAAATCTCATAAAAACTTCAGATAAAAATAAAACTTTTTTTATTTATTTTTACGTCGTGTTTTGATGTTTTAATTAATTGGTGGAATATTTTGTAAGAAACGTTTATTCAGGTAGGTTGGTAAGGATGGAGTTACTAAAAGATCCATTTTCAATATTTTTTATTTTCAACCACAAAATTCTTTACTTTTATTAATTATTGACAAAAAAAGCCTCACGAACATGGAATTAGCTAAGATTACGTGGTTTTACATGGATAATATATTGCCTGATTACGGAAAAGGTAACTTTTCGTCCCGCTTTATCCTAATTTTCTGGTCTAGATATAATTGCAATTGAGCCTGCCTACCTGTAAATAAATATGTAAGTTGTAAGTGTTAAGTATTAGGCATAGGTTAATACTAAGTTTTAATATTATGTTAATTACGCTGTAAAGCGCCCTTGAGGTGATATTTATGTCACGAAAACGGCGCTATATAAATCAGCCAATTATTATTATTATTGAACAATATTTTCAGTGACAAATCTCTCATCATCGGGTTTGGTATGCTGCAATATATTTTAAAAAAAATAATATAAAAAACTTGAAATATCGATAAATTTGTATTTCTTTAATAATATAATAAATTTAAAGAAATAAATATGTAATATCTTCGGAAGCTAGGATTTATTATATGCATAAGCAAACAGACAAGCCCCACCACTACAAGAACACACACAGTCGGATAAAAATTGTGTATGCATCATTTAGCTACTGATTTATCATGCCAATCCCGCTTTCGGGTGCGATAAGGAAGGAATATTTTTAATGATTCTTTATTATTTGTTTTAAAAAACAAGCACACCATTTACAATTATTAAGATGTTTTTTTTTGTTATATACCTACTCGGCTATTAAATGTGTTGGATAAAAAAATAGTATAATTATTTTTATTTATTTTAGCATAATAATATATTTTTTATTAGATTTATTATACATGATAAACTTTTAAATTTAATGCATATAAGAAACAAATTTAAAATTTTACAAAATAATTACAAATTATAGTACCATATAGATACACAAGAAAAATAAAATTTCAGGCAGTGGTGATGATCAGGTCAATGAGGAGAAACTCTTTCAAGAATCAATAGGATTTCACTTCTGAATCTCTCCTCACTGACATGAAATAAGTCGATATCGGAATAGATTTTGTTCAGGAGCAAAATACTTCTCCCCACCGGCAGAACCATTGGCAGGTTGGTCCTACAGGCAGGAAGATATAATAATCTATGAAGACGCTGTCTTAGATAGTCATCAGGAACATAGAAACTTACGCGCTCCAAAATAGCAGGGTTTACAATATAGCCCCGCAGCAGTCTGAAGAAGTGAGTGGCGGCATACCCCTCTCTCCTGAGCTGTAAGGAGTGAAGTCCGAGCGTGCCCAGGAGAAAGTTCGTTGGGTAAGCCGAATTCGATATGAACACGAAATGCAAGCTTACTTTCGTACACAATCTCAAGATCCTTTATAGTGGAAACGCGTTTGAGATTATGATCAACATAAGTGCCTGTGGTAGGTGAGACTAAATGCTCAAAAAGAAAGAACTACATATTTCGAGATATTGAAATGAAGCTAGTTTTTGTCGACTCCATTCAGAAATGTTATCGACGTCAGCTAGAAGAAGCAGGCAACCTCTAATACAGTTTTTAAGGTCATCTGCAAAAGGAGAAAGAGAGAAAACGGGATTACTTGTATCATTAATAAAAAGAGAAAAGAGAAGTGGACCTAAGATTGACCCTTGGGGAACACCCGAAAGAACGGAAAACTCAGCGGATTCCGTGTGTGACAAATTGCTCGAGGTAACTTCTGAAAAATTGAAGCATATATGAGGAGAGAAGCCCACTTGGGTTAAAGTTTGGCGAGCAAGATATCATGATTCACGGTATCGAAAGCTTTGGAAAAATCGTTATATGAAGCATCAAGGTCTATTTTGTATTTAGGGATGCTATCTGGATATTATTTTTCAGGAAAAGACAGTGTGAACACACTGAACATGGGTCTCGAAGAGATAATTTTAAGACAGCACCGCATTCCCATTATTTAGTACATGTTTTAGTACATCTATTCACCGATGTACATATGTGATCAATATCCGATAGATTACCCTTTGTATATATATATACGAGTATATACTCGTATATTATTGCAACTTTTAGATATTTTTTTCTTAATTTTTCCTTTTTTTTTAAATTTCTATTATTTGTAGAAAATTATTTTTTAAAATTATTATCTTATTCAAGGTAAGGTAATGCAAAAAATTACATTTATAAAATAATAATAAGAAATAAATAAATAAATAAGTAAATAAAAAATAAAAATATATGAAAATAAAAATAATAATAATGACAAAAAAGTAAAAAATAAATAAAAGAATGTAATGAACAGAAATTATTAATGGAAATATATTAGGCCTCATTTCTACAAAAACGCCATCAAGAGGGAGTCCATCCTGGCAGCGTTAAGATTGATGGGGCCAATAATTTACTCCAATGCGCTTCTATGCTTGAGTTCGGGATCTGACGGGGATTCCATGATGAGGTTATTTCTGGAGATGTAAATCCTTTCCGCATTCCTGCTACCCTGGTTCTCATAAGGGCTGCAAATCCCTGGAATTCGCCCCTCGGTGAACATACCGGAAGCACTGCAGTGCCTGGGAAGACTGAACATCATGCGGTAGGCGTTGTTGTACTGGACCTGAAGCCTTTCCATGCTACTCTTCTTAAAATTGGTCCAGAGCTCGCACGTGTATAGGGTAGTGCAGAACGCCAGGAAGAGTGTCCTTTTTCACTGGTGGACTACAGAGCCGAAATCTTCTACTGAGCATGTTTGATTTCACACTGAGTGCTCGCCTTGCCTGTCGATGTCGTCGTCATCCATTAGCTTGCTGGTGATGATGTGCCCTAGATATTTGGTTTCTTCTACTACCTTTTTAGAACCTCACCGTTCAAGAAAGCTGGAGGAATGTTTTTTCGGACCCTGCCCGTATCTGATAACCATCAATGCCGTTTTTAGCGGATTGTAAATCATGTTTGTTTCCTGAGCAAACTCTTCGCAGATATTCAGGAGGATACGTAGCCTCTTATAGACGGCGTCATGAGTACCATATCGTCTGCATAGCTCACATTATTAAAAACACTGTCCTCCGATATGGCAGCCCACCTTAGCATTATTTAATCTATGGGTCAGTTCTTCCATATAAAATGTTAAACAATAATGGGGACATGCATCCTCCTTGTCTAACTCCGCTTTTCAGATGAAAAGGTTCGGAAAATCCATCTTCCACTTTACCAGGTTTTCTTGTTGGCCGGTGCCAAGTGTTGAGAATGTGGACGACCTTCGATGGTATACCCCTTTCTACGAGTTTAGTCCATAGTAAGGGGTGATGGACTCTGTCGAACGCCTTACTGAGATCAAGAAAGCACGCGTAAGTAGTTGTTTTCTTTTTCGATAGTATTCCAACGTTCGTTTTACGCAAAAATATCGCTGTCCGTGGAGCACTCCTTTTTAAAGCCCCATCTGATTATCGCTCGTTTTCATGTGGGGGTCCAACCTGGTCCAACAGAACACGTTCAAATATTCTGGCGATAGAGGTAGCGATGGAAATCGGTCTGTAATTTTCCTGTAGAGTTATGTCGGACAATTTCGATTTGATAATCGGTATGATTATTGTTTTGGTCATATCTTTAGGAAGGGTATCCACTCTTAAGGATGACAGTAAACAACGTTGCGAGTAGTTGCGAAATCGCTCCTCCTGCGTGTTTGACGTGTTCGATGCTCAATCCATCGTGCCCTGCTGATGTCCCAGCTTTCATGTTTCTGATGGCTGTGTTCACCATGTTCACTGTGACCTGGAGTTCAATATCATCGTATTCTGTCAGTGGGGTTTCGTTTGAAGAGACGGTAGCGGAAGGGGTTTAGTGGCGAAGTGCAATTTAAAAATGTTGGCGATGTTTTCCGGATTCGTTTCTCCATTGATGTTATTCGGAACTTTACACCGTACATTTAACACTTTGTTTGACTTATTCAAAATTTTTAAAGTCCTGTTTATCGAAGTCCCCAGCGATTTTATCCATCTGAGTTGTATGGGAATTATTTCGGCATTTTTCAATGCTGTTTTAAAGGCAGCACGCTTTGCTTTTTTCTATCCTCCGCGATAGACCGTCCGTGTGGTCTCCCATTTTTGATCCAAATATTCATCGCTTGTCTGGATTCTTCGTATTTACCTCGCCACATAGTCATTCCATCCACAGACTTGCTTATATTTTTGGGTGACTCTTTCTCCCGAATGCTGAAATAGCAGTGTTTCGTAGCGCGTCTACTATATTCTCGTATAGGTCTTCTATTTGGGCGTCTTTAGGGTTGCCACTATCAATGTAAATAATATTTTTTCCATGACCTACGTAGATTTTTTTTGCGAGCATACATTGTATTTTTTCGATATCGCGTATATTTTTCGATTCCATGTAGCTGAATCCTTTATCATAGGAGCATATACTTCTGTTTTAGGGATTCCTTTTGGTCATTAAAGTCAACTCGAGAATGATCTGTCCAGTCCATGTCATAATAAATTTTCATATCGAGGATTTGCTTAAAGATATTTTTCGTAACTAGGCAATGATCTAACCAGCTGGTGGTGCTATGCGCGTCACTTATGTATGTGTAGGAATCGTTGGGTAAAATTTCGATGTCGGCACATATGTATTCATATTCTTGACAAAAAGATTTCAGCTCTAGTCCAAAGAGTGAATCGATTAGCGTTAAAGTCACCGATAACAATTGTGTTGCTATAATCTTTTGTCGTCAATAATAGTTTGCAAGGTAGCGAGACAGTTGGAATACTCTTCGAAATGATCTGTTGTGCAGGTTGGCATATAGATCGTAAAGATGCTTAATATTTCAGTATTCAAACTCACCTCGATTCCAGCCATGCGACAGTTGCCCAGCGGGATTGTGGTGGCCCTTAATTGTTGTCTATAGAGAATCCCCCACTCCGCCATGCGGTCTTCCAAGTAACGGCCCGTCAGAGACATTGACGGCAGAGGTACCCAAGCTATTGAACTCCGGGTGGATAAGGGATAAAAGTCAATGTCTGTTGGGAGTAACCACGTTTCGGATCACAACGATATCGTGTAATTCGCAAAGGTCATGTATGAATTTTACTGAATTCCGAAACCGATCTACAGTTCACAGATATAATTCTTAAATTTTTATATTCCATTTTGTTGTATAGTGGCTGTACGTGATTCCTGCGGAACTCTATTCCCTCCGGCCAAAGTTCTTCTTCCAGGTATTTCGATACCTCTGTTGCTTTAACAACGATTTTAAATGTGTTAAACGGGGTTGCACGAAAAGGTTGAATCTTCTCAATCTTAAATCCTTCCAGATTCTTTCGTCCACAATTTTTGTATGTCATTTTCGGTAGTTTCTATATCAAATCGTGATATGTAAACAGAAACGTTTAGTTCTGCTGATTTTAGGGTTGTCGATTGAGCTTTCCCTTTTTGATTCCGCTTTTAAATTTTCTCGTTATTAATTTGAAACCTTCTTCATCTGTTCGTGAATGTTTTGACCAAGTGGCCCTGGTCGCGCGCTCCCTGCCTTATTGTCCGCCAGCCAACGTGCGTGAGCTGTTAGTTGGTGCATGTACCGTATTGGTATTGGTAATATTGGTATTGTTATTGTCGGTGAGTGCAGACGGTGGATTTGCAGACGCGTGCGGATTGCCTCAGTATTGGTGCGTAGATTCTTCGGACACAACGGATCCATACGATGCGCGTTTTTCAGTATATTCCGAGTACCCAATTATTATTGACACTTCGTTTGTTTTACAATCGGTTTAGAAGAAACGTCGCGCTCGTTAGAAACCTCGGAAGTTCCTTAAGTTCCACTCTAAGAAGAGCTAGTTCTTGTTTAATTTCAACATTTTTGGTGGCCGATGATTCTCTTAGCTCGTCCTTGATTTGGAGATACTTCAAATTTCATCGCATTTAGGTCTTTCAGAAACGTCGACACTGTCGAAGAAAATGGGAACTTTTGCAATTGTCTGGCGACAAACACCGGCAGCTTATCAGGCTCAGTCTCCTTCAAGACCCTCAGGATGTCCTGGAGATCTCGGTGGATCCGGCCGCGTTCTCCTTCCGCAGTGTACGCTATCCGGGAGCTTGTTCGTCTTGGCCGCCTTAATTTCATCCTCCGAGAATGGAAGTGCACAGTTGTAAAATTGCGACTTCATCCAGTGTGTCCGCCTTGTTTTGCATGAATGCAAGGCACTCGTTAATAATTATGTTACACGAATTACACGAATTACTAGTCATCGCGCTACTTTCGTCCTTCTATCACGATTTCAAAAACCGTACTAAAATAGGTTAATACTTATCAAGGGCTCCCCAAGAAATTGATTGCAAACCAAATGTTCTACTTTGACTAGTTGATATTTTATCATCAACAATAATTTATTTTTCCTCTTCCATCATCCTTACCATGGTGAATTGGAAAGTAACGCGCCACGCTGGTGGGGTGGTGTTTGTGATTACTACAATACCCAGATCGTAATTCTAGCATGTGTTTGTTGGTATATAATTTTATAATTCTCGTACAGAAAAACTTCTAAATTCTTTTTTTTTAAACAACCATAAAAATCAAAGATTTAACCTCTTTGCTACTGCGGTCGTTATTATTTTAATTTTCAAATTTAATAAAAATTATATGTAATATAAAAATTAACACGAATATTTTCTTTGTAATATTTAAAGATACTCTCCGAAACAGTACCACGATCCCGGGGTGCGAACATCCATGTGGAGTGGGAGGGAGAACTGAATACAGTCGTCATCTCTCGCCATCCCCGCCAATAAATCCTGATTCAAACGAATGCTACCAGTCTTATCGAATTTAAATACTTATTCGATCAAACGCGACCTAAACAAGCTCCAATGCCAACGGTCCGCTCCAAAAATAATGCGAAATATTTCTCTTTTAGAAATAAAAAAAAACTTGCACTATCGCAAAATCATTATAGGTACACTAAAATATTGAGGTGTTTGTTGTAAACTTTTTGTTATATATTTTTATGTGTAGCTGCACGAAAGATCTTTTTTTTTTTATTTATTTTAAAATAGTACAAAAATAAATAATAATACATAATATGTTTTAATGCAACCCTTAAATTAATATTTCTTAGTATAAATACATGATTCAATTAAAGACTTTTTACTTTGTGACTTTTTTCTGAAAGGTAGTCTTATTAGTTGGTTCCTATCCTTCGTCTCATGTCTGAACAATGGAAGTTTTCAATTTTTTGATTCTGAATGGTGGTCTTTCACCAGGGTGATACTCAGAGTATCTACCACTCTGGAACGTGCCGCAAATATACTTATTATTATTTTTTATGAATTAAATGGACCATCTAAAAGTTTTTGGCGCACGGCCAGTTTGAATCCGCGATCTTTGGATTCGTAGGCAAGCATCTTATCACTCGACCACGGAGGCCGTCACATAAAATAATATAAAAACAAATCTTAGTTGCATAACAGAAAATTTGTACGTTTGACTAAAAAATCGAACGGTGACATCTGGTATTATAAAATTGCACAACTTGTTTTGTCTGTAATTTCTAGATCAACGTAAACGTTTTTAGTTCGTCAGACTATTTCTATGAAGCTTTAAAATATCCAACTGTCAAAAAATAAGATATGGCGTCATATTTTTGTCCCATTCTTATTTATTTAATAATAAAAAGAAATCGGGTTAAGCTAGTAATAAAAAAAATACAGCTTTCCAACAATGCGTGTATTTAAACTTTCGGTGTTTTCTTCAGTAATCTCATACAGTAGACAGTTAACAAAATAAATCTTTAGGTGTAAGAAAGCCTTTAAGGGTAGTGATTTTAAGAATGGGTCTGCGGGAGTATTTAATAAAGTTCCAGAACAACACGCCCCGGCGCCGAATAAGGTCGGTGGCTTTAAAGCAGGCGGCAAAGTGGATTTCGCGTCTCTCGCTGTTGGAATCAAATTCAATGACGTATCCGCCGCGAATCGCAATTACCAACTAAACACATTGGCGTGCCCGCGGCGGCTGGGGGTGATTTTTTCACGCAGGTAGGTTTCAGACATGGAGGGCAATTTTTCATTCCAATCGACATTTTGATAGCTGAATGAAGCTTCTGCAATGCATATATTACAACTTATTTATAGCGATACATGTGATAATTCAGTATATCTATTTTGCTAGGAATATAATAAAGAAATATTTTCAATTTGGAACTACTTTTTTGATAATCGCTATTAAAATACATTGAAGAGTCGGAATTAGATTTTGAAATAGATCAGATGATGCAGATAGTAAGATGGTATACAAAAAGTTTAACTAAATAACTGAGAGTATTAAAAAAATAACAATTCAGATAAATGTTATTAAAAGTTTACAACACCAGTTTTCTATTTAAAAGTAAATTTAATAAGAAAACTGATTTTAATTTTTTTTTTAATGTCAATACCGCACAAAATCTCCAACTGTCTGTAACCAGTAGGACACCCCCGATTGGAATATGTTTTAAGGGTGAAGGGAGTGGTGAGGGTAATGAAATAGGAAGGAGGAAGGTTTGGAAGTACCTGGCTATTAAGATCTGGTCACTAAACACGGCTATTTCCATTTTAAGCAACGTTTCAATTCCAGATGGTGATATTTCACCAGGGCAATACTGAGACTATATACCCCTCTGCAACGTGCCACAAATATACTCTGTATTATTTTATTTTAACCATCTGCGATATAACATAAATCAATTAAAATGTATTTGCACACGCTATGATTTGAGCCCGTGACCTCTGGATTCGTTGTTAAGAATCCTAACCGCTTGACCAAGTTATTAATTAACACATATACATGTGATGTTTCACTTACCGGTCCAAATTATTCAGTATGTGTAATTTATGGGTAGAAGTTTAAGGTTGATAAATTACTTCACTACCTTCATATGAACCTAATGTTTTAAATTAGAAGTATTTATTTCAACGAGGTAATATCACTTCTCAATGTACGATAATTACTATTCAATTCTCGGCTGAATTTCTTATTTATACCTTTGAGCAAGAAAAATACACAATAAACACCTTATATGTTAAAATATATAAGGTGTTTATTTTGTATCTTGTAAAATGAATGAATCAATTTAATGTATGTGTGTATAATAAAACAATAAGAAAAAGCACAATAATGCATTTTTAAAAACATCGGTAAAACTTAAACAATGTTTTGAAAACGTTTTATCGTATCACAGTATTTTTCGCGCAAAGTTCCGCAGCACCCCGAAAGATTAGCAAAGTATGATAAAGAGCTATTGAAGTATGGAGAAGGGCTGTTACCGCCCGCCGCCACCAAACAACAAATTGGAAAATGCAAATGCGGTGGCTCGTTTAACTTTAACAATTTGTTTAGAGGTGTAACAGCAACAGCTATACTTCCCTTCTACCATCCACCATCCACCCTCCACCCTCTTCCTTCCACCCTACCGCTTCTGTTTCCCTGCTACCCACGCAACGGTACAACTGTGCGAATTGAGAGTTTTGGTTAAAACTTACTCGGATTCGGGTTATCCAATATCCATGCCATGGAATGCGTTTTTTTAAGCAAATTTGATCGAATAATACGAAATTGTTAAGATAAAGAATTAACAATAAACATTAGCAAATTTTACGGAAGTTCGATAAGTAGGATAGCCTCTTTAAATATAAAGTAAAAAACTTGTTGGTTGTTCCGAAGTCGCAAAAACTATGAAATTTGACACCAAATTTTGATCGAGATTTTTAGATCAATGAAACTGTTTTCAGCACGCTATATCATTTCTATCGTGAGCTAAAGAGTAATATCTATTTAATTGTAAAAAAAAAGGGATGATACAGCGCATTATTTGTTCCATTATTTTAATTATTCAATAAGTTTAATGTGTGATAACTCTCAGCCGAAGCCAGTTAATAGCTCCTAGCTGTTTAATAATCATTTTTGTTGGAATGCATTGGTGGCATATTATTATTTCCCCTGACCGTTTTTTTTTTACAGTTTTGTCAATTTATTGTTAAATGTTAAGTTAATTAAAAAAAAACGCTCATATTTTTTTAGTAGATAAATAAAAAAAAAATAAAAAAAAGGTATATTCGTAAAAAAGCATTAACTTTGTTTTTAACCACTTTTTATTAAAGATTAATTTAATATTGTCCTGATGATGGAAGGGTACTCGAAACCGGTAGACAAAATATTAAATTCCAAAAAGTATATGTTCTATTTATAAATATAAATAAGGGTTTCTGGTAGGTATTATTAAAAAATTGTACTATTTTGGTTGTAAAGTAAACGAAGAAGACGTCTTCATTTTCATTCCCTGTATAGTGTGGCCACGGGGCCGTGTGGAGCCCCGGTGGCGGTGTGGGAGCCCGTGGCGCCTGCGGCCAGTTTGCAAGTAGAAAGCAAACCTCAACTTAGCACGATACAATATCTCCTGGAGTATAGTCTGTTCAGCTTTCATCTAGGATTAAACTAAAATAATATATTGCTTATAAAATTATAAGAACTTAAATTAAATTTGATTCTACAATAACGGGAAAGCTTTCCTTGTTGTACATTAAAGACTTTAAAAAAAATATTTTAATATGTAATGTTCATCTGTACTAAATTTAAAAAAAAAGATTACACTTATATGTAATTAAAGTACCTTGGTTGTTAAAACATTAATATACAGACTTTTTAATCTGTTAGTTTAAAGGGTAGGTACCGAAATTGTATTCTGGTTTAACATTGCTCACATCGCGAGTAAAAATAAACCAAAACTTCAGGAAATCTGATGTCCAGAAACAAATTCGTCTCAGTTTCCCTTGAAAAATATCGGCAAAATATTGACGTGACCAAATTAGTATACCATTGGAAAATAGCATTTTATGTTTCCAAATTCGAAATATCTTTAGTAGGGCTTTTACAAGTTTGAATTGAATTTCGATTGAATTTACACTATTATTTATGTACTTATTTTGTATTTACGCCTTTTACATAACAATTGAGCTTTTACATAACAATTGAATGTACAGTTGTAAAATATAAATCAGTAAAATAATATCAGTAAAATAAAATTATCTACCTGTGAAGGGAATAATAAAAAATGATAAACTAATTAAACACAGTTTTAAAAGATTTGACAAAATGTCGGTTATTTAAATATGTCATTAGTTTATACGTGAACAATATTAAAGAGAATTTAAAACATTTGTATTTGTAAAATTTATTAAATATATTTTGGAAAAAAATGATAAGTAAAATAAAAATAAAGAAAACAGCGAAAAAGTCAAAAGAAATTATTGTCATAATAATATTTTGAACAAATACAAAGAACAAAGCATCAACAAGCCAGTGATACAAAACGCGGTCTTTACATAAAAACAAAAACATTACGAGTATTTTACCGTCTTGCTATTTCGAATTTACTTCTAACCAAGTGGTTAAAATTTTTTTAAAAATATTTAGCTTTTATTACTTAGTTATTTGAATATTTGAAGTGCGAATTTTGGTTGCGTTTCAATTGTAGGTGCCTGCGCTGTGGTTTGGTGAGACGCTGATGATTTTTGGTGATTGATGAATATATTTGATGGTGATGTCATTTTCTCCAATCATTTGTCTTGTCTCAAGTTCACTCTGTAAGTCACCCAATTTTATTTCGCTGTTGTAAGTTTGATTGTTTCTGGCTTTTACCACATAGGATAGCTTAGACTGGTTTACTAAAATCGTTATTAAGTCATTTCGATCCTTGAGTTCAAGTTTGATTGGCTGGTACTTATCTATCTTTAGTACACCCAACCTGTAGATCTTTATTTACTTCTTACTGAACGGATTATCTTTTTTTTTTCAAAAGAGAGGATACGTTTTGAACGTCCTCAGATGTACGAGCTGTATGAGATTCGGAGCTGCTTTCTGGAATATTGAATAAAATGACGTTTTTGGCCTTAGTTTTTCTTTCTTCAATTTCGTGCCAACATGTCACAAATAGTCGCTTCCGCCATTGACTGGCAAGAATTCTCTGTATTTCTAAGAGGTTTTGGTAAAGTTTTGAAAGCGGTCAACTATACCTCAATAAGTGCCACTTCAACCACAAGTTTTTCAACAATAACTGACAGCTCTGCTGTTTTTGAAGTTATTTTTAATATTTGATCTTTTGGAACTTATTGGAAAGTTCGTTTAGCATCTAGTGGAAGCTTTGAAATAATTAATATATTTCAAAACTGTATTGTCTCGCTGACATCTGATGACTCATCTTGAGTATGTTTCTTAGATGGTTTGATGGTTTTAAGAGCAATATACGAATGGTATAAATATATATTTTTGTTTATTAAGAATGAATTGTTTAGCTCCCCTGGAGTTTAGTTGGCGCTGTCAAACTCCTAGCGGGCTATGGGTGTTTCGTTTCAGACCAAATAAATGTTTCACACGTTAAAAGATTCTTTACAGCACTTTACTTAACACATTAAAGAATCACTTAGATCTATATACAGATAACCTCTGAAGCAGTTTATGATAATGTTCATTAATATAGCTCACAGTTGTTTGGTAATCTATCGTAAGCAAAAATATAGCGTGTATTATTGCAAAAGTTTTCTATTTCCTTCGAATAAACATGTCATCACTCATGCAAACTAATTCAACGTATGTATTTGATTTAACTTGAAGCAAATCTAATTTTTAAACATTTGATTATTGTAAGAATATCAATTAAAGATATAAAAAAAAACAAATATTGTTTATTCACATCAAAGCAAGAATCCTGAATAAAGTTCAAGACGTTTGAGAAAAGCGTTTGTCCAAAGCTGTGCACCAGAAGGCTCAGAAAGCCGAGGAAAAAAAAGCGTGTCTTGTGTAGGAGGGGGAAATATCTAAGGTATTACTGAAAAAAATAAATTCATATCCTCACGATTGAAATATGAAACAGCTCATACCTCGAAATTCGGCAAACAACATTCTTCCCGCTAAAACTTGTGTTGGTATTAGATTGGAAGCAAGTTTCCCGGCTAAGTGCTTTAAAATGGTTCTGAGGACAACGTAGAAATCGGAAGCTTACAATAACACAATTGTTAAGGTTGTTGTTCTCCATAATAAAATATGTGTACTCAACTTTAACGGTCTATCTTGTTGTTTAGTTAATCAGAAGGAAAACTTCATTTATATGTTCATGTTATCCATATTGGATCGGTTAAATAATTGAGGAAAACATATCATAAACGATTCTTATATGCCTTCTTTATTTTGTATTACACGCGACTGTGTGTTTTTACCTTTTTATTCTTTACAGGAAAGTAAGAGATTAAATATGTGATTATTATGACTTATTCCACCATTAATGTAGGACGTCGGTATGTGCGGTACTACACGTTCCTTGTATTTAAATAGTATCTACGGTAAAAACATTATGTTGGTACGTAAACTGAAATAAATCAAATTAATATCTGCATAAACATTTGCATAACTTTTATCTTCTAATCATTGTAACGTTAGGAAGTATTTTTTTTCCTTGAAATTTTCAAACTTTGTTCGAGGCTTACATTAAAAAAACGTAACCTAAGCATCGTTGACGTATCATATTATTCGAAACATAGTTAATATATTTTGATAACCTTTCTTATTGATGTTAAAAAACTTTTAAAAGGGTGTTACTAAATAATTATCCATGAAAGTTATTGGTTGAAGCATTACATTCATCTAATACAAACTTTGAAGACATTAGTATTTGCGTATTATTAATGTTTTATGATTTGTTTCAAACAATTGTTTAGTTTTATTGATTACATAATTCGTAACATATTAAACGTTTTACTCTCTTTTAATACAGCAGCTACAAAATTAATGTCAAGTGAGGCTTGTGTTATGAAACTTACTTGAGGGAATTATTTCAGATGTCCACTCGTCAGTTTAGGAGAAAACCATCCACTAATAGGATTATGTTCAGAAATAGTAAGTTATAGTTTCGAACAGATAAAGATGTTTTTTTTCAATTGAGAATGTATTTTCCGATGTTTTCATTTGCAGTAACCGTTACCTGGAATGTTTGTACCTACATATTCTTTCTTTATTATAATTGATCAAATAAAATTGTTTTCACAGGAAATAATAAATATTATATTCAAGTAATACCCTTTGCATTTTCAAAAGAAAATCTTTTGATATAAAAGTTTTTCAAATTATATTCCGAAATTCAAAAATATATCCGTACCTTTTGGCATCTACTAATGTACTTTTTAAAACCCTGAAAAATTCATCTAAATTTTAAATTACGAAACCAAAAATTGCACATAGATATTCTATAAAAAATGTCAACCCGAGTCATCCTGGTTTAAAACATCATCGCCGATAAAATTAGCAAATTCATTGGTTTTTTAAGCATAATTTTAGTCATATTTAAAAAAAAAATCTAAAACTGCAATGTTTGCTTGTACTTGTAATAGCCAAGGTTCGCAATTTACCAATAAAGATGTTACCTTAGAGTAACGATATAAGAAGGTATATCTAATATTTTTACCCAACCTATATAAACTTGCGATAAATCATTTTCTCCGGGTGTTTACGTCGTGTACCATGAGAGAGAAAGAGACAAGAAAAGTCGTCCTATAATATTGCAACACTTCTAGTATGTCAGAATGTTCTCCGTCCGTGCTAAATTCACATCATAATGCGAGTCGCATAACTTACGTCGACGGATTTTGACGTTATTTCCTAAATTTATGTTGATTAAAATACTTCCAGTGGTTATACAAATAAATCAAACATGATTGTGATATTTGCTTTGCGTGAATGTTCAAATAAGACCAAACAAAGATTATAAAACATCACTCTTCAGAGGTATTTCAACATTTTTATAAATTTTTGACCGAACTTTAGAATTCTCACATTTTTAATGATATAAAGACATAAAATCAACAAAAATCTTTCACTATTATTTAGGCAATATTTCTGTTATTAGTGTTTGTGTGGTATTTTGACGTTATAAATCATTTTGATGGTGTATTGATATTGTTTTGTTTAATGTGTTCAAATATGTTTATTAAAAATGTCAGAATTCCATGTGGGCGGTAACTAATAGGCTACGCGACATCCTTTAATAAATCTTTGTCTCTTTTCTATCGAGTCAGTTTAAAGTCAACAATACTGACTACACTGTTGTACAAAGGTACCTCTTCATGTCTTCCAAGGGTGTTACTAATATTCCAACGTATACATTTTATACATTTTTCACGATTACCTGCGACACTAAAAAAAAGCAAGGTCTTGTAAATCACGTTTGTCTAGATTCTGCAAGTTGTGTTGTCTCAATAGAATATATGTGTCTTATATTAGATGAATAAATTCTGGAACTCAAGAGAAAGTGATTAAACTAGCTGTGTGAACTGAAAATAGCACAAGCAACTTTGAAGGGTTCGAAGCTTCAGTGGTGGTTTGTCAATAGCTGCTGCTGATGATGAATTGAAATTAGAGGAATGATTTTGGAATTACGATTTCTCCACTTCCGACCGCAGATAAAATCTTGAAAGTAAAACAAAAAGGGTCATCTAGCTTGAGCAAGTACTTGCCTGTGTGGGTATTAGATAGCGGGTGGGGTATTACGAGGCAAGTGAGCGCGCGGGCAAGTATCCCCCCAGTATAGCAGTATCACAGTATCAGGAACGCAGCGAATCTGCTGGCCCCTCTTGACACCGCTCTCAGTATAATTCAATACAGGAATCACTCTAGTGGAAATGACGCGATTAGGAAATAATATTTTGTCGTCATATTTCGGAGCATGGGAGCATTGTTTCCCGAGCCCCACTTGTTCCGCACTCGCGGTAATAGAGCGGCTGGGGGAGGGTGGGAGGGGCAACTCAGCTCCCGGGGAAATTTCTCTGTTAAATTTAAGGCAGATGATTTTTACACACTTTTTAGTTTATTTGCGAAATATGTGATTTTATTTTTGCTACGTGTTGATTTTTTTATGTACAGTAGCGAACGTATTGTTATAACTCGGAAATTATATTGAAAATATTTTTGTTGCGTCTTTATTTTATTTTACTATATTATATTGTTTATCCATTGCAATATATGAATATAAATATGCATTATTCAATTAATTATAATACTTAAATATTCTGCAAGGTAGATAGATTTATTTTTATACCAGACAACTATTTCACTTTCCAACATTGTTTTAACCAAAATGTATTTATAAATATTAGTAAGTGAAAAATACTTTTTGTATGTATTTATGAATCAAATAGCACTGATATTATTTTGGTTGAATATATTATATTAGGGAGAATTGAAATTTTCGAAATTCTTGTACCTAATTGAGACCAATTATAATTTTATCACCCCTGTATCATAGAGATATGAACATAAAACTGTGCAAAGTATTTACTAACGGTAAAAGAGGCAAACAATATTCCCGACTTAGTGCAGCTCTTGCTAATGTGTTTGTCAGGTAAACACAAGATTCTTTTAATTCTTTTTCAAACCCACAAATGGTTATACGAATTTAATTTATTTTATTGTTATATGCAATTTGAATTTGAATTCGCTAACTACTGCAAGTAGTCAATCAGCAGTCAATAATATTTATAAATTGATTAAAATTTGTATGAAATCATATTTCCCCACTGTAACATCGTGATTGCAATGCTTTTATGAATATACAGCCGTCAGCAAGATATTGAAGCCCCGTGGAATAATATGTCTCTGGGCAGTTGTGCCAACTAATGAGAGCGGATTAAATCTTCCGATGGAATTAAATATTGCCGTGGTCCGATAGATGCAGATTTTACGAATCGCTCGGTTATCTCTCATAATTCTGAACAAAATTGTAAATTACCTAAGTCTTGTAATTATTGAGTAATGCATTAATTTATGAATATATCATAGTCGTAATCGGAAAAAAATGCAACCCCCTCACACCAGGCGGACATTTTGGTTTCGGTTTTCTAATTTAAAATCAATCGATTAGGTTAATTTGTATTGTACACACAGTGATCTAGATGCCAATTCAGTCAAAATCTTTACGTCTTGGATTAATACCACATGAGGGGCCAAAGATTGACAAATCTCCCAGCCGCGACCGCGGAAATGCTACCATCGCTGCACGTGCCACTTGGTTTTTTCATCGTACGATGTAAGACGAATATAAATTAAAATTAATGAAAATGAAATAATAACTTTGTATAAGATCACAGATTAGGTTATTATTTCATTTTCATTAAATATGTCAAACCGCAAAGTGATTGTTTTGTACGAAAATATAAATGTACATTATATTATTTTAAATATAGGTAATATATATTTATATATATATGTAGAACAAACCAGTTTTCTTGTTTGTGAAAATAATAAATGATATTTGCGAATATCGGTGAAAATATCACATTATATTATAATTATAATCTTGAGAAAGTTTTCAAACGTGGTGAAACAAATGCAATAATTTACTGAAAGATATCGCCGCTGCGGATTGGCTAATGAGCTAGGGACGTGGACCAATCAGCGGCTATAACTCAGAAATGTTTCGAGTTCATTAAATCGGGGACTTCTAAAAAATAAAGTCGTTAAAATCAAAACTACAGCATGCGAATCTCTTATCTCGCTAGGGACGAACAACTGGATGAAAGGATTGAGTTGGCAAAATGGTTCTCATACTGTATATTTGTTATAGTAATTTTCACCCAACTCTATTATTTCAAAGAGCACCCAAATGAATACCACCTGGCAAAGGGGTCCACCATACGTAATAAGAAAAAAATATAGGTCTTCATCTAAAATTGGAATTTTTTTATAATATAGTAAAACTATTTATTTATTTTTCGCAACTTCACTATGCTTCACCCCGAGGGCATATTACTCTAATAGACTTCCTTATAAATACTACATAATATTTGCTAAGATAATAAATTCAGGGGTACTTCTTGAATAATACAAGTAACCTAATTTACAGTAATGTATTTATAATACATATTAATCAAACTATGTAAAATAAATTTAGCAATCAATATATACACCGTAAACATTAAGGTGCCAAATGAAAACGTTGAATAATAATGAGAAATATATATCTTAAGTTTTTAACTAAAGAGCAAGTATCGAAGTTTATCTATATATTGATGAGTTGGGCAGTTATCAATATACGTAAATGCTTTAACATGCATTTTTAATACTGGTGTATGCTCGAAATATGTTAATTTAAAATCGTTTACTAAAACTTATCTGTATTTAAAGTGCCGTTCAGGTTCATAATTGGAAACCTTTGGTTCAGCACTCAATAGAGTGTAAATCGAGAATTAATGTATTGAAAAGTACGTTTAACGAATGTTCCCGAAAGAAAAGCAAAATTCTAATATAGGCGATATTCAACAATATTATTTCATAATTAAGGTAGGTTATTCCATTTCACTAAGTATATTTTTATTAGTGCTAAAGTTGTTTCAGGAAATTGTTATTTTCAATTATGCTTTGGTGAGTTGGTATGCCTATGAAATTATCACAATTAATAAGATTTAAGAAAATTTCAGGTTATTCTGTTTATTTTATATAATTATTTGATTTATTTATTTATTGTCTTTTCCACGAACATTGCTTACAAAATTTTTCTACGCAAATTATTACGAAGGCTAATAAATGCAATATAGGTACAAGTTAGAAATGATTTTAGAGGGGCATACCAGGAGGAAATACCCAGGAAGAAGTGAAGGCAAATGTATGGATTGTAATTTGAATACTCGGCACATGTAGTAGAAGAGAGCAAACGGCGTGCATTATTTTGTTCCTAGTAGGTTTTATCTTATCTCGGGTATAACGAATCAGTGCACACGCTTTTACGAATTATTACGATGTCCCGCTCGCTAAAAGTCGGAGAGGAAAACCAATCGTTTGAGTTTACAGTTTACCTGACTCCATTGAATATTGCCTCATACAGGCGATGTATGATTTCACAAATCGCTTTTGGTTCTACACCAGCCGCGGCACCGGGCTAGGGGGGGGGGGAGGGCTGCTATCTTAAACGCTTTTCATATTAAAGTCATTCTAACTATCATCATTATTCACCACAGCCGAAAAATCAATGGAGCGATTTAAATGGTGGAACACATCATGAGGCAAAGTAAAATAAAAGGATCATAATTTGTGCTTTGATCAAATATCTAGCTACCTTTCTTTATAATGTAGGTTGGAGCAAAAACATTGAAATCTACTGAAAAATATCAGGCTTACTTATAGGTACTTGTTTAATTCAAATTGCGCTCTTGCATATTTTATTGAATACCTGTAAAAAATGTTTTGCTTTAAAATTAGATTAATAAAACCTTTAAATAATTTGATTTGCATAAACCCCGCGGGTCTTTCACATATGAATTGCGCTTTTAAATAGCTATTAGGCACAATGGCTAACATACTTAATTCATTACCCGACTGCCGTAAAGAAATATTGTTGTGAACATTATTTATGTTAGATACGTTTAACTAAAATACTCTTGAATTGATGAAATAGATCACCCTCAAGTCACATTGAAAGTAAGTTTCCCATTCGGCACCAAAAATATTAAATGAATACTCTTTGTCAAATACAGAATGGTTGTAACGCTTCTTAATCTGATTGTTCCTCGGAGGTGATTTAACAAAGTGGCCGATAAATAATCGGTAGCGCGAACAATTCAATCTTTATGTCTGAACTCAAATCAATGTTAGGAATTTATTGCCTTCTCATATGCATTAGATGATTTTTATGAGCAAGATCCACAAAAGTTTAGTAAGGTAGGACTGAAATCTTTCAACCTTTTAAAATTTATATACAGCGGTAAAAAATATTTTTTCTTTCTTTTTTAAATTTTACCACCAAAATTAATTTTATTCAACATCTTCGATATGTTTAAATGTCCACACATTTAAATGAATAATTGTGGGTTTCACAGATTTAATTTCTCTCTTGTGTTTTGTTATTATTTTTTTATTGAGATAACCATTAAATGAAATGTTGATAGTTACAATCCTAATATTATGTAAATTAAGTTGTTAATCACTAAAAATTGAATATATTATATTTTTTTAAAGCTTTATAAACATGGTGAATTTCTTTATATTATTTAAACTCCTGTTATGAATATATGTTTTAACTTTATTTAAAATGATAGCCCAAATATATTATTAGAAAAATGGTTAAATTAAGGAATAGGTTTGAAACGTTAAAAAAATTGTAATGTGGCAATTATATGTTATATTTACAAAAACCTGCACATTCCACTAGAAACATATGTTTGTGTAGTAAAATGCAAAATTTTACATATTATTAACCTTTTGGAAAACGATCGGTTCTCCAATCTAAAATTGAATCAAAAATAGAATGTGTAGCACCAGCCAATAGAAAACGAACACGCCACTAGCAGATTTAAGTCAGAAAAAAATTTGAAAACAGAACGGTCAACCGCCTTTTACTGTCAAAATTTCAAACCGGTAAACATCGCTAAATCAAATCAAGTTTCGAACGTTTTCCGACAATGATCGTACAAACGGGAAGTGGAGAACGATAAAACCGACTGAGTGACGTATTTCCGCTTGACGCAATGACAAAATTATCGGCACATTTTCGTTTTGTGATTTATTGAACGGCATGATGAATTTATAGCCGGTTAAAAATATGTATCACTATTTTGATGACAGTTCGGATAAATCTAATTCCCCACCAACCGAAACTGAAATGCTCTGAAATCTGAAGTCAATATATTATTTAGAAACAATAGATTTGGTTCATTGTCATTGGTGCGCCATATAAGTTCATAGTTATTTTCATTTTGACAGGTAGTACTGGAAAGTTTATTTTAGATTGTATTTTCGAACTTAATTTTGCACCTTCAAGTTTGAAACTAAATAAAGATAAAATAAGCACTGCCATTTTCTTTGTATTTCGAAAGAGAATTTGCATATTTTTAACCATGAACTGAAACTTTTATCAATAATAAAATTCTGCAATGGTTATCTTTTAGATTAAATTTTAAGGCAAAACAGCTTTTAATTTTGGTATGGGTTTTATTTCATTTCAGCTCAAAAAACATAAATTATTCGGCCGTCGGAAACGACAAAGCATATTTTAATATTCCAATGAAACTACGAAGGCAGCGGTTTACGATTCGCTGGAAATGATTAACGATTCAAGACACAGAAGACACATTTTATGCTAATCCTTCACATAAAGCTCACAATATACATATTACCGGAGTACGAGTATGTTGCCAGTTGCTAGTTGCTATAGAAGACGAGGTATAATGTCATATAGGGATGGGAGAAGTGAAGGAGTAAAATAGACAGAGGTGGCGAGGTAAGGGTGAGGCGGGGGAGTGCTGCAGCGGCGGAGAAGATAAATCAACGTTCTTGAAAAAGCTTTTAAAAGCTGCACATTTCATCGATGCATGTCCCACAAACTTAAAGTCTACACAATTTGCACAGGAGGTAATTTTTAAACATAATTATTCTGCGTATTCAACGATCTGATTATTTTTTTGTGTTTTAAATTAAATCATTTGGTAGGTAATACTGTGCGCCGCAGGTGATATTTTTTCATTTATTCACTGAAATCAACAATGTGAAAAGTATTTAGTAAGATCCACGAATATTAAAACAATAATATTTCAATAAGAGTTAACTTTTTTAAAGCTGTATCCTTTATTGTGATATTAATTATTGAAGCAATATCAACAAAAAATATTGTTACAGAAGTGGTATAACTTTTCTTACCAATACAAAAATGGCTGCCTAAATAAAATATAAATTGGGATTGTGGAAAAATATAAAGAATTGAAAAAAATAGTATTTAAAAAGGTTTCGGTAGGTTAATTAGCTGAGGTGTTATTTCGAATAGAATAGAGGTTCCGATTTCGAGTCTCGGTCGCAACCTAATCCGCCCCTGTGGGATTGGTAGTGGGTAGTGGGTAGTGGGCGGTAGGTAGGGAATATCCCGGCCACGGTTCGCCGGCCGCCGCGGGAAGAGAGCTTCCCGGGAAGCCGACTGCGCGGGAGCTGCGCTAAGGAAATAAGCCACGAATAATATGGCCGACGGATTTACGACTACCATCTTGGCGGAAACCTGTATCGGATAGATTATTTGTAATACTTGTAGGTTCTGTCACAGGAGGGTATTTACTAATTTTGATACAGTTCTTGCTATTGTGTACTATAATTATATTTATTTGCGGGGCTTGGGGCCTCTAATTCTTACAAGTTAAGCACATTTAACTGTAATTTCTTGTGCGCGAGTAGAATACATGCTTAGTTTGATAAAAAAAAAATTGACATATTGGTTTTACTCACCCTTGTAGTTCATTGAATTGCAAAAGTGTAATTTCTAGATTAACTCGAAATTCGTTATTGAAATGACTGATTTCGCAAAATGATTTGAAAGTATGAGTTTTGTTATTGTTAGCTTTATTTTAATAATGATGTCATATAACTTGATATGTACATAATTATTTATTATAATTTGATATGCTTCTTCTTAATAGTATGTAAAGCACGAAATCTTAATTATTATACAAATACCTACTCGTATCTTCTTTTGTATGCCCGGAGAAATTATTTCTAGAGTTTTCTTCCCAACATAAGGCGATTGTATAAATAGGAAATTTAAGCAAATTCGTAAGATGAACGTTCGAGGAAGAAATGAATATACAAACGATTTAAACAGTGGGAGGGAGCGAGACAACGAGCGTTATTATTTTCGCGTTAATACTCAGTAAGAACCCGGCATATATCCATATTAATGTACACCATATTTCACAGAATTTAATTCATATGCTAAACAGGGACAATGCGACTTGTCAAAAGGAAATAACAGCGTATAAAATACAAATATTTGTACTGGGGGATTATTTCCTCCCTGTGATCGTTATATAATTGATTGAACAACAGTTCTATAAAAAGAACAACTAATTTAAAAGTAAAACATATTTACTATTAAAAAGTTCTTTGAAGATACTCTATGGGGAAGTGCCGAGTTTTTTTTTCATATTGTCAATGTATCTTCAATGCGTACTGATGAGAAAAAAGTACTTTCTTTGATGATTAAACATAATAGCAGATCACAACATGACAGACACTAAGTATGTAATAATGAAAGTTGTTTTCAACACAGTGGCACACATGTGTATCGGCAATAATACAATAAAAGCTCACTCCAGCACAAACAAAGGCGCACTCGTATTTAGCGGAGATGAATAGGTCGCGCCGCCACCGACTGTGGCCGTGGACAGAACCACCCACGGTTCCCCAGTAATTAGGCCAGGTAAACAATTGGCCTGGCCGCACATTCGTAAATCTCCTCTTCTATTATCCCTAATTGAAATATTGTTTCAACACAACAATTCATCGAGACAAAGCGCCGCACAGTTAATTGTTAAGCCTTATCCCACGGAGACCTTTTTTATAAAAGGGTCCAGGTTTATTATTTATCGAGTCCATTTGCTTATGCGGCCTATAGACCTGTACTGAACTGAACTCGCCTGGCCACCTCCTGGCGCTCCTGTGCTCCCGATTATATATTGTGGATTTATGATTTTCCTTTCATGTAGATCGGAACCACTGTGGCAGTATGGCATTGTTTGAATCCTGGGACGGCATAATATTCACTTTTGTACTTCTGAACATCCGGGGAAATGGATGCGGAATCATTGAAATCTCTGAAATACACGTTATAATTAACGATCACGTCGTTACTCGCTAAAGTATTTACATTGTACCGAGTTAAAGCTCATTTCTGTATACAAGAATCAGACTGGTACTTACCGTTTACATACATATAACACAACAGGCATAACACACACACATAGGTACGGACGAGTAGATAAATTCAGTCAATCTATTAAATTATCATTAACCATCACATTTGGCTTCGTTTCGATACCACTCCAACAACTACCGGGCTAAAAACTGCTTAGCGAAAAAGATATTGACATTAATGACATAGGTACATACATAATCTGGGCACTCTATGCAGGTAGGTATATCTATTAAAATAAAACTTTTCAAATCCAAAATACTGCACTAATAAATAAACATTTTCAGCTAACAGGAAATCATAAAAGTCTTCATTGCAGAAGAACAATACTGGGACACACTAGTGCTAGTGCTAGTGCCTGCTTCGTTATTCGGCATTCGTGAGTTATTGCTTTTAGTAGTTAAATGATCCGATATCCAATAAAAATGCACGCTATCTCGGAATACCTACTAAATCCGACACATAAGAATCTGTCACTTACCTTATTTTAGCACATTCGTACGTTCTCGTATCTATGATAATGTTGTATTAATTCATTGTAAAATAGTGGATGTAAATTTAATAAAATCCCCTATTCCGCTTTGTCAGATGACCTTTTTATCTGTTACATAATTCTTAAAATATAATTTTCCTCTGTAACCTATCGTAGTATTAAAATGGCAGTTTTATCATATCAAGCGCTTTTAATTTTTTTTAATTATTTAAAAATATTGTTTGATACTGACTTATCCTGCTTTTTTTAAATGTACATATTTTCGTGTCAAACTCAATTATTCAAAAAACACTGAAAAAAACACATAATAAAATAAAACACAATACGTTGTATTCAGATTTAGGAAACTATATGAATAATGTTTTTTTTTACCAAAACAAACGAAACGCAATAAATAAAAAAGCATATGAGATACTTTCATGAACATTTTTAATTCATGTATGCTAATTAGGTATGGTGAACATATTTCAGTTTAATGTGTTATCTTGCTACTAAAACAGGTTCTCTTTACAGTGAAAAGAAAGGAGTATAATAATTAGCCGCCGCCATAGAATAATTAAAACAGGCAACGGAGAAAAGGGGTTTCTTCATACAAATGGTATTTTATTATGTTTGCTCTTTTAATTATAGTATTTACCCATCTGTTTGGTTTAATTTACTTAAATTTTTTTTTCTTTTATAATTTTTCTTCAATATTTAAAAATTAAATCTTTTACCAAGTGTTATTACGGTGGATTGTGTGATTTTATATGAAGGGTAGGCCAGTCTAAGCAAAATCTTAAATTTTTGAGGAGATTGAAATGAATCTAAAACATTTTTTTGTTATCCTGCCATATTTTTGGTATCGTAATTTCTGAAAATTTTCAGGGTGATTTTAGCTTATTCAATAATGTTAAAACCATTTGGATATCTGATAAGCTTCTCTGGAGTACTTAAAATAACTGTACATGGGGGTTTTCGAGGCTTTTGGTATAATGTTTGACCAACCCCCTCGTCCTCTCGGTATAATATTACGGCGAGGACGACAGACAAAGCGCGACCACGGCACCGTAACAATGCAGGCCGGAAAACACATGTTACATTTAGTTTCATAATTATTTTCCTCCAAGCGGGACGTTGAACAGGGATGGAGAAAGTCGGGAGAGTAGGAGAAAGAATTCATTTGAGAATTGGAATTTGCAGAAAATTAAAAAAAAATCACACACACACACAAAGAATGTTCGATTACTCAGTCCATATTATGTCAACTCTCATTAGCAGCCGACAATATTTTTATAATCTCAATTTTTCAGCGTCTAGGTATACACGTTTCTGTAGGTAATGTGAAATCTTAGAATTATTTCGAAAATATTAGTGAAAGCCTTCTAAAATAATTGACATTGTAATCTGGTAATATTTAAGTCAATATTTATGAAAAATGTGGGTAGCTTTGTTCTGCTTAATTAGGCATCACTTAATTATATTAGTTCGTATGTTCTACTGCCATAAATTTAAAGTGAAGTGTAGCCGCGAGCTTTCGGTTGATAGTTTTCATAAAAGCTTACCCTGAAAGCTGAAACTAATCGTAGGTGGCCAATACATGTGTAGTTGGGTAACTGCCCCGCTCCCAACAATGGCGGTCTCGCGCCTTCCGGTTTTTGTCAGTTAGTTGTTCAGTATTCAACGAGCAGCCTATAGCAGAGGCTACAGTAGAGCCTACAATCCACAGCCTCCAGCGCACAATACGAGTACAAGAGTCACCGGAAAATGAAACGAGTCGGCCATGGAGCCATTCTATTTGCAAATGATATGTAGAATAAGCAATAGGGTGAAATTTCTATAAACCGGTGACTAGGCGTAATTTATGTTTTTGTTTTGTCAGCGGCATAATCACGCCGCACTTGTAATGGCTTGGGGTTTAGGAAAATGTTCAAGTTCTATATAGAGCTTTCCTCTGGCTTACCGTTAAATTTTCTGCTTGAACCGACAATATGCTTTAAGCTCCAAAGGTAACTAGCACCTAGACTGAAAGTAGGAATCATTTTAATTAAGTCTACATATGTACTTGTACATTCGATTCTCTTAATAAGATCTCTATATTACAGATTTATATAACAAGCTAATAAAAGAGTTCCAAGGATCAAAAAAAAAAACGCTTTAATTTTTTATAGGTGCTCCTGTGGATTCTATAAACTATAACTAAAACTTTGTTTGAACCACTTTTTATTGATATAATGAACATTTTTCAAGACCGACGGTCTCCTCGTCAAGGTAAAATGTATATTAAAATTAAACGACAGGAAAGACATTCACATTAACTGTTAAATAAATGGTGGGTGAGGATAATACGGAGAGGGTCAACTAATTAGGTACTACACAGAAAACAAATTTAAAAAGTGGCTATTTGAAAAACGGATTGGATTATTTATAAAATTCAACAATCTTTTCTTATGATTAGGAAAATATGTTATAATAATAACAGTTAATTTGTAAGTAGATTATTGAGAAATTTCATTTATTACATGAAACTTTACCAAACTTTCAATAGATTTATTAAAATTTTTTCAATCTTTTTATTTTATTTCTTGTTTATATTCTTCTGTTGTAAAAGATACAGCAAAATTGTACCGCCAGTAAATATATGAATATAAACTTTACTAAAGGTCACTAAATGAGTGACCTGCTCTGTTAGCTAGAAAAAATATTAGGTTGCTACTGGTGACTTCAAAGGGAGGCAAGAAGATTTTTATGTTTCATAATAATATGTCATGAATATTTTTTTTTTCAAATTTATTGACTGATGATAATTCGTGGTGGAATTCCGTTTTAGTATGAATTTATGATTTTAAGAACTTTAATAATTTATTTTAACCTATTTATGAATAAGTCGAAATAAGTTTAGAAGGATTTTTTAACCGTAAATTCATATCATAAGTAATCATAATAATGATGGGATTAGCAAGCTGGGAATGAATAATGAATATCTACTTGTCCACCAAAATGCAATTAAGGCCGATTTACAATAGCTCAATTTGAATAGACACCGGTTTTGTCAGTTTTGGAGCAGGAGTTTTTTTTGACTTTCAGTACGAAACTGTTTTTATTTTATTTTTCTGTCTGCCCTCCGGAAATATATGTACATAGTAATGGTAGGACAGTATTTATAATCCTCAAAGCTCAAGTTTTGATAGTTCCAATTTTCAGAGGAAAAAAATACTTTGTATACCTACTACATCGAATAAATAGTTGAAAAAAGAAAAACATTTTCATTCTAAAATGAATCATTGAAAGATAATACGTAGGTAGGTATTGCAATGTAGCATTTACAAAATCATTCGAACTGTATGAAATACTGAAAAATACACGAATTTATGCAAATAAGGGTAATTTGTCAAAGCAAATTACCCAGGGTAGTAAGTACCTAGGTTGTTCTGAAAATAAAAAGATTCGGATTCCCCCAGTCTATAGGCGACGCTAATCGGTTCCGGGTCACGTGGCGCTCCGTGACCAATCAAATCACAGGGAGCATGCGCGCTATACGCCATTATACTATTTCCCATCGTTCTTCTGATGTCTATTTTCCATTTTTAAATCATCATGGGGATCTTATGGATCACCCTATTGAATATGATTTTAGATGAGTAGTTGAAGAGGTTGTGATAAATCGATTGACTAGATTACTAGAAAACGTATTTGGTTTTATATATTTACATATATATTATTTTTTGAAAAAAACCGGTTCATTTTGGAACTGGGTGTATGCATATGTATTTTATTGTTTTGTTAAATAAATATTTTAACAAAAAATAATCACTTAAAATCTTGTATTAATTAGTTGTCAAATATCATGAGAACAATATACAGAACAATCAGAAAGAAAATGTACGCAAGCAAATCTAAATATTTTTAATTTAAAATATATCCAATCGAATACCTTACTCATCTTTTTCATTATTTATAAGGCTGGAGGAGTCTTTGCATTTCATTGTGCACAATTTTTAACGTGGTTGAAATGTTATTAATTTCACTGTGCGGTGATAAAACATATAAATATTAGTTTTTTTTCAATGCCTATAATATTTTACAGCTTCCTAAATAGAGCGTAGGGAGATCCAGTGGGGTGTCGCGCTTCCTAGTTTGAGAAGCACTGCTATAAACAAAAACAAAGAAACTTGTTAAATGCTTAACAATATTCGGAAATAATTTAACTTCAAATACCACTAATAATTAAAACTAACTCACCTCGTGTATAGCTACAAACATGATTATTAATTTAATTTATTGAAATTGAATGACATTCTTAAATACAAAAAAAAACTTGGTTTTTAATATTCATGCACAATTTATGTATTTATATATTAGAGTACATAACAATGTGATTCTACTCAACATTAATAAATGTATCACGAATACATCGAAAAATTATAACGACGATTGAAATCAAAACAGGGAGAATCCAGAACCTAAGCGTCAAAATTAGCGCTGCGCTACATTGCCAAACATCCTTGTCGAATCTTCTAATAATGGGGCATTATTTTCTTTTACATCGTACAAAAGTAAAATCACCATAAATAATAGGATGACATGGGAAGCAGGAGCACAAGTAGCACCCTCGCCGCTTTTATTACAATATTATATTGAATTTATAACACAGTGTTTATCGGTGTAGTTCCACGTCGCACGGTTTGATTCCCAACACACGCCGAACAATACTGAACGCGTACGAGTCAGTCGCGATTCGCGTCTTGACATGTCTATTTAGTTATCAAACGTGAAGTTTTCTGTATTCGCGGGGAAATGTGGAGACCGATATCGGCCGTTGTTTATGGGTCGCACAGCTCGGGCCCCATGTCGCTACGGCAAAATCTGCGTAGCGAATCGCTTTCCCTGCAGAGATATATGACGGGAACAAATATAGACAGACACTGAGGATTGGAAATATATGTGAATGACCCCTCTTCTTGAATAAAGAAAGTGGAGAAATGCTGGTCGTGTTTTTCTTAGTTTTTTTCTCTTTTTTTGGAAATATAAATAGTTTCTTGGAAATGCCTATTTGTGCTGCTTTCTATGTCAAGGAATGCTATAAACAAACATACTTCGTGTTACAAACGAAATGATTAAATACATACTTATTTACCAGGTCCAACACTTCCGTGTTAAATAAAGTCTGTATAAATAAAACTGTCCGAACCTAGTGTAAAAATAGCATCCCCGTTTCGGGAGACTGAAGGTGATGATATTTGCGAAGAAGAAAATTGGGAAGTAACTGGCTATTCAGATCTGTTCACTAAATAAAGCCAAAGTGATTTGAAGCAAAGTTCCATTTCTAAATGCTTTAATTTAAATTATTTGTGTGAATTGACCCATACACTTTTATTTGCTCAAGCCCGATTTCGAACCCAGGAACTCTGAAACCTTTCAAAAAAACCTAACGCGCTGCCGCCGACAGTCCTCCAAACTATGATTCCTTAATAAGGCAAAGTGAACAATATGGTAATAATTGTCAATCGTGGTATTGATTGTCATTATTTCCTTTTAAAAAAATAAGTAATTATGTTTAATTAAAAAAAAAAAATCAAAAATAGCGTCATTTTTGTATTTATTGGATCAATATTAATGCTGCATATTCTATTTACTCATATTTTTTTGCTAAAACCCCTTGATATATAAATAATGTTTGAAAAATTTAATTTTGAAAACATCATGGCATACTTTTTTTGCAAAAACAGAAAATTATAAAAAGGAAATAGGTATTGAATATCTACCAGTTTAATTAAACAACCATTAATATTTTCAGCACCTGTAAAAAATATCTCAAATAAAAATGTAGGTACCTAATATATAAAAGGTAAAATATAAATAAAAAATCTTTAAATATTTATATAGTTTTGCTTTTAATTATTTTCTTATGTGCCCAAACTAATTGTACTGTCAATACCTAGACACACATTTTTATGTTACATTCATTTATCATAATTATAATGTTTAAACATTTAAGTTACATTTTTAATATTGTTTTACGATACAAACATTATATTATTCCATAGACTTAAAATTAATATTGCACCTAAAGTTTTCATGGAAATAATTAGATTTTCCCTTCATAAAACGCTTAAACGATATAACATTTTCTAAATATTAACATCAATAGTTCTTGTATTTTTTTATATACAAATGGTACAGTGAGCTTACTTTATGTACATTTTTAACAATTTAATTTAGCATAAAAAAATCAAGTAACATTTTTATCAATAAATTATGTACCTATGAAATTTATATACAAGGTTATATTAATGACTTTTATAGTGCATACCAATTGGTTCCTATAAATATGTACTACAAAGTGGCAATGTGGTAACGGTATGTTTTGTGATAAATGATATCAATATTATAAGCAAACAAGAAATCAACAAGAATATCGAACAAATTATTTTTATTTTGATTGCATTCCACTGGAGTGAGAGTAGTATGGTCTTGTCTTCCCTTTTGAGCAAAATGTTGAACCTCCCGGCTCCGATGGATCCAGTTGGTGGTCCAGAATATCTCCTTCCTTATCCTGGTGTGCCGTCATGTGTCTGGTGAGGTGGTGTCTCTCCCTGAAACTCTCGGCACACACAGGGCATTTTAACTTGTCTTCTCTTTTCCTTCTGGTCGCATCGTAGTTAACTTCACTTTTGTGGTGAGACCTCATGTGGTAGACCAAGTCTGAAGTCATTCGGAAGCTAATGTTGCATTTAGCGCAGACGTTCTGCGCTGGCAATGAGAGTGTTGCGAGGGAAGGAGGGAGTAGGGTGCTCAGAATGGCCGCGGCGGGGTTCCTCATCAAAGGGTTCATGGCCTCTCCTTGCTGCTGCTGAAACTTCAGGAACTCTGCTCCCAGGATGGTGGTGAAAGTTTTGCATGGGAAATGGATAAGGGTGATTTGATTGCAAGTATGGCGGCAGATCGGGCCTAAAAGGTAATAAATTCCCAAATTTATTAGATTGAGGAAACTGCATCGGTTTTTCGTTATCATTGTTATTTGTCTTGTGGTGTGATCCAAAGTTGGGCGGAGAAGACTTGGAGAATGAAGGATTTTCAGAATGGTTTAATACGTGCCCATGGTGGTCGGAGAACTGATGATATGGATGAATTCCTTGATTTTTGAAGAAAGGATTGGCTGACGAAAGTAAAGGGTGATTTGACGGGATGAGAGACTTGAATTGTGGATTCTTTGTGAATAAATTACTCAACATCGGCGGACTGGCAGTGTTTAAGGGAGGACTCATGGAGTTCTGATAACTGAGGTTGTCCGGGCTCTCCGAGTGTCCGGGAGATGGCGCCGATGGAGTTGTGGTATTCCCTTGGAAGCTGTGAGTCACTTTGGTAAATGCGCTTCTAGGGTTGATGTCCGATAATCTGGCTGCCATGTACTTTTCATTGTGTTCGAAGTTAGGTCTTGTCTGCGAAATGAGGGACGGGTCGTCAAACACTTTGTTTCTGAAAGGGGATTCGTGGATCACCCGCACTGGCCTGGAGAAGCTCTCTGTGGAGTTGGGCCGAGAGCGGGACATGTCCGAAACATCCGAATCACTCAGAACACTCTTCGTTGCAAACTCTTCAGTCCCTACGTCAATGTTTAGATCTTGGTTGGATTGCGGTGATATATTATTGTTATGACGGTATTTTTCACTATAACACGATGTGGTTGAGAGATCAGTGCCTTTCGAATCATCTGCTTCTCGGTGAACGTAAACATGCGACTTGTTGAGGTATTCATGATTCTTCCTGAAGTTGTCAGCTTCCATCCGCGCATAGTGCGAATCGTTGAACAGTTGCTTGGAAACCCTCAACTGTTTTTCCATTTGTTTTTGTTTCATTTTTTCATCGGGCATCATTAAAAACGCTACATCAAAAGATCTCTTACTTCTATTTTGATTGCAAGAAGAAAATTGGTTATCAATTTTGGTTTGAAATTGCTCAACGGATTTAGGTTCATCAACGAGGTGAGGATGAGACATATTTAACTCGGCAGTAGACGGATCACTTCGGTTAACTTTTTGAATGTCCATTGTCATTTTAAATCACAATTCCACCAAGGTTTACACGTAAAATACTTAAACCTTTATTGTTTTTTTAATTCTTCGAAACACAAGTGTTGAAAAAGTTTTCTCGATAAGTTTGACATTCCGCGCTATTTACACAGTCGGGGGACATGCGCTGTTGTTGGCTCCGCACTGACAAATGCCATGAGCACGCGGAGATTACCCTTATATAAAATGGGGATTTTCCTAGGCGCATCCGCCTTTGTGATCCGGAAGCTTCTACCGTGGGCGGGGCGCGGCTCCCCGGGCCAATAAGGCGGCCGGGGGGAGGGGCCCTGCCTGCCGGAGCCAATGACAGATTTAATGGCATCCTTATCACGGAGGGGGTTGGGGTTGAACGAGACCTGAAAATAATAATATAGCCGTGATAATGCCCGCCAGCTCAGGGCTGACTTTATTACAAACGGTTAAAACTTTGGAAATGTGTTTGGCTCAAGTTGCTTTCCTATTCATTTCAAGATTAGCTTGTTGATAAAGAATTGAATCTTTTTACAATTTTCATTTGTATTCATAAAAATATTGACTTTTGAAAAACTTCAAAATATTTTCTACATTTCATGAAAAAAAAATATGGCTAGGTACATGGAATGAATCGAGTATTTTCACTATTTATCAATATATTCTAATATCACTTAGGTAAATTGTAAATTTAATTAACCATATAAGATCATGTTTTTTTCGATAGGAAAACATTTAAAAATACTTGACTAATTTAAATAGCGCCAGTTTTGTGAAATGTCACCTCAAGAACGCTTAACATCTTTTAATTTACAAAAATGTTGTATAATTCGAGTAGCTGCTTGCTACGGCCTGGAAAATATAGTCTTAGGTCTGTCTCAAAAGAGCCGCAAGCTTGTGGTATTTCCCGATGATAAATTACCCCGAATCTGCCGCGGAGAAATAAGGCGATGGCTCGCGGTGAAGCTCATTTCTAAAAATGTTTTGTGAATATTTAATAACCAGAAAAATTCAATAAAATGTTACGTGCTTTTTAAAATCGCCGTCCATTATTTTGCTGACTTCGCTATTAGCATAGTCTCTTTTATTTAATGTTAGCTGAATACAAACGTCCTTCGTGCTTAGGTAGGTACTTACCTACCAAATGATTAATTTATGTTTTTATTTTGTTATCGACCGCTTCCCTCACTAAAAGATTGTCGTTTTAAGTGTTAAAACCTTATGAAAGACGTTAATTGGGATATTCTCATTTTTGGAGTAGGAAGATACGTACTTTCAACATACCTTTTTGTCCCGCCAGATTTCAACACTAAACATTTGCCAAAGTTTGTAAGCAAAGTAGCTACTGCACTTCACTAGAATGCAAATGTTTCAAAATCTTTTTCCACTCTTTCTCCATATAATCGTGTTAATTAATATTTAAAAAAAGCTCAGTTATCGAGTTAGGATATGTTGCCAATCTATCTTTTTAACCAGAGCGGTACGGATTTCTTATTTCACGGTTATTTTTGAATTGATTAATCAGTAACCTGTGTTATGGCGGACGAATTAAATATCAATTGGATTAACGTTCCGGTTTGGGATAAATCCGAATACTGAAATGATGCCCCACAGATTTGAGTATTTTTTAATCTTAAATAATATTTGTATGATGTAGGTATTTCATATTTTATACTCAAGTCATACCCAGTATTTATCTTTATTTTTATTTTCAAACAAAATAGTCACCTTTTCCAATCTTCCTCCATACATGATAATGTTCTGCTACCCATCGGCAACGCGTCCCTCAACCCGGGTAATATAATATAAGTAAGCTACCATTACCATCCCGATACGTTTTTAAATGGTGAGCATAAGGGTGTGGATCCACCGTCTTATGGCGATAACTTTTTCGCTGCCGAGCGACTAGAGCCTAAAAGATTGGACGCCTCGTACTTATTAGCTATGGCGTAGAAACGAATCAATGGAAAGCGAAACGAAACCCTAAAAAAACAAATAAAATTAAGAAAACAACTAAATTTCTTCCTATATAGACGTTTTTAGTATATTGCGTTAAAAATGTTGTTTTAATTCTTTGTCAGAATTAGTGTTTTTCATTTATAAACAGAAGCTGTTGCAGGTTTAAACAAAGTTTACACTATTTAAATTTTTATCAATTATTAAGTATATATATATTTCTGGTGGTTTTTTAAATTGTAACAGAGGTACCTACCTACTACCTCAAATGAAAGTTTACTTGTATGTTTGTACCTATTGGTCTGTCACTTAATTTATGTGTTTGTGCTGTGAATAAAAAGTTTGCTCGAAAAGCTTATTTTTTTTAGAAGAAAATTAAAAATGGTTTTTGGGAAGTGTTTAACAGTTTCTAATTAAATCTCGTGAAGATGGAGGAAATTTTTGAGTCATTTGAAAAAATATAATATTGTTTGATCATGTACTGTAAGAATTATATTTCAGGTACGACCCTATTAAATAACTGTTAAACATCATTTTTTTGATCCTCTACTCTTTTACGTTTATTGAATGATATTAAACATAATGTTGAAATAAAAACATTTTTTTTGTTACTGAACATTATCGCATCAGTGTTAAAAAGAGGAATTTTGGTGTATTTATGCAGTTTCTGATGCTACTTTCAATTAAATATTTTCCTTTCGGTTTTCGGTTTGTATTTTGATATCATTCACTTCCACGGTTCGTATTAGATGATACGTTTACTACAGATTACGTATTTCCTTGCAATATCTTGGGGTGAGTTGATTTATATCGATAATTATTTCGGGTAGAGAGTGGAGATAGATAATGACATCTCACCAGACACTCGCCTCATCGATTGGCACGAGATTTGTTGAATTTTTTTTTAGTACATACATTTGTATTTAGTACCTCCCTGTCTGTACTACCCTGTAGTATGAATCTCAGGGGCCATATTTGTTCGCTTCAGTACTGAATAATAGCCTTTTATTGGACATATTTAACGATTGTGTGGATAAATGATTTTGAAGAATAGCCAGTAGTTAAAAACGATATTTGCATCGTAGAATGTATTTATGATAGCTCTTCGGTTGGGTTAAAACATCGTCATCATCGACGCTACAACCATTGAAGAATTCCTGTAACTTCTAGCAAACTCCACTGTTGCTGGTCTTCTGCTGGAGTAAGTCCAGTTCCTAATGACTAAGAATACGGTCTTTACCTCCACACCATTCAGCTATATAATCTCAGACCTCTCTATACCCTTTCTTCTTGTTGGCTTATTTTAGAGAAGCTTCTTTTATGATCGGCAATCTTCCATCATATCTATGTATTCTTTCCAGCATGTTTTTTAATGTATGCTATTAAGGAAATTTTAATTTACTTTATTGCACCATTATTATAATGATAAACAGTTCACTGACGTATTATTTGATGATAAGCCAAGCCGATAAGCCCCACACATTAGTAGGCCTAATTCCAAACACATCGCGCGCAATCTCCCAGAATAGTTATCTGTTCCTCGCTCGTAACCGATTCTGTTCCGCAGTACTTCCATCATTCCTTCCCCGACCCTACAATAATAGTATAATAGCGGTGTTAACTTTAAACTAAAGAGAAGATATCAGAAACAATTTAGCGTATTAGCGGCGGTGCGTGGAGGCCGCGTGGCTCGATATTTGCGGGGGATGAACATATAGGTTTTGGATGTGGGATTGGGATTGGATGTAGGATGTAGCGTTGTGGATGCTATGAGGGAAGATATATTTTGGAATCACGAAGCAAATATGGCACTGATAGATTTACTATAATCGATCAATTTACATATTGTATCACGCCTTCATCGGCATACCGCTTGATCTACATATACGCAAATAATGCAAATGTATTTATTCACGGCATAATGCTATTTACAAAAGTTACATATTAGTATAATACACAGGAGTATTATGTAGGAGAAATAAGTGAAGAAATAAGTAAAGAAGTAAAGAAAAAAATAAAACACAGAAAAAAACAAATTACTGTATGTTTGAACAGATAGAGTGAAAATAAGATTATTAACCTTCTCATGAAATACTTAAGCAAAAGGGGATGAATTGAAGATAGTATTATTTTTTAAAAGATTATTTTTCAGTTTTATCATTTTTTTTCTATATTATGCTTTTTACTTTATAAGAGCGTTTATTTTATAATCTTTGTAAGTCAATGTATATTAATAAATAAATAAAATACGTATTTCAAAAATATGTCCATATTCGTTATCCAGGTTGTGAAGTCTTAGTATTGGAGAATAGGCCCAATATGCATCGGTACGTTAATTTGTATAGTGAAATGTTGTGGCTGACCTAGTGAGTCGAGATGGCACACGTAAGAAAATTAACGATTACAGGTCAGGACAATCAATTATTTGATTGATATATTTTTTAAAAGTGATTAAGTCTGCAATAATTCATCTGTTATTCAAAGTAATCAACTGAATTTTCGTCATTGCAAAGTTATAATTGAAGTAATTATTGATATGTGCTCAACAATAAGGTAACCATCTCAAGTTTAGTTAAGTATCTGACAGACGGAGGGTACACATACAATGTATTAATGAGTTCTTTGGATACTTACAAATTATGCAGTCTTTGACTTATAAAGGGGCTCACGCAGCTTAGTGGTCGGAAGGTTGCGGGTTTGATTCCCGCCGCATCTTTAAATTTATATAGCGATAGATTTACTCATTTCGTATACAAGTGCTAGTTACTACTTGTCTTATTGTATTGATTAAGTAATATTTGCAATTTATTTTTATTTTTATATCAAAGCTTCGTGTTTTTTTTATCTTTAAATAGTAACTTCCATATTTATTATCATATCGATGTTGGTTACTCATAAAGTTCAATCGTAAATCAAATACCTTATCAACCTAATAGCTGATTTAATATCCATAGGTATTAGTCAGGAGATAAAATAATCTGCATTGCATTCGAGCCAGCGAGGCTGTCATCATCTGTACTGTGTTGCCGCGATATCAAAGATTATGCCCCTTCGATATATTTAGAATAAATTATTCTTTAAAAAATATATAGATATCAAGCCTCGCAAGGGTCGCCCTATAAGCCAGCTATGGTATAGGGCAATAAGCAGTAAGCAGTAGCATGAAGCCAGCAGGGGTAGGGGGTAGTGGGTCGGGGTCGGGGCATGTACCGCTAATGCGCCAACAATACCGAGCGTCTGCGGTGTATGAGCAATTATTTACGTCTCGTAATGGGAGCCGCGTGCCTCGCCTACCCCCGCTGACAAATCGTACCGAGACACCTTATTATCAGCCTGCATTCCTGGGAATACGGAATCGAGAATACTAACAAATATGGGATACGAGCTTAATACGCGGTTGAAATTATAATTATACAGGTTTTGCAAATTGATTACTTTATGATGAAACACACTAGCTTTGGGTAATTCACTTTTTGGTAAATATGCATCAAGTTGAAATATTTAATTTAATTAACGAATGAATTCAATCAATGCTTTGAAGCAGTCCTATAAACATACAAGTTTATTTTATGACCTTTTGAAGATAAAAAGTAACGTTCAAACCAATTGTCTTAAGAGTCATCACCCAAAATACACACTTTTTGGTTAAATAGTACAAGCAAAACTACAAATTCTTTATCTGTCAATACGGGTAGTTGATAAAATGCCTAAGGTTTCCAGTGAATATTCTTAAACAATAATCTTTTAAATTCTTTATGAAGGGCATATTGGAATTTTAGATAAAACGTTCAAAAATGCTTTTGCTGGTTTTAAAACTGCACCTTTTGCTGACATTTTAGTATTTTTTCATAGAATTCAAAAGATTACAGTTAAAAATTGTATTCACTGGAAACTTCAGACATTTTTATAACTACCCACAGAAAATTTTCAGATAAATAATTTGTAGTATTTAACGCTTGTATTGGAATGTTTCCTACTAATCAAATAACAAACTTAATTTTCGGGTGCTGGCGCTTAAATAAAAACGCATTTTCTCAATAAAAATTTATACGCAATTCGTTTATTATTTTTGTCCATTAACTAGCGCCCTAAAAATACAATGGAATTATTTCAAAAACATAATTTCTTAGATTATTTATTGAAGAAAATCGTAACAAACTTTCCTTTTTTCAATTGATTTCTAAGCAGTAACCAGATACAGTAAGTAATTGAACCCCTAATCAGACTCGCCCTTGCGTGAACTGAAGTTAGGGGAAGGTAAAACGCTTGGAGCAGATTTTAAAAAGAGTGACTGGATAAAAACGTAATCCGCAAAGAGTGTAAAGTGCTTTACTAAATGTTAATTCTCTCAATCAAGTTTGATTTAATGTTGTGATTTACGGCTACGGGCAACTCTGCAATTATAACTAAGACTAAACTGGGGTTGAACGATTGATTTTTTGTTTTGAATGTATTGTTCTGTGCTAAAAGCACAGTATTTTTTACTGAAATATCCTTTTTAATGTAGGTGTGGTTGTATCAAATTTGTGTTCATAATCGTCATTTGAAACATAACTTAAATGTAATTTTTATCGTCTACCGTTTTCAAGTATAGATATCAAATATTCGTAAGGGCCGTATACCTATTGCCAATCAGTCGATTAAAGCTTAAACATTGATAAAACTCGTATGTGTCCCATATTTCAATGTATTATGCTTCGGTCATTTTATTTAAAATATTGCTCCAAAAAATAAGGTGACCGCTTTCTACGAAAATATAATTTCTATGGATACTACATAAAAAAGTAAATAACATAGGTATTACCTGTTAATATTTTCATTGTCAAAATACGTTTATAAATAAGGATGCACAAATCACCCAGCATATTTTAAAATATTTAAAGGATAGTCCTTATTTGAATTCATCATCATAATTCCTCAAAAAAGATAATGTTGATCACATTCCTTTATACACAAAATTTATTATGTTACAAGTTACAATCACAGCTTCCGTAACATATCTTAATCTAGAACAAGTTCTGTAAACGAAAAATATATTGAGCGAAGCTACTCCTTGTCACTCCGCAACGTCCAGTCCAGCATATCCTGGTCCCAAGGGAAGCAGGAACTCGAAGAAGTTAATCGAATAGTGACACGTGACGATCTAATTACAGAACGATCTTTTGTTAGATCGCAAACGTAATAGCGGGTTTGGTACCGACAACCTGCAACTTACGTAGGACGTGGAAATTATAGGGATGAACGTACATCTCTTGAGTTTTTTCAAATATGACAATCTGTGAAGCTTGTAAAATAAATCGGATTTTTTCATTAATACCGTCATGTATTGACGGATCACTGCTAAGTGTTTAAAAACATTAAATTAGTAGCTACTTCATGAAATTTTTCTCTGGTTCTCGAAATCTGAAAATAATGTTATTTTTAGTCACCTAATTAGTATTATTTGTTTATTGTACACTAGCAAAGATTTATGAAAAAAATGAATACTTGTCGATAATTTGTAATTACGATTACATACATTACCAAAGCTGCTTTTGCGATTGAAGAATATTTCTATTCTGCGTGGTTTAATTCAGTCAGTTTGGCTTGAAGCTAATTTTGGGGATATAATTTTAATCAGCTGGTCTTGAACACCCATGTTTTAAATATTATTAAAAAACAAGCTGAGTTATGCATAGTTTTTTGCATGTTCCCGTGCTATTTAATCGTGCAATTTTTATTCTCTCCCCAGCGAGGTTTTTTAAGGCGTTTTAAATCCCCCGGATCCGGATCCGGAATCCCAGGAATATAACTACTACATTATAAATACATCATATGTTAGCCAGCATGGGAGTTTTCCGTAATCTGCAATGAGAAGCTTTAGGTGGCAATTGTATTTAATTTTGAAGAACCAGCACTTTCCTTACGAAAATCCGCTTCCACTACACGCGTCATTAAAATATATCTAACGTAATTATTAACGTAGATACTCATTGCATTACCCTACCAATTTAATATAAGAAACAAAAATTCCCTCTCTCGTCCGTCACTGTTGGTCTCCCAGGGGGCTAGTCCAATCAAAGTTTACAGATGTGGCCGAAGATCGTGGCAGCAAGCCATCGCTCATTGCGTTCTGTGCTCCAGGCATCCAACAACAAAGTTAATCTTCTTTTCATTTGGGATTGATGGCCAAACAAACCAATACATTTTATAAATTTCCTGTTTCTATGGTATTCGACACTATCAATTTAAATGTACCTACCAGTACATATTGTTTTAACAGACCTCTTCAATACTATTCATAAGTTCGCATTTTAAATAGGAAAGTATTTTCCGTATTTAGTTGAAATAACAGGGAAACACGATAGCCATTTGTGTGACACGTTAAAAATAACATAAAATATTAAACATATATATTAATAATAACCAAAAATGAATTAAATGAAATAAAAATAGTAATATTTTGTTTTTGAAGAGTTTTATCTTTTAAGGTGTAGGTACATTTGTTACTTAATTTTGAATTATTCGCTACCGGTTTCGACACGTCCACGTCATTAACTATCGTTTTTCTTTATACAAGTACAGAAATACATTAATTATACAAGTACAGAAATAAATTATATTAGATAAGGTTAGTAAGTACTGTGTTGGAGGAGGGGGACAGGAGGACTCAAAATAAGGAAACATGGTTAGTAAAGGTGACTTACAGAGTGCTTTTTTTTTTTTAAACTATATTAGTTTTTGATTTATTTATTTGTTAAAGTCTAATGTTTCTAAGGCAGAATAATAAGTAACAAATGTACATCGTTAAAAATAAATCTCTTAAAAAAATTTTTCTAGACATTGTTATCCACATAGTAAAAAAAAAATGCTAAAAAAATACTAATATTTACTCAAATGAACCCTTTGTAAAATATACATTTTTTCCATCTGCAATTTGTAGGTTAACTCAACTATGTATTTTCAACTCGCGACGTAATTAAAAATAATAACTATGTAGCTTTCAAATATCCATTCAATTCTTTTAAAAATTAGATGAGATGCGATGATTTTTGTTCCGTATTTTTCATTAACGATCTTCTTCTTTAAGAAAAACGTTTTAAAGCCGGGTAGATACTACATTTTGTTTTCATGAAAGTATTAATATTTTAATGAACGCAAGTAGGAATTAAATGTCAGAAAATTACACAAAAAATTCAGTTTTTTTTTCCTAAGATTCGCAGAACAATCTACTGAAAAAAATTATTTTTTCGTAACAGTCAAACGTCAAATGGTTTTGTAAAGTTTATATTAATCGGATGGGTAGAGCCCTACTTGATGTACGAATATCCTTTAATTCAAAATGCATGATGCTGAAAACGAATTGAACACATCGCATATGGAGGGACTTTATCTTCAGTCATGATTGTTCTCATTGAAAGCGCCTCGGGCCTGAGAGTGTGTGTGTATGCGTGTGGGTGTGTTGGATTTCTGGTCACAACATATGGACTTCTCGAACCCCATATGGTACAAAAATGTATGCGGAGCATTTCAAACAAGTGCAGATAGGTCATGGGGGATAGAGGTGAACTATCAATAAGATCTACTCTACATAACAATCATGACAATCACGTTTAAAAACGTTTTATAATATCCTTGATACCGAATTTTAAGTTATTAGTTGGAATTTAAGAACAAATAAAAAACACAATCTGCTTGTATTAAGATAAAAATATTATATATTGTTTTTAATAGTCACAAATATGTGCGTGGCTCTATTATTTTATTATTTTCCAAATTATTTATATTTTTATTATTCCTTGCTTATTGAAGGTTGGATAATGAGGTGGTAATTCATGAAGTTGGTTTTGCCATAAACAATAGGCTGTAGCAGAGGCGTGCAATCCACAAAAGTTGTAAATCTGTACGCTCCTCAAAAAAGAAAAAAGGTATGATATGCGTTACGTCAAGTTTGTTAAAAAACATAATTTTAGGGACACTTTTTTTATGAATTGGACTTTTGCCTTCAAGCCCCGGCTTAGTAAATATTATAAAATGTACCAACTGTATTTTGACGTTTGTATATTTTTACAACATTGTAGATGTGGAAAAAATATTTTACCATGTACTCACTCTACCGATTCATTTAAAACGTGTTCAGCCATTTTGCACTTTACGTAATGTTACACTTACTTTTATTTTTACACGAGTTGAGCATCTCTTCCGTCTCGACTGTCTACTGCACTTAGTGATTCGCGCACTTGCATTATTAACAAAGCAATGCGTTTCGTATTGACGCTGTGGGCATTGGAATAGTTTTCATTGAAACCGTCAAACATGGGGGAGACCTCTTCGCTAACTACCTCCCATATGTCCGATTACTCCCTTGCTGTGGTTATACATTCAAACGAACACAAAACACGTACACGCACACATAGTAGCTTTAATGAAATATGTTTTAAAGCAGCCTTTTTATATTTTATGTGAATACCGCACAAGAATCACAGTTGTTGAAACGAAGCCAGTGGAACTATGGAATCCCGTATTGGCGTATGTTGGGTTGCTGAAGGGAGTAGGGAGAGGAAAGAGATGGGAATGATGAAGGTTGGGAAGTACTTGGCTATTCATATCTGGTCACTAAACGCGACTAAAGCCATTTCAAGCAACGTTTTGGTATCTACTACCCCAGAGCATCTATCACACTATGTTCATTACGTTGTAAATAGTTTTTGCACATTTTTTGTAATATTATTTATTAATGCCAACGTTTTACAACATACTTAGATACTTTTTGCTTTAAAAAAATGTATTCATTTTTCCAGGTTTATATTTATATTATTATTTTTAGATGACGGAAGCCTACCTACCTATTAGAATGATATAAACTTATAGTACAAACGTAGCAGAACTACGTACATAAATTGTATTACATTCCAAATTACTTTTTATCTTCCAATATTCTTTTTCAATAATTCATTAGGTATCCACAGAATAATAATTCCGTCCCGTAAGCCCTGCATTTGATATTTTGTTAGTCTGTAGCCTGTTAATGACCCGATGTAGCGTGCATAATCCTCCACATCGACAAATAAACATAATCCTGGCCATCGTCAAATAAACAAAGCAGAGAATATCTGCCGGCACACAATCCGCTTCAAGTGAAAATAGGGTGAGCAGGTACATTCTATCCTATATTTTATTTGGCCCTAGTCGTCATAAAGGAGCATATGCACAAGTGGTATTGTATTGGACAATGAACTTAATATTCCATTGCATAAGGATTACGCGTATTTGTACTTACACAACGTGCATGGTAGTGTGTGTTTGAAGGAACCCTAAATGTAAAGTACCCACCCAATAAACAGGTCCCTTATGGATAAACAATAATTATTTCATACGAAACATCTACGCACCAAAATAATGTTTTTTCAAACTATGAATTTTTACATTTAAAAACCTAAATTAATAAAATTTCGTCATCACCAATTTGATTATTTTCATGCCACATTTCTAGTCGGGTCAGGATTCTCTTCCTTCGACAATACGCCTCCTGGCTTCTCTATCTTTGCGTGACCTACTTCAGTAAAAATTGTCTATTGTGAACACTGCCTCTCCCGCATTGGTTCCGCTTTTCTTTAACCTAGCTTTATCGTAGGCGACCAACTGGATTTCATGAAGATCATATGAATCCGTGTCCAAGCCACCTCATTCGGTCTCATAGTGTTCATAGTGATTCCCGCTATCCCAGGTCCAGGGTTCACTACACGGGGCACATGACATATTATTAGACTTGCTCGCGATTCTTAGCATCCCGCTGGGCGGAATACAATAGTCATTTATTCGCCATATGCACATCTAATATCCCTACTGCTCTAGGGTGCCAAATCACTATACTTACAGGATAAAGAAACGGGTGTTCATAAAAAAAAATGCTGACGATTTGAGGAAAAAAATATACTAACAACAAATAACTGAAATGATCGTGATGGAAATTAAATTTTCCAAAGAAAATATAATTTATTGGTCAGTTCAGCTTGCAACGTGATTTTCTCTTTATATTCACTAGTACCTAAGGCTTAAATTACTAATATTAGTCAATTACTAAACAATATATCTACAAATTAGATGTGTTTTCTCACAATTTTGCTTTAAATAATATCATTCTGTGAAAAAACGAGGCTGACCTATCAGGGCACCAAGAAAAATATTGTTCAAATAAAACATTAAAAATAAAATTTTGACGGTTTTTAATGGTCATACTGTAGATTGATTGAATGCAAAATGCTTTGAGTGGATTGGGTCCACGCGGATACTTAACTTACTCTGATAGTGAATTTAACAAGTACTGGGAACAGTTCGGGGGTAATGTTTCTTCAGAGTTGGCAGGGGATGACTCTGAAATTATGCGTGACTTAGTCTACTGACTGTACCTTTGAAGTGAGTGCGAGCAAATTTTTTACAGGGGGTCTGTAAATAAAATGTGGGGGGCGATTGTTCGGGTAAGTAACCCCTGGGCTAACAGTGACGTGTCGTGTGAATCAGTGGTTTGCTTTTTTATACTTGGGTTATGGTAATGCTTGTCTTATTTGTTCGTTATTATTTGGAAATTCCGTCTAATGAACAACTTATAAATAACATTTAGTACCCAGCACGAAATATAGAAACTGTAAAAGAAACCGGAAATAATAGAAAGCGGTAAACATATCCGTTTTTTTTTGTGCCCGGGACCGCAAATGCTGCGCGGATTCTTTGGGCGGCGCCGCAAAGTCGCCGTAGGTGTGTGTGCAGGGGTCCTTCTAATGTATAGTATCTCGTGCCGCAATTGCGGTGCCGCAGCGGTCAAAAAAACTGGCTGTACACTGGGGCTTAAGCAGATTAAGAATTTGTTTTGTCCGATTCTGCAAAAAAGCTCTCGAACGGTGGGCTCAAGCATAATGAAATCTGCACAGCTTTAGTGACAAATAATTATTAACAAACTATTTCCAAATCGTCATTTCCACCATGAGCAAGGAAGCATTGAAATATTCTCGTTATTTAAAGAAATAAGGCTAGACCCTGTATTTTTTGTTTGCTGTTTTTTTTTTTGTATCAAGTGGGTAACCGATTAGTTAAGCTAGTTATATTCATGCAATGGTACTCAATGGCTATCTGGGGTTTCATTAGGTATCTAAATGTTTTACAGATATATTTTTAAACTCTAACTAAATTTTTATTTTATCAAAATACGAGTTGCCACTGACCTCCGATGGCAATAGTTTGCCAACCTGCTGGTGGGTGCCAGAGGTCGCATCCCCCTTGCAGACCCCCACCCCTACTCTACGAAGGCTCCGTCGCCCCGTAGCTATAATCAGCCTCAAATAAGATTTGTATTGCCGGACCAGTCATTTTCGCTCCCCACCGACTGCCAACAGTCCGCGGGGAATACACTCAATATGCACTACCGTGAACTATTATTATTCATTTACCAGCATATGCGCATATGGGCAAAAAGTTTTTGACAGTCGTTAAATTTGTGTCGATGAAAAAAATATAGGCTTCTGCATTTGGTTAATTTTAGTGTTTGTTTTAATCTACTTGGTCCTTACTTGCACTATTAGAAATTATACTAGCCCTCAAATTGTCAATACCTACTCGCAAAAAAAGTGACACCTCACAATACAGTGTGAATTCAAGGCCATATTACCATTCGTTGTGTAATGTTGTGAGGCGGGTTAAGGTAGGGACTGTAGAAGGGATTTGTGAATGTGAGTCTCGAAGATACCCGGTTTAATTGAAGGACAAATGCCGGTAGCATGTTCCGTTCCACAAAATTACGAGTCGGAGAAAGGCGTTAAATATTGTTATAAGTTTTTCTAAATACATGTTTTGTTTTTTATTGTGTTTGTTATTCAACATCACAATCGATGCTATAACAACGTAAGGCTCAAGGGAGTGAAGATCGGAAAAATACGGGAAAGAGGATGGTTGTGAAGTACCTGGCTATTCAGATCTAGTCATCAAACACGGGTGAAGCCATTTTAAGCATATTTTGGATTCTGAATGATGCTCTTTCACTAGGGCGATACTGAGAGTACATCACCAAAGCATGCGATGTTGGCTTTTACAACATTATTTTGAAAATTAAATATAAAAAAAGAATAAAACTCAGTTTAGCGAAAACTCACACCGGGTGTGCAAATATCGAAATACATAAGTAAACACCTTAATCTAATACGTATACTTTATGAATAATCATACAAAGTTTTGATTTTAAGCTCAAAAAGATCCATGAATAATTTCATTTTCCATTACCAATTTCTGAATGTCACTATCATAGACTGCAGTATTAAATTCATTCATAAGATTTTTTATGATGTTCCGCTAACGACTTGAAAAACCGTAGCAAACAGGTTGACAATGAAAATGTTTAGCATCCCCATCATAAAAAAAACTTAAATGGAAACGAATTTCAAATGAGTATTGGTGCCAGAAGCATAGGGATGATGAAGGGTAGTGTGTAGTTCTGTGCATGGTGGTGTATAGTGGTGTAAAGTAAAGCACAGTTGATTAAGAGAACCCCAGCCCAGACCGAATGGGGTACTTTGACCATCTGTCGTAGTATGAACAAATGAACAACCCCCAGCACATGTACATCAGACACTATTTTATTTGAAAACTCTAAAATTTTATTTTGAACTTAACTTATATTTTCTATCTAACTTAAACCACAAACACATATCCTTTATATTAAAACAATGTTTTCGGCATTTAATATATATTATTTGTGTCTTTTATATTAATTGATTAAAAAATAACTTAATTTTATTCCATGTGTTTAATTTGTTTCTTTAATTCATAAAAATAAAAATATATTGTTGCCTTCCAGTTTCATCACTATTATGACATTTTCAAGAAAATTTAAAAAAAATACAGATTTTTATTTATAGCATATGTTTTACTCTTTTAAAGATTTTGAATTGATAAAATTGAAACTATTATACTAAAATATTTTATAGTTAGCTATTACAATGTTATGTTAAAACATTTATCTTCTAATCTCTATTTCTTTGAAGCTCTCCGGAGATGTCATAATAATTGTGAAACTAGTAAACGTAGCATTCTATTTTTATGAATTAAAAAAACCACAGTGAATAAAACAAAGTTATTTATTGATCAAACTATATTTCTATAACTATTTTCTAAATGAATACGTTGAATTCACATTTTTTCACCAAACGGCTGAGTAGGAATTGATTATCCTTTTCATGTAACTGATTCTAAACAATTTTTTAAATATTTTTTCAGCTTATGTAACTTAGTGAGGACATTGTTTACTATCATCATTTTGATAACCCATCCTTATTTTCCTGCTTTTTTATTATTTTAGATGGTAACTTGAAAAGAATTATATTTTGAACTCCAAGTGATTTTAAATGCCAAGTAGATACATACTACCAACCCTTGCGTTCATTTGCCGTATTTTCTGTTATAGGTACATGAAATAAATTCCTAAAATTAAGTAAGAAGAGCGTAGATTCAACGCCGCAAACCTTTGCGCGAGAAAATAATATTCACCGCGAAATAAAATTTCGAAAAGAAAATGGTGCAGCCGGAAATCGCATTAAAAAACCTCAGCCGTATATTACAGGAAACGAAATATAAAAATTGCGATACAATGCTTTGATACATTCAGGTGAAAAAGAAAAACTTTCCAGTTTTAATGTGAAAAACACGGAAAAGTTGGCCGAAGGAAGTGGCCGCACTCATTCACGGTGAACAAAGTCAACAAAAGAATAAGGTACTCATTTCTACCTTTTGCCTCTTGTTGTCTTTTGTTTGCGATTGTTGGCCTGTGTTAAGGCCATCAATTGGGAACAGAAACACACTAATATACGGAAGTTAGCGTGAAAATTTAACTGCAAACATTAAATTATTTATGAAAAACCTTTCCTGGTTCTGGGAATTTAATAGGCTAAGAAGGAATTATACCACTTCTGAGTAAACTGTCTCTTCGAGTAGCGTATATTATGTGTCTCACCACCGCTGAGTAACGTTACTCTTCAAGTAAATATGTACTTTTACAACCATGTTAATCTTATGACTAACCTTATTTGACTTTTTTAAACACAATGATTATTGAATTTCCATTCAAATGATTGAAATAGAAAATACAATTTAAATAAAATTACCCATTATTTTTTCGAGCCAAACCGGTTTTTTCCTGTGAATAATACATACTTAGTTGCAATATAAAGTTTTTTTGTAGGTAGATCTACCTAGATCAGTAACGTGTAAGATCATTCTTTTAAATAATTGAAGCCCACGATTACCAGCCAATGAAGTTCTGAGTTATTTAACGGATATAATCAAAGTGGAAATTAAAACTAATCTTCCGTCCAGTGCGATCTTAAAGCGTTAAGTTACATCACTAACAGACTGTAAAGGAGAAGAATTTTCCCATTCTTCTTTCGGAAGAAGCGTTATAAAAGAAAATATTTCTTTGCGTTTTAAGTATAAAAGGAAGCTGTTAACTTTCGGTACTCAAAAGACATTTTTAAAATTTCAATTTATTTTTGTGGCAGTAATTACTGCCTCCCTTATCTTTCTATCTTTTTCTTCCTCTTCCTGTTCACTGGCGGTACGTTGGCATTCAAGTATATTTATTATGGTACGTACTTAGCTATGTGGATAGTACGTTTTACTTTTTATTCCCACTTAGAAGAAATACTTTTTTTATTTATTTATTGAAATAAACATATTGTGCAAAACTTTAAAAATTATGATGAGGAAAATTGCAAAGACGTCTTTCAGCATTTAATCGAGTATGGTAGCTAAAAAACAAGGTTTCAAAAATAATTAAAACAAACAAATTGATTAACCTCTCATATGCATCATAGTTTTAAATCTGCACTCCTGATTATGTCAATATAATGTTATCACAATCTTCGACCGTCCAACGTGACCGTAAAAGTCTATATTTTTGATTCCTTGGTGACGAGTCATCATTTCTTGATAGCTGACCAGCTTATCGTTGAACCCATAGGCATTTTAAGCATTGAGATACAGTTTTGGGGCGGATATAATAGTCTACCATATTTTTAATTTTTTTAAATGCCTTCTCAGATTTATAACTTTGTTCCATTTATTTTACAAATTTTGTTTCAGCCGATTTGTTTTCCCTATCCCAACCATTCCTCACTTCAAGACAATTATATAAACTTTATCTTGCGGAAAGAACGCTACCTTATTTTTTTCCCATTGTAAATCTGGGTTGTTCTCTTCATTATACAACCATGTACATGTAACATGTAAGTTTTTTAAAAATTTTTTATATGAATACCGCACAAGAGTGTCAACTGCTCCCAACCGTCTAGAGTCAGTGAGTCTATGGCATTCCCAAACAGAGTATGTTGCGAGGCTGAAGGTAGTGGGGAGGGGAAGGAGATTGGGAAGAGGAAGGTCGGAAAGTACCTGGCTATTCAGATCTGGTCACCAAACACGGCTAAAGCCATTTCAAGCATGTTAAGACCCATATTAATTAATTAAAAGTTATTGGCGCACACCGGGTCTGAACCCGCGACCTTTGGATTCGTAGTCGAACGTCTTACCACTCTGACCATGGAGGCCGTCAACGTCAAGTACGTATATTTCGTAGCCACGAGGTGCACTATCTTACTTTATCATGTCTATGTATGTGTATAAAATACATGTTTACATAAGTGACATTCTGCAAACAAATATTATAATGTTAAATAATTATTTTATTGATATTATTTCACCTAACCGTAATATACTTATTAAGAGTATTACCAAGATAAACAATTACGCGGACCTATGCAAATTTTGTGAATTTGACCAATTTTATCGCCGTCCCTGCAAAGATATAATTTACTTTCCATAACTTCCTATTCTGCCCCGATTCCCGTCTCCCCCAGACTCTTAAGCCGTAATGAGTTTCATATGCAAAGCGTATCTACAATTTTTATTCTCAAGCATATTGCATCCTCGACCGATCTCATGTTATAACTTTAAACCATCTGACCATACTCCACTAAACCAAGCAATAGTGGGTTATTCGTGAATTAGTCACATTTTTTTAAATAAAATAGCTGTTTTGGTTTGCACTTAAAAATGATTCTGGTTTACCATTCGGGAGACGTTTTTGGCAGCAGCCAACATAGTTACATGAGTGAAAATTTCTTTTCCATTTTTAATAGTGTCTCACACATATTTATTTCTAATTTATTAAAGCTTTGCACACACAAGCATTTAAAAGTTGTATCATGTGTGGTTTATTGTCATTTCACATTTGCCGAAGAATTAAATTACGTAGCATTTTCAGCTTAGTTTTTCATTTTACATATATTTTTTTACATCATGTGGGTGGAAGCAAATTATTAAGGTGGTGGGATCATAAAGTAAAAAACAAAGACAAGATAAAAAGACTTCGGGTACGATGGTAAGTTCTTCTTTTAAGAAATGCGCATGCATATATTTTATGTGGCCCGGTAGCTAGGACGCTTGGCTAGTAGTCGGTCGGATCAAGTTCGATACTTACAACGGGTCACTGACTTACTTTTCAACACAAGTTATGCATAGTGAAGAGGTCATAAAAGAGATAATAAACCTTAAGGTTTATCACTTTTCTTTTAAATTTTAGTTTTCAGATGGTAATGTTCTCTAAGAAATATAATCTGAAAATCGTGAACATCAACAGAGAACCTAGAAATCATTCATATACCTATATAATTCTAAGAAGATTCACTTCCACGCATAAGATGGGTAGCGCTGATTTCTTATTCATGGCCTCGACTGTTTATCTGGCTCCAGCAAGTAGCAAGTTTGACTGCTACAGCGGCTGTTATCAGTGATTGTTACGGGTGACTTGGCCCCCTTCCCCCCAACCACCCAATCTCCTCCCAACCCCCTGCGCTGGTCCGGGGAACACCCCAATCTCTCGCGAGAGAATTAGCATATTGAACATTAAATTAAATTAATGTTCGTCACCGGATATTTATTATTTGTTTTAAAATCTGTGATGTGTTTGGTGAATAACGAAATGTGTTCAAGATTTAAAGAAATCGATAGAAACACATTGCATTATATGTCGGGGGCAGCACATGTTATGGAAAGTAATAAAAAACATCTTTTACGATTTAAAAGCATGCATTTAAAGCTTAAAATGATTGATGCTTGCACATACCCGTTTTTAAGTGAAAGTTACTGGCACAACCATTCGAATTAGTTAAATATCACCATTCGGTGTTGAAAAGTTACTTTGAATAGTTTAAGTTAGTTTAGCGACCAGACCTAAAACTACAGGTTCTTCAATCATTTTCTGGCCATTTCACTTTTCTTCTCCCCAATATATTTCACTGCCTGATATCGGGGGTGCTAAAGTTTCACTGACTTGAGGCATTTGGGACCCGCGGAGTTATCGATTATAATTTTTCAACTTATTTTTAAACCGTATTTTATACAAAATGTAGGTATTTTGAAACATTTATATATTTTTTGTTGATAAATAAAAATACAAGTATTGCTTGTATCCACTTGTACATGAAAATAAACTTAAATTTTTCTCATTCGACCCACAGCTGAACTGAAGGTTTCAAGAAGTTTGTTCAGTGGGAAGTAAATCATTCTTGTCTCACATCAGTTCCTTTGTCATATTCCTGTAAAACACTGAACTATTCTCTGTTAACTATGAAGTTTCGAATAGTTACTCACCGTATTTCTGTGAACTGTATTTCTGTGGAACTCCTACAGAGGAACTCGCGACAGAGTTGGCAAGTCGAGTTCTGTAATGGAAGTGTTCTTATTGTCCCCACTTTGGAACAAGAATTATAAATCATCCCTATAATATGGGCCACAAAGTTCAACACACGAGCCCAGTGATCCTTCACAAGTTTGGGTTTAATATCAACTTTGAATCTTTCGTTTTAAGTTCATGACGTTGTTACACTATGAATATCTTCTGTTGGTTAGCTTTTGGGTTGTTAAGCCATGTTGCGATTCTTCCCTTTCTTGAACAAACGTTGCGCATATATGATAGATCAGTTTTTATAGGTTTTTTTATTTTTGTTTCATAATATATTTTTTACACATTTACACCCGCTAAAATACCGCAAACAACATGTCACCAGGTTGTTGTATAATTGGTGTATCGCTGATTCCACGTCAGTCAGTCTCCGTTAATGTGGGCTAAAATGGTTACTCATTGAAAATCCTGTGTACTAAAAAGTATAGTTATAGTGTTAGTTAACTGGTCATCCTTATTATTGTAATATGATACTTATACATTTCGATCGCTTTGCTATTATGTGAGATTTATAGGCTTTTGACCTTCACAGCCTTTATACTCACACCAAAAAATCACTATTTGAGAAATTCTCAATTAAAACAAATCGGTCCAGATGAACGAGTTTGTGTGCTCTTACATACATATTGTCAATAATTATTTTTGTTGTGTTTGGCTAGCGTAGACCTTGTAGGCTTTTGAGCCGCTGAGTTTGTAGCTCCATCATTTTTCATAATAAACTTAAATTTACAGACCTCAAAAGGTGTTGGATTTTGCTAGATGTTCTGAAGGAAGTAGCGATTCTAATTTTTAAAATTTGTTTGGAAAAATGTATCTGATTTTTTCTATAGTGCAAGGACCCACAGTTATTTTTAAATGTCAATAGATTTTGTTTCGATTGGTTGTTGATTATGTTATTATTAACTGTTTTATTTTTTCTTACAGATCTGGATTGTGATGGAAACTACGAGCTTGTCCGACCCATCAACTAAAGCAGGAGAAGGACGCGCAACATAACGAACCTCAACACCTCAAAGGTAAACCAACATTATTCAGTTGACTATGAAAATCTTGATTTATGGATGATTATATTGTTTTGCACAGGAAATATGATCAATACAGTTGTATTCTTTCGACCACTGTCTAAAACCTCCTTCGATAAGTTCTGGATTTATCAACAAGATAAATAAGCTACGTGTGTAGGCCCCAGTTTAAAACATATCCCATCTTTTATAAAAGGATCGACCAGGCCCTTCTATAAAGCGTAGATGGGTATTTGATATAACTCAATTTGGGGACTGAAATTTTGATGGATTTTTTGTTTCAACCGAGAAATGTCATAGTATTATACTTCTCAAACTGAACAAATCACCCTTTAGTTACTGAAAGAATTACTAAATCTAAATTTTAAACTCAGATAAACCTACTGGTAGAAACACATTTAAAAGTACAACTTGATTAATGAGTGTGTAGTGTTATCTGTATCGAGGATGGGCGCAATATTCAAATGCACCGTGTGGCTGAAAAGGGTACCACAATCACTGGAGCAGCAACAAAAGCTTCACTGGGGAACAATCAAATCTTAAACGTCATAAATTTTCATTTAGCATTCAGCGCCCCCGCTAACTGATACGCCACTGCGCTACTTGTAGAGCTTAGCACTGATGGCATTATGAATTAGGGGTAGCAGCTTTAAAGCTCACTTTTATATTACAGCTTTAAATAAATAAGTTTAAATAAATAACCGACAGTGTCATCTTTTGTGAAAATTTTCGTTATAATTATAATTTATTTAGTTTTTTTACTCGAGGAATTGATTAAAAACTATGTTAACTGAAAATTAAGAAGTAAATTTATTTTGATAATATGCAGGTGTATATGTAGAGCCTTACTGTTCGAAAATATTTGGATACAAATTCCTTAAAGTACCTACAAGTTATATAAAGAGTCGTGGGGTGGAGTGCATTATCTTAGGGAGGTGATTCTACACAATATTACAAGTGAAAAAAAATCGATCAATTTTTTTTTCTGCACAAAAAGATATAAAAAAATCCATGGGATAAAACTTTTTTCAAACGCCCAATGAGACATTATTACTTGAAAATTACCTAAAAACAATGAAATATCGAAGCTAGTTATCTATCTATTTTACTTGTACTTGTTACATGTATTTGTTACTTGTACTTGTTACTTGTACTTGTTACTTCGTACTTGTTACTTGTACTTGTTACTTGTACTTGTTACTTGTACTTATTACTTGTACTTGTTACTTGTACTTGTTACTTGTACGTGTTACTTGTACTTGTTACTTGTACTTGTACTTGTTCTTGTTACTTGTACTTGTTACTGGTAATTTTTACTTGTACTTGTTACTTGTACTTGTTACTTCTTCTTATTACTTGTACTTGTTACTTGTACTTGTTACTTGTTACTTTAAATTGTTACTTGTACTTTTACTTGTACTTGTTACTTGTACTTGTTACTTGTACTTGTTACTTGTACTTGTTTTCATGTAGAATCACCTCTCGAAATTACCGCACTTTACCTTTGGATATCTTGTATTTTGTAAATATGTACCATCCTGTTTATTTTCAATTTACTAGGACAATACATACTGTAGATCTGTTTGGTATAAGATAATTTCAGCTCATTTGATATGTAACGATGTAAAACAACTATTATTATTATTTTGAAATACAACGAAGCTTAATGCACTTTATATTTCATACTGTTTCGTAAGAATAAATTAAAATTAAAATTTAATCTACCCCTTTTTTTCCTGAAACGTTCTTGAGAAAACAATATTTAAGAATATTTTTTTCTTAAACATTATTTTCATATTCTAACTTTTAAGTTATCATGCTAAATAAATGGTTGAAGAAACGGAATGCTTTTGCATTAAAAAGTTTTGTAAATATTATATTAGCTGAGAAAATTGCACTTTTTTCAATGTTGCTGTTGACGAGATCTCGACACTTTATCAACCTTACCGCGACTATATATTTTCTTAATCGCCCTTTGTCCACCAATTGTTTAAGTTCCCCTCGGGTGGGGTGGTACAGCCACAGAACATAAATACTTCCTGTCGCTCGCCCTCGGCTGACGTTTAACTCTTTCAGGGGAACTTGTTTAACTAATTAAGGTAAATGAGCTAGAAACAAGATTGTGATATTGTTTTGAATGGCGCTCATTGCGCGTGCCACCCGCTTTCCGCTTTCCGCTACCCCTCCGTCGAACCTCTGCCACCGGGTAGAGGCAAGTGATGGTTGTGGAATGGTAGCATATTAACCGGTTAGTAGCTGATTGGATAAAGGCGTCGGGATCACACTCAGGCGTCATGGGTTCAATTCCTCTGGTAGCTAAGTCCTCCATCATTGCACAAGCAACATTTTATGCTTATTATGGTAGGAGTTTTTCAACGGCCTCCTAGCCGAGTGGTAAGACGCTCAACTACGAATCCAGAGGTTGCGATTTCAAACTCGGCGTGCCTAAATATTTTTTATTTAAATAATAAGTGTCAAAATATTTAATTAATATAAAATAACATATATTATATTTGCGGCACGTTCCAGAGTGGTAGATATTAGTATCGCCCCTGGTGAAAGACCATCATTCAGAATCGAAACATTACTTTAATTGGCTTTAGCCGTGTTTGGTGAAGAGATCTCTAGTGTCACTGGTTCTAGACGGTTGGGAGCAGTTGGGACTCTTGTGCGGTATTCACTATAAATTTAAAAATATATGTACGAGTATACATGTAAATATTTTTTTTTCAGAATATTCGTAATCCGGAAATGTTTGTCTTTCTTTAAAAAATATATAAATTAGGAAATTTTTTGTTATTACATAGTATAATATATCAAATTATAAGTATTCTTGCGTTTCTCCCGGCTTATAATAAAGTTTTACGTACGACGGGCTTATCTTACATTTAAAAAATCATTCTAAGAGATGCTGTCTTATGTCTAATAAAAACAACAGCCAAAAACCCTGAACATGTACGTTTCCAGTACTTAAAAATAATTGCAGTTGTTCAGTCCGTCTGCGAGTGAGATTTGAGACAAAGGGCATCAAACTTGATATCTCGTTTTAGATCTCCAGTGAGTGCGGTTCAGCTAACATTTCATTTATCATTTAATTTTAACGACATATTGCAATTTTTCAGGGGGACCGAGCTGTGATAAAAATGTCAAAAACCATTCTGCATAATGGCACCAAGAGATAACAAAGTTTCTTTTAAAATTTGAAGCTTTTACTTGGGATGTTAAATGGATTAGTCAATAATTACTCTTTTCCCTTCTTTTCTGGACAGAAAACGAAAAAGAAAGATGTGAAATTGAAGGAGGCCTTGAAAGTTTTAAGGCTTTTTTTCCCACTTGTAATCGTATTTTTATTTTTCATCGTTCCCGTAAGATTCTTCGCCATTTTCCGACGATTCTTCTTCTTCTGGTGCCCTCTCCTATCGGTGGTTGGCTATCATTGGAACATTATTTACCATGCAGACAAACAAATCACCGAAACAACCGCGTATATGCATTCGTACCTGTTGTTTTCGTAAGTTTCGAAACCTGGCTTGGCAAGAATACAATAAATTGGCATGCAGAGTACTAATTCTTAATAAGGAACTGATATTAAATTTTTCAATGTTGTTCTCTTTCTTACTTAAATACCAGTGTTAAAAAAATATTAAGTTCGTTTTCAGAGATAAAATATTTTCAAAGTTTGAATTTTTGAAGGCTCGAAATTTTGTCGGCAGTGGCATAGCGTCATTAGGCCTCCAGATTGTTTTGTTTGAATTGTCAGCAAAGGATTTCTTATGGGAAATTCAACACGTGTATTTTTCTTACATTTAACCGCTTTTAATTCGAGAACACAGTGTTAAATGTCGGCGGCTGGTTACTATTATTATTGCAAAGTGTAAAAAATACAACTATAACTGCATCCAATTAATAATTTATTTGCATTCCTGAGCTATGAACCATATAATCGTTAACTAGACACGAGTAATAAGATTTACTTGAAGCACTTACATAATCAGTAGTAAATATTATTTGAAATACATTATCATCATTCCGGTATTAAAAATTGATATGTTGTCGGATTGCCCTCGCAAATACTCTATTTCCGTCATATTCATAATAGATGTTTTGAATTTTATAACAATTATGGAGTTTTAAGTTTCTTAAATGAAATTTTTTTTTAAATAATTTTTCATATCCAAACATACATAACCTGAAATGATATTTATTATTTGGGATATCGTGACATCAGAACCCTCCGACCAATCACAGGGCATTTTGATGTGTCAGTTTTTAATCACTTTTAAATAACGATTTATTAATTCTACTTATAATAAAAAACTTGCGTATTCTTAATCAGCGTTTGTTGATCTATATAAATATATATACGAGTATATATATAAATACATTTATTTTTAAGCCATTATATTTTTCCGTGGAGTTCCTTAATTTTGCTATTAAGCCATACTCACCATTTCAAAATGATGAAGATTTCGATTGTAGAAATGCATATTTTTGTTATGAGAAAAAAAAATATAAAATTCTTCCTCTACGTGTCTTCTATCATTCTTCCCTTGGATTATCACCTGTTTATTATTTGTAGTTTGGGATAGGCGGGGCTAGTTGTTACAGGGGCAGGTTGTTATATCACCGATAAATATCCTACCGCATTTTGACTCATGGTCGAACTTGCCTACAGCAGCGTCCTACAAAACATCAACCGAATTGGAATTCCGTCGGAATAATTTGAAGTTAAATTATCACGTAACTTTGAAAGACTAGTTGATTTATAGTATATTTATGATAATTTATATATTACTGCTTAGTTTTAAAAAGTATGTCATAGTCATTGTAAATTCCAGGTAAATTTTATTATGTTTTTAACATGAAATGGATCTAAGAGGCTATGTTTTCGGGGGTAGGTCACCGTGATATGTAAAAAATTACCACCGCTAAGATTCACGTCCACTGTTAACCCACGAAACCTAATATATACATTTATATTGTTATAGGTACATTAAACGTGTAAAAATTCAAAACAGATTTGTGGAAATTGCTCAAGAAACGTACAAAAAAGCAGTCAATAATGTTGCCAATGTTTCTTTAAAAACCTGCCCGAATGACCACGGGTCAGGTGACTTCCAAATATGTAGGCTATGAAAAACCATAACAAATGTTCTTTGCCGTCCAATAAAATGGGCTTGACGCATGTACAATAAAACGCAAAAAATATTTTACCTTAATGCTACACCAACGGTAGTATGGGAAAAAATAACATTGACTGATACACCCATCAAAAATCGACTTGCAGTTCAAGAAACAAAATAAAGGTAGAAAATTTGAAAAAACAATATAAAAAAAGATATCTTAGAAGCTTATGAAGAAAATTAAGGCACATTCTTCTTCGTCGGACTCGGAAAATGAAGAGGGCTTATGTCTATTTTCACAGTTACGCCTGCTGTAAATCTGAACAAGAATGGTTTCAATGCACTAATTAAAAACATTTGACTCATATTTCCGGTTACTCGTTACAAAGTTAACTTTGTATGTCAAATTGTGACCCTGAAAAAGATTTAAGTAGCGACTGAGACAATAATGAGCCATCGAAACTAATAAACATTATTAACACTGTGTCAAGTACATTTGACACTCATTTTAGTTGGTAACAATGTGCCCCCACCATGTAGCGACGTTGTTACGATTTAAAAAAAATTGTAACCTATTTTTTATTCCTTTGTTTTGATTGAGAGAAGTTATATTTTTTGATAAATCGGATGCTTCAAATGTAAAAAAAAACATGTTTTGGCTTCTAAAAATAAATAGTCGTCCGAAAAGAAGCATTTCCCATTTTTGTAACAAAAAGCCCTGCCCCCCACTCATAATTGATTGACGACCGTTGATTATTATGGCCTTTAAACAAATAATATACAAATATGCAAGTCTATTTCGCACTCATGTATACGCCACTCTCAGAACCAATAACTAAATATTTGGTGCTAACTTAACTTCATTCATTATCTGTGTTTCCTGCCTTTGGTTTTCAATCCCTTTCAACTATCAAACTTCTTACATGTCGTCTGGGAGTACATGGCGTGAGAAACAGCAGTTTGCATATAATAATTGTCTGATTTGAATATGCAAACTGATATCCAGATTAAGGGGTCCAGTTCAAATTTCAATACTAGTCGGGGAAAGAGCTACAGAAGTGGTGTGATGGACCTAAGATGCGATTGATTGCAAGCTGCTTAATCGTTCTACGGCTCTACGCAATAACAAAGAGGAAGCGATAGGCTTGTGATGTGAATCAATCAAATAATAAAAATAAAAATTGATATCAAATATTGTGTATAATAAATTGAGAACCTGATTCCTTCTCGTACAAATTATGAAGTAAATTACCCGACGCCACCTTCCAGCGAATTTGTACGAAAAACTGTGTTTGTTTACAATAAATAAAAATATAAACCTCGGTGCTAACATGTGACAGTTTATCTAATACCTAATGTAAAATGAACGTATTGATTATTCACGGTGGATATGTAGGCTGCCCCGATAGGTCATCGGTTTAGAGTTATTCCCGGAAATCAAAGCACCATCGCGATCATTGCAATATCCTGTTTTACTTTTGTTATTTTCTAATTAATATATTTTATCATAACCGTATACAAATTTATTTATCGTTTTTCTTATTGGTAAAATATGCTTCAATGTGTTCATTCTTAAAAAAACTATGTTTTGCTCTGCTCAAAAACAGACTGCAATAGTCCAAATTGTCCATTGCTGACGGTTTCCGTACGTATGGTCTACGCATTTTACTTAGAGCAGAGAAGTTTAAAATTGGATACCGCCGCAACGTAAGATTATGTTAGCTTTTCATTAAAAATATCTGAATTTGGAAGCTATATGCAAGTTCTGTCACGATTTTGATGGACCTCATAAATACGACCTTACACGAATTATTTTGACAGTTAAATAAGTTATCAGTTATCATCAAATGATAAAATAATGTTCTTTCTCTGTGTACGATATGTGATTCTTCTTTTTTCATCGTTTACACGTACTGATTCGCTCTAGTACTAAAGGTAGTATTGAGGTACCAATATAAGCTTTGATTAATTCAACAATCCCAAACCTGTCACAAGTTCAGGCTTGTGACAGTAGTGGGTACTAGGTATCCCACCACGCCATATTCATCCGCCATATGAATGCATTTATGACACTATCTTGGACCCCATAATTCCTCAGATTCCTGACTCAACGGCATCAAGGAAATGGTAGTGCAAAGTTATCATTACGTGAAAAGGGAGTAGCGATTTAAATCACTAGACTTGATTAATATTGGTAATGAAAACACACTTTTTCTTTGTGCCATTTATTTGTACTGTCTTGAAATTGTAGGAAAAGCAAGGGCTGACAAAATAAACATTTTCGTTAATTTTGTAATCTGTGTAGCTCTATGCATTTTGAAAGAGATGATTGAACATTTTTAATGTTTATTCTGTGTTATTAAAATAATGCATCGTTGTAGCAGGGAATTTAACTAACTCGTTTTTTTTTTCATATGGGATCAGCAAAGTTTGATTTACTTCTAATATGATATACATTTTAGATTGTTACGATGAAAAATGTTTGTATATTTGTATCGTATCCACTGTCTTTAATTATAGTATTTAGTGCCTTGTAACTTTACCTACTGTCAATGTATCTTATATGGTATCAAGAGAGTTTCACGGTCAGTATCTGTTGCATCATCTAACATTGTGTAACAAATATCATCATTTTCATATTATTCTACTTTTCACTGTCACTTACTTCAGAACAGGTTCTTATGACCTAGTGAGGTAGGTAATGTAAAAATAATGTAAGAAACAAAAAGTTAATAAATATATATATATATTATATTCCAATATTTCTCGTGGTAGGAGGCTAAGATTAAACAAACATAAGTACCTACCTACTTATTTTGTTGCTGTTTTTTTATGGTGAGGTTTTCAGAAATCGAGTTTGACGCTTCTAAAAATTGAAAACATTTAAAGGAATAAAAAAAACATTGACGGGTAAAGAATGAAAACAAATACGTTTTGTCATTCATAGACCTCTAGCACAAAAAAAATCTCCAGCCGCATGATCAATAACAAATGGCTTAAATGACTTCAAATACCAAACATCTGGTTCAAAATAGAGAGGAATATTAAAACATGAAGTTGACCTTTGACCAACAATGGGTAAATAAAGGTAAAAGAAAGAAAGAGGAAAACACTGCTCAGAGCTCCTATTTTAATAGGTTTAGATATACGTGTATTAAGTTAGTTATTAACTAAACGATCGGTAACCCTATGGGTGACAATGGCCGCTACCATTAGTCAGTGTTCACACTGGCCATCACCGCCCCAACCCCCACCAAAAACAGCTCACGTAATACGCGGCGCACACGAGCATACCGTTAATCCGATTAAATTAACTAGTTATCTATTTAAATCCGGTTTAGCGAGTGATAAGTCCGTGATTAATTGTCGCGGCTATTGTCGGCGCATAGTAACGTATTTGCTGGGGACAAGGGCTCTTATTCTGTTCTGCTCTCCTGATAGTTAATATCCTGAAGTGTGGTGACTGAAATTATAAAACAATATGAAACCAGCCTGGCCGGGGACGCATATTTATATATTTAGTGGCTAATTAAACAAAGGTTATAGGGTTTGTAGTAAATGTAAATAGTTCATTAATAATATCATATTTTAAAGGATTATAACCCAAAGGAAGGCATTTCATGTTTTCCAGTCTATGATACCTACTTCGTTCATATAGTGAATATGAAAACAACTTAGCTTCTTCTATCTAAACATTGACTAATAAAATACAATATAGGTAATAGTAAAAGTTCATATTTTTCTTTAACGTATTTAGGGGTAGTTTAATGCAAAGCTCCAAACATGGGAAAAAAATGCAAGTAAATACCTCATTTTCCCAACACTATAAAATTAATGATGTGAATACACTGTTCAAATTTTGTTGTTGATTTTAGTATCCTCCGATTGAGTTATTCTTTATCAAATAATACTCTTGATAAGTACGTATAAAATTGTATTCCTAGATACTTTTAATATGTTTATGACCATAGCGCTTACGGTTCATATAGGTGGAATTCAAAGATTCAACCGTACGAAGTATCGTAGAAGGAAAAGCTGTCCCCTCCACATAAAGATAATATTGGAACGATCGGTAATGGAATTTAAAAGTGTCATATATCGAAAGCAATAATACTCCTGAGAGGCCAGAGGGTAGAGCTGTCCCATTTCGCTACTGTAGCACAAAATGACTCCTAAAAAACTGCAATCATATTTTGACAAATGTGCTTATGGCATGGGCTACTTTTATAGTTAACTAAAATATTAGATACAAATGACAACGGCTAGTTCGATACACCAACTCATTCATTTGCTTAAAGGCAGACTTAAATATTAAGAGAGCTATTTAAAAAATAAATATAAATTTCGTCTACAATGTTATAAATAATAATGTTTTATTTTATACCCCTAGCATGAACTACCTTGACAGCCTGGAGTAATTGTTTTTTAGGCAGAATTGTTTTTTACACAATTAAAACCGCGCGTACGTAGGGTTGAGGAGATTAAATGTCACATGAGGTAAGAATCTTTTATCAAAATCAGCAAGTACTTATTACTTCTAGATTTCGCGTCGCATAGTTTTAAACAAAACGCTTTCAAAATTTGTAATTTTTTCATGACGGATGGATGGTTCAGGATTTAGTAAATTTATGTAAGTTTTCGTGTAAGTAGGCACCTGCTTTTCGAATTCCGAACGTTAGAATATCTGAGCATGGGTTTTTTTAAACCAAGTGAGCTATTTTGTATAACATTTAAATAAATATACACAGATCATTTAAAAAATACCAACAATTTTTATGAAGCTGCGTAATAAACCAAACTATCAATGAATAAAAATGAATAATTTTTAAACTTTTTTTTAGAAAATATTTGAGTGTATAAATAAAGTCCCACAATCTCAAAGACCTTAAAGCCCGACGAGAGGACAGATGATATCATTGAGGGGAGGACTTATTAGGTTAACCTACCCGACTGCCTATCGCCTAGTAACTGTCCAGCATCCCTCTTGTCCATCCAACTGCCCTCCATAAACCGTCACACTTCAACACAGATATTAGAGTGATATTTATTAGACATTGATATGTCGCCCTGTTACTTACATTTTATTATAAGTTATGGAAACATCATATTTATACATATGTGCCGGTAGTTGGTTAAATAATGGTCTTACAAGACATAAATCACGCTTGTGATTTCACGTAAGTGCTTTGTCCCGATTGTACGATGGTGTCTAGGTATTTTAAAGTCCTCTGAATGTTAAAAGTCCGAGGAGGTTAATCGTAAAGAATTTATTTTGGGGATTTTTGCTCCTACTAAACTATAAAAAAATAAAATCTGTTCCTTGAGACTTGACATTTCGATAGATATTTCTGTTTGAAAATTCTAGTCCAACTCAACTATTTAAGTTATTTCCATCAGTAGCTATGTAGCCCAAATTGTTTTTCAAATATGTTTCAATCGTTCAATAAGAGAAGGGTTGAGAAAAAAGAGTGTTAAAACTCGGACGGAGCCGCGTAGTAACTACTAGTTGATAATAGTAATTACTTATTAAAACGATCCTTGTTTTGAACATTCGGAAATGCATATCCATAGACGAGTATTACCATAAGCGTTATTTTAATATTGTTATTTATAATAATACTCCCAAAAAATGAATTGATTTTTAATAAAGGTATTTTCTGCTTACTGAATAAAAATTACGATGATCTTATTACAAAGGGATTAGCGGACGGAAGGGAAAACATTTCACAGCATACTTTGTTATTTTAAATTAAATAACACGGTAAAAAATACAATAACGTTGTAATCCACCTCCAAAGCTCCGCGGGCGTCGAATACAATTTTCCGCCATGTTACCCTCTGAGCCGAATCAACTCGCCCTCGTGGGAGGGAGACTGGCGACCTCGCGCCGCGGCGGCTGGCTGGGGAAGGAAAGGGACGGCGATGGGATTGCAAGGGAGGCCCGACAGTCTCGGGTTTGAGATGTTCGTTGAGGTTAGTCGTTCTGTCCGACTGCTTTGGCGGGAAAACCACTGTTTTTTGTTCGGTGCTTCGGAGCGGCAAAGGGGTGAATTGGATGCATTTCATATATTCGCTCTAAATGGAACAAGGAATTGCTTAAGAACATACCGATAGCGCATTACGTTCATTCAAAGATCCTCCGCGGCAAGATGTCCGACTAAACTTGCCCCCATCATCCTAAAGAATATAATATACAAAAATTATCAAATAAATCCGGAATCTATCTTATCACCCAAGCATTTCATTATTTAGAGGGTGTAAAAAATCGAACATTTTTTATAACTCTTTCATTATTTAATATCAAATTGTGCATACGTATCTTATAAAATTACACGAGAAAAATATATTTTGCCGCATCCGTAATAATAATAATAATATTTGTATAATTTGTATAGCGCCGTTTTAGTAAAAAAATCACGTTAAGGGTGCTGTACAAATCTTAATGTCTAGTTAATATTAATTCCTAATTTATATGATATTTATTTTAAATTGAGTAACAGAGAAAATATACAGGAACATACTTACCTGGCAGGTCGCTTCTGATATACACAATCACGTAATTATAATAACTTAACATTTCAGCTGATATATTTATTTTAAATTTTTGTTTTTATTTATTTTTTGATTTTTTATTTTTAGGGCATGAGTGCAAATTTAAAATATAGTATATCTAAAAGTGATTCGTCATTCAGTAAGAAATAGATAATGATGAAAATCTTTTAATGAATAAGGAATGAAAATCTGAAAAGTTTGATTCGGACATGATTCGAACTTCTCCAAACAATCGCTCTAAACTCTACACCTCCTCTCTAGTCATCAGTCTTTGTCAGCGCAAAGTCGAACCACAGAGCGGCCGCGAATAGTCGATATGTGAATTAATATTTTAAATGTTATTTCAATAATTGACTGTTTAAATAATTATTTGCTTTCGCAACAATGTGAATGATTTATTACTAACTATAAAACTTTCCACTTACTATGCAGGCAACTGTTTTTTCTTAGTTAACTACTATGAGTTTTATTTTATCCAGGAACATTTTTTTAACATAAATACTGGACTGCAAAAATTAAACATTACCTTTACTTTTTTTCGATTTGTCGACTGAGGCTTGTTTACAGTCTTATTAAAAGAATGTAAGTAATTACGTGTTGTACAATAGAGATCTTAACAAATAACGATGAATCTTAAGATTGCCATGATATCTCATTAGTTTAGAGCAGTCGTAATATTACCGGAGATAAAATCTGGTGTTTGTATTGTGTTTTAATTTTTTACTATGTTTTTGTTTTCATACCGAAAATGCAAGTTGTCGTTAACAACTCGCGAATAATATAATAACTCCACCCCTACTCCCCTAATTCAACCCTGTCGGTAAAAAATAATCAGATAGAGGTTTTAATGCCTCGCCAAAAATATTAATAAAATAGATTGTCACCATGGGAACGATAGCATTTGTTTCGACAGAGCATTAAAATAACGAGTAACTGGAAAAGCTTCTCCTACACCAGGATCACAATGTTGTTTCACTGTTAACTTATATTGGAGTTACTTTTCACTTTGGGTTGGGATTTTAAGTGGATACCCACTACTATTGAATAATATAAGAGGGGGGTTATGCCGTTCTTTAAATGGGATGATCATTTATACAGAAGCAAAAATACTTCAATGTTTTATTTTTGGTTATATCTCAGTTAAACATGAAATTTTTATATTCCAGAATTTAGTTTGTAAAGATTTAAAGCTTACAAAAGTAATTTTAGTCATTTTTTGCCGTTCTCGTGGCGAATCAGTACCTTAGATCCTTTACCCGGTTCAAAAACCGCCGTTGGCGAATAAAATGAAATTGGCTTAATTTTGCGTGATTAAAATCATATTGAAGTATATTTACAGCTCGTTCCTATTCAGAATCGAAACGTTGTTTGAAATGGCTTTAGCTTTGTTTTAATAGACATATGATTCTAACATTCCTTCCCGTTTTTCTTCCCCTGTCCCACTTCCTGCGGCCTCACATTATTCCGAAAAATGGGGAAAGTATCTGTCTATTCAGATCTAGTTACTGATAACATTTGGATAATTTTAATGTATAGCGCTGTTTTTGTGAAAAATCACCTCAAGGGCGCTGTGCAAATCTTATTTTCTAGTTAATATCAATTACTAAGCACATATAAATCATTTCAATCATCATTGCATTTAACTTTCCTTCCCGTTCCCTTTCCCCTTATCACACTTCCTGCGGCCTCACAGCATTTCCGAAATGGGGAAATACCCGACTATTCAGATCTGGTTACTAAGCATAGCTTAATCATTTTAATCACCATTTCATTCTGATTAATGGTCTCTCACTAGGGTGATACTGAGAAAAAAAAATGATTCGAAACACCTATATGTGAGAATGGCTTTTAATATTAACAAATTTCTGATCACGCTGTATTGTTTGTCCATTGTAACAATACTATAACCTTTTTGCATTATCCACAGTACCTACCTATACATGATGTGAGGCGAATTGCGGACATAAATTATTATTAAGGCGATTGAAGATCTTATCAGAGGTTTCGGACAATTCTAGTATTAAAATAATATGGCGCCATCTATTTTATCGCTCAATAAACAGTTTAGTAAAAAATATAAATAGCTCGTACGGAAATCCTTTGGGATTTGATTAGGTATAAGAAATATGTGTAGTTCCTCCCTTTGTTTTTTGTTTCTTGGTACCTATTGAAGATAAAATATTTCCATTTATTTTATTGAACAACCATCAAATAAACAAACTGAGAAATTTTCAATATTGCCATGTCTTTCTTGGTATGTTTTGATTTTAAAATCTATCCCTAATATTACATATGTAGGTAATTATAAAACAAAAATATGTTTACTGAAGAAGCAAATGCTCTTGCGTCATTAAATTTTCTCTATTGGGCAATTTTTTTCGGATCGTGACATTATTTACGGATGAGTTTTATAGCTTTGATATTTTCCCCTTAACTGTAAAATTTAAAGTTGAAGCGCCAATTTATTTGTTCCACATTTTCAAATTGTTCAATAAGAAGTAGTTATTGAAAGCACAGTTTAAAAAAAAATCGGGGGGTCGAGTAAATACTAATCTTATTGTTAGTATCTTCAAATTAACAAGACATCTTGCCATGTGACAGCCAGTGGCGGCTCGTGGCTTTTTAGTGTTCTAAAGTGCTGAGATTGAAAAAAACGTCATTATTGATTTTATTGTAGCCGAAAACGATATTTATTTTTTTTTTCGAAATTTCGAAAACCGTGCAGTGCACCACCAAAACTGAAAAATCCTGAAAACTTCATACAAAAATTTTTTCAAAAATAAAAACCATTTTCGGCTACAACATCGATAGCGTCGTATTTTTCAATCTTAGCACTGTACAAAGTCGGTGACAGCTTAGTATGACTACTATTTGTATCTTTGTAAACACTACTGTATTTTTATTATATATGGTACATTGTACGTTTTTACCAATAAACAGTTTTTGTGATTGTTGAAAATGTTATGTGGAATTTATTTTGAATATTTAAATTTTGCCACGCGAATTAAACATGTTGATCGGTATCTTTCAAAAAAATACTACGACTTAAAGTTTAAGACAGTCCGTGTGAGATTTTAAATTTCTCACCATCAATTCAATTATTCAATTTCCTATTTTTTTAACATTAGTCACTTGTAATCTCGCCGAAGCGTTAATCGAGTGCAGTTTACAAAGGCTACGAAGCTGCCGCACTCACCGAGCCGCTCTCAGTTCACAGCGCGAGGGTTGAATTTCATACTCCGCACTCGACACTGGAGTGGCTTGTGCGAAGCTGACTCTCCACAATGCTCACAATTGTTGAGTCGAGCTTCAATACCAAAGGTCGAGTTTTCACAATAAAAGTCAAGTGGCGATCATAAAGCTTTCACGTGACAAGTGCCCACCTATGAACTTATGAAACTACCGCGGTTATTTGGTGGACACTTCACCCTGGCGGGGGGTGGTGGGACTACTCGTGTTTTCTTGCGCTCATTGTTTTAAAGTGATTTAATGCGCTGAGAAGCTGTAAAATTCGCAAAACAATGGCTCGTGGGAACTGTCGGAATATGTGGGAATAAAATATGAATTATTGAAACAATGTCAATAATTGTCAACGAAATATGAAACAAAAGAAGACACAGATAATAAAAAAAGGATAAGGTCGCAACCGAGACTTAAACACGGAACCTCTATTCTATTTGGTCTCTGCCAAGTAAACTACCGAAACCTTTTTAGAAATTGTAATTGTCATCAAAATAGCATATTTCTGAATGAAATATGCTACTTTGACCATATAGGATAGAGGTTCCAAGTTAAAGTCTCGGTCACGACCTAATTATTTTTTATTTTCTGTGTCTTCTTCTGTTTCATATTTCATTGAAAGTTATTGATAGTGTCTCAATAGTTAAAACATTAATCAATCAAAAGTTAGAAACCAATACATAATTGTATAGTCATGTATTTTATGGCCATCCCATGAATTTGTTATTAATATTGTTTATCAAAATAAACCATTAAGCTTTAATAAGTTAATTCCAATTTTTATAAATTATTATTAAGAAATAATCTTTTATATTATGTAATCATAATCATATTAGTTCAGTTACTAGTACGTTTTATGCAGTATTTAGTGCAGTGCTATTTTATTGCGCATTATTGTTCAATTTCATAAAGCGCTGTTTAATGATTAAATTAACATGAGGGTACTTTACTTAAGTTTTTGTAGCTTTTTTCAAAATAAATGTGTTTTTTTTTATTTTTATAAAGTACTCAATGACAAATTAATTGTGCACTTGCTTGGTTAGTTGTAAATAATGTACTTACCTATAAACTTATAAAGCAGAGAGTTCTCATAGTTTTTTTCTATTTGCAATCATGAACCCCTCTTAATCCCATATTTTATTGTTTTTTCCCGAGCAATTTTCTTTTGTCCCTTTTAGGCAACCATTTGTTTATACCTCTCTAAAATGATTTTCTCAACACTAATCTACAGACTAGAAAGACAATAGATTAATGTAACGGGTAGATCTCTAAATCAAAATAACATTTATTAGTTAGTAAGAAAATTCCTAAGATTAAAAAGTTTGACGCACAGACGTTACTCTTTCTTTTTCCATGTCTCAATTAGATTTTTTGTCCTTGCAATAGACAAGGCGGGTCGCCCACCCCCTCTGAAGAGCAGAGAATAGAGAGTGGAGAGGAGAGGAGAGGTTTTATTGCGGGCCAATGTTATTATGTTATGGCAGAACTCTGAGCAGAATGGCAAGGAAAGATAACAAAAAGCCGATTTGCCCGCTGAGCGAAATATAACGCGGCTCTGTCCTCTCGCTCTGGCTCTGGCATATTACGGCTTCTCGAGCTAGGGGGTGATGGTTTTCGTATTAGACAATCGAACGTATTTTTTTGTTAAAAATGAAAAATTGAACAGGTAAATTATTAGAGGTTCTATTGATTCGCACGACTGAGGTATTAAATGTACCCATCTCGGACATTGTAGAAATATACCTTTTATATTGGTTAGAAGGATTTTTACGATAATATAATTAGAGATTTCGCTCATGAATCACTTCAATGTTTGATAATATGGCGACTTGAACATTTTTTTTACCCGACTTTTTAACGTTTTTAATCTCCAGTTTCAACCAACAGTGAGATGTAAAATCAAACATCGGGAGGGTTAGAATAAGTAATACGAACTCACGAGACTTACGCATTATACTGACTTTGAAATCGTTATGTTCTATGATTACCACTCTAAACTCTCCCACTTTTTTCAATCAAGGTCAGACATTTTAATAATTATAAGATTTGGATAATCTGTATAGCTCTGTTTTTGTGAAAAATCACCTCAAGGGCGCTGTAAACCCGTGTAATCGTGCGAGTTCATCGCTGACAAACACAACTGTTAACGTTATGCTATATGTTTTAAGATTGTACACATTTGTTTGAATTTTAATGTATTGAGCCATTTTGTGCTTCCTCTTGCTTATTGAGACAACGTTTGAGAAGGAGGAGTAAGCATTATATGGCTGCCTACCCTAAAAATCAATCAACCCTATTACCAAACCCGAATGTTTTGGTCCATGCAGGATTTAGAAGCCATCGATACCTTAGGGAACATCAGAATATTAATATTAAAACATCGATGAAATTTCTAACCAACATAAACCGGTGTCCTCGCCCCGTTCGAAGATTTGCCGAGCTTTAAGCAGAAGAAGAGCGCCACTCAGTGGAATCTAGAATCCAGAATAAGTGTTGCGGTGGAGTTCTATAGAAATATGCTGGATTTCGGTAAGGACGATTTGTTTCGTCTTGTCTCCTCTTTTCGGTTTGCTCGCGGCATAAAAATTGATGGGGTAAGCGTAATCCAAAGATGTTTTCATAGATATTTCATCGGAGCGGGTCGGGCCAGGAATTAGCATAAGGCCGCCTAAAACGAAAACAAATCTCGCATAAGCGGAGACGCCGAGGCTATAAATATCCGAAGGGAGTTTAATACGACTATTCGCTTTAAGGTGCTTATTTTACTTTCGCTTTTATTGCCATTTTTATGATTGGTAACTAGATAAATTGTTAAATAGCCATAAAGTGCCTACTGATGTTTTCGCAGTGTTGAATAGTATTTAATTCATTCATTGTTGGCATACCTACCCACTTTTCACAAAACTTATGTGTTGAACTAAATTAATTTATGGCCTTCGTATTCCATTATTGATCCGATTTCTACCTGCCGTAAGATATGTCTGTGCACCTATCTGTATAATAGGGATTAATACCTAAATTTAAGAAATAAAACGCCCAAATTTAATATATACCATACACCTATCGCATAAGGGTCCGAACTGCACAGGGCCAAGGAGGCTGTAGCATAGTGATACTAATAACAATAACAGTGAATTTATATAGCGCAGTTTTCTTATAGTTCACATCAAGTTCACTTTGCACTACATTATCCAAACTAAAATAATAACAAGAAAATAAAATATATTAGATGTGTACCCGACGTAACAGGGCACACAAGTAAACTGTATAGGTGGCGGTCCCAATCTACGAAGTGCTCCAAGTGGTCGGTCTCGTTGTATGCGAGACGACAGGGTTGACTGCGGGTTTCGGCTTCCAAGTGAATATGCTGCGGGTCTGGTCCAGAGAGAGGGGTAGTCAGGCGGTCCAGGGGGGCAGGCGATGGTCAAAAAAGGCAGGAGTCAAGTTGAAGGCGATGTCGAGAGCGAAGAGAAGTCAAGGTGCTTGGTACTGGTGGAGGATGCTGGTGATCTGCCTTTTCTCCTATTTTTGCGTAATATTTCAATTGCTCAGGAGTGCGCGGCCAGGGTGAGGGAGTTTTGTATGGAAGAATTTTGCTCCCTCTTTCCTTCTCTCCCCGGCCGGCTGACAATTTTGTGGGATAGTTTTAACTAATCTATCCCTTCTCCTTGTCACCAGCTACCACCTTGACCTCAATTCAGCTCTCCATCATTTTTATTAAGTTCACAATAAAGGTTTAAAAGTACAAGTTACAAATGGCGCCCGGTTTTTGTGTGGAGCCGAGAGTCAAGTCATCACAACGATGTACTTTATTTGGCCGTGTGATTGACCCGGCTCCCGTGATAAGTTTAGACAGATTAAATTCTCTCACTTTAGTCGGCCCGAGATTCGTGGGGCCGGGCCGTGATTGGTCGGCACTAGACAACGCGCTTTCGCGGTAATTCCCGGCCTAGTCTAGCGGCTCCAGCCCTACGAGTAAATCTCTTTGTGTCACTGTGACCCAACGAGCCGGGGGAGAAACATACATTTAACATTATTGGTGAGCTAATATGAACAATTTTTATAAATGATATAAAAAAATATCTTGAATCTAACTTAACAGCTACACATTGTCGTAGGCACTGCCATCGTGGCTCTGTACATCCGACGCAAGATGGTTATGAAATTTCTCACCATTTAAAATTATGATCGTTGTCATAAATCATGATAGATTGTTTAGATATGGGTAGGTATAACAGTGAATGTGTACATCAGCAGATTAAAAAAACAATTTACTTACAGCTAAGGGTGTAAAAAACTCAGATGTAAAATATGTCTTAATATAAACATAAATATATTGACCGGTCGGTAGCTGAGTGGACAAATGCGTTGGATTCCCAACCGGGCGTTGTGGGTTTAATTCCTCTGCTGGCTAAGTCCTCCATCATTGCACAAGCAACCTTTTCCTCTTATTATGATGGTAGTAGAAGTTTATCAAATATTGTCAGATTATTAGCAACCAGGGAATGTTTGTCTTTCTTTAAAAAAAATATATATTAACAAAAACAAAAAAAGTTTTGGTAAAAGCAATAAAAAAGGAAATAATAAGTTATAAGGCATCCTGAATGGTGGTATGTTGTGAGGTTGAAGGGAGTTGGGCGGATAAGAAGTAGGGAAGTGCCTGGTTTGCCAAATCTGGTTACTTAACATAGCAATAGCTATTTCAAGCAAAGTTTCCATTCTGGAGGAATGAAAACTTTGCTTGAAATCAACCAGGATGAAACCAAAGAACGAGGTTCCAATATACTCCAATTTAATTGATTTGAATTCCGCTTTTGTTTCAGTGACTTGAACCTTGAATCTTACCACCCTACGACGGAGGTCATCTAAATGTAAGTTTATTCTAATATATATTTTAATATTTCTGCTCAACTTCGGTGAATTATGCGTAAATCCTAATTTGCAATTATTCTCATTGTCCTTCGAGGATAACATGGGCTTCAAATAGTCACCCTACCCGAGATATAAAGATAGGACCAGTAGGTAGGTATGTTTAAGTGAAATTACGGTGATAAGGGGTAGCTTGGGTCAGCGAAATCAGGAGCAATTAGTACCTAATTTGACCTGCGAATGGCCGAGCATAATAATTGCCCAAACATTTATACGAGGTGTTTAATTAGGGTGTGTGGCTTGTTTGCCAAACGAAAACCTTTATTTTAATTAGCTATGTATGCAAGATTCATCCGGGCAAACCTTAACGTGGTCCTGCCGCTAAAAGCTCCGATGTAATATCTCTTTCTTTTGTAATGAGGGTAAGTTTGCGCGAAAATCCATACTTTTTTTATGTTTTTTATTGTCATCTATCGACGCAAAGCTTAAACTTAAGACGTTACTTATATAAATGTTACGATCTAACGACCAATTGCACGAACGCGTTGCACGTGGAACGTCGACATAATATATTGTACGTAATCGGTGAAACTTCATGCACATGTTCGTAAATACAATATTGGCAAATCGCTGATTTTAATCGTCGAAACGTGAAGCATTTATTTTTTTTTTTTACCACAAACATGAAACTATTTATTGCCTGAGAAAATAGCTTGAAAGGCTATTTCTATTTTCTACATCGCAAAATCTTATAATACTGGGTCTGGTTACATGTACTTATAGTATTTTTCATACTATTTGTAACTATGTAAACCCGGAAAATTAACTAAAATGTTTATCACATAAAACTTTGCTTACGTTTTGGTGGCATATTTTGTATACTTATTCAGCAGACATATACTCGTACATGTAGTAACCTAGGTATCAGGTAGATACTCTTATCTTGTGTAATTTCTACTCCCAGAATTTGATTATCCTAAGAAACTAAGCATCTGTAATTTTATCTTAATTATACGCAAAGTTTTAAGTTTTGAGGATAAGGCTTAGGTGGGTAAGTTGTGGAAGTCCCCTCCTCTGCAGCCCTGATTCGTCCAGCCGCTAAACCCAGTTTAAGTGGAGACGTGAGGGTTGTACCAGATGTAATCAGAGACTGTCTAACCCGAGTTAAGTCTTCAGACACTTGGATTCCCAGGAAGTAGTCAGTACATATTTAAACCTTTATAGACAGCGAGGGAGTTTATTGAACTAAATTATCTTATCAGGATATTTTGGATTTGGCTTTTTGCTGAGTAAAAGAGCAGGTTCTTAATTTTATTGCTTTATAATGAAGTTATTCACGGCCTACTGACTTGCAGAAAAAATATGTTAATTTATCTATAAATTTACAGATAAATTTAAACACACCAAAATAAATAGTAATTGAAAAAATCAGGAAAACTTATTTAGAAAAACTGTTATTCCTACTACAATCTGAGATACTTGAAGTATGTGCTAATGGGAATGAGTGACATAGTAAATATTTAAAAAAAAATGCAACTTATTAATGACGTACTAACTCAATCATCTCAGTCCTATGGAATAATTAGTTAGGGCGGAATAGTTACGTCAAAAACACTAGAAATTGCTCAAAAATCACTTATTAAGATTATGAATGAGAAAAATAAAACCTATTCCTCTATACAATTATTTAAAAATACCGATATTTTTAACATAACAGACCTATAGTATTAAATGTCTAGAATTTATTTACCCTATAATATTCAGATCGTTTTGGCCAAAAACATGGTGATCGTGTGTATGCGGTACCCCTGTAAAACCAGGTTGGCCCAAAGGCATATTCATTTTATTGCTCGAAAAATGGATAATTCATTAAGTCTATCCTTTAAAGAGACCACGTGTCAAAACCTTAATTCTTCAAAAAGAATATTAAAGATTGGCTAAAAAACATTGAAATGGTTTTTTTTTCTTGTATGTTTTAACAGTAATCTATAGTTTTCATTCATAGACAGCGTCTATTATTTCACGTAATATATGTTTTTTAAGTAGGTATATTTATTTACATAAGTTCTCAGTGTTTTATATAATATATCTTCTAACTCAATTTAACCCCATTTGTTGGTACCAACGGAATGTTATATACTGTTTAATGTCATACTTTTTATGTTTTTGTTTTTTTTAAATTTAAATGTTATAAAATGATAAATTTTAAAACATTTATTCTTTTTTAACCTTTCCGTACCTGACAATAAAAATCAAACGTACAATCCGAAGAGGGTGAAGTAGTTGCCTCATTTGACCTTGCTTATTAAAGCGTTTTCATGACTTAATCTTAGGTATTTAGTTTTTGATAATACTTAGAGGGAAGTATACATTAATATTATTTCAGTAATCTTTATTTAAGATATCGCACAAAACTCTCATTTGGGGTGAAATTAGAACCCCCCATTCGAAACTTATTTTAATATTTGTTTTTAAAACTTCCAAACCATGGAAATGCGTAAAAAATCACTACTATGTCTGTTTCGGCGTTTAAGGTCACTATGAAACTGTTTGATAAGGTATTATTTATAATGTCTGATATAGTAGAGCGCAGGCTTTGCCTTTGTAGATTTTTTTTGTTATCTTGTTTTGAATCCAAAATTCTTTATCGAAAAAATAATTTAACCTAATGTGTTTCTATGGGCATCTCTTTCAAATGAGACTTAATACGTATTGAACAAGTTTTATAAAAAAATAATATTACACTCTCTCATCCAAAAAAATGTGTTTGAATCATTTTATTTTAATTTCACTCACCAGGCAATTCGAAGTTTGCTTTGAGACATTGAAAAGGGGGTGCAATTTGTACCTACAAATGGTCCGAAATGCTATCTATATGTTTGTAAAATCTCAGCTTAAAAAGAGCCATCAGCACATCACATCCCCGGAGCACATGATGCAGAGGGGGGAAGGTTAGCCAGGAACAGCTCCTGAAGAGTTGCAGCCAGCTGTGGTACGGGAGACCCGACTCATTCGCATTCCGGCCGCGTCTCCCCTCGTTGGCTCGTTTGCCCGTTTGCCCGTTTGCCAGTTTGCCAGTTTGCCGGCCAACACACTTCACTCACTTTGCTAAGTTGTGGAAAAGCTTGCGGCTCTATTTGCGGAATACGAACGATGATTGGGGATTATCCGCTTTTACGGTTCGGGGTAGATGATTGAAACAAGATAAACCAATACTTTAAAGACACCCTCACCTTGGGTCAGTCAAGGCAAGGCTTAAACCTTGACATTTTCACTTAAGAAGCCAAACATTCCTGTTTTATTCAACTGTTTTTCTATTTGAAAATCCATCTGCGTGTCTCACTAAAAACTGTAAGGTCTAGCTGGCGTAACGAAATTTGCATAGATACCTGCAACTTTTAGGTAAACGTGCCTGTTTTCAGTTTACGGCGTCATTTCTATCATGAACTATGAAGCTGTTAAATATTCATTTAACTGTTAAAAAATATGTCAAACCCCGTATTGTTTGTTCCACAAAACAGTGCAGGGTAGTAAAACCTTAAAATCCTCCATATCTAAGAAGTTTGTTTAAGACCTGTCACTTTTTACTTTCACTTAAAATTATACAAATAAAACATAATCACTGCGTCCTTTTTAAAGTACTTAGTCGAGCAGTGAGCACCCCAATCCCCGATGACAATTCTATTATTAATCTCAATGAATTCCGCTACTCTTCACAACTCATGAATTATTAAACATACTATGGCGGAACAATATTTGTTTTCTCACCCTAGACAACTCAAACTATATAGGGAACACTACACTAAATATCAACACATCTTGCCAAATGAAGACTGCAAGGCGTAAGCAATGGCTGAAGTAATACTAACTTTTAACACCGTTTAGGTTCGGCCGTGCGGCTTTAGTAATAATTAGTAATAAGATCAAATTTACGTCGTGTAATTTTATGATATTTCACCTTAGATGCGCTTTCGAAGAAACAGTAGGTATATAAAATAATGTGCCTAACATTTGTTTAAAAAACCTGTTCAGGGGTGGTGTTTTTACTTAAAATAACCCCCACAGTGCTTTTTAAATAACTTCTTACCGCAAAGTTATGAATAGCTATTAGTTAAACCAAGCTGGATATAGGTATTTAACATTTAGATTAGATAGACTTAAGAATGTGGATGTAGCATTTAGTTATGCATACCTTACTATGCACACTTTATCCGTGTGATACTTACCATGTATAATATTGATTTCTTCTAAAATAATTATCTAAAATTGTTATTTTATTACTCATTTGAAGTGATTTTTTCATGTCGTTGAGCTAGTGACTTAGGAAGATATGACTAATAAATGAATGAATAAACACAAAAGCAATTAAAAAATGTACAAAGTACTACTCCTTATTTGTGTTTTAGGAATTTTGAGTGAAAAATATCAATTAAAAGGCAATATTCGTTTTTAAGTTAAAAAATCTGTATCTATATTGGAAGAGCGCATAAGTAATGAAGAAGTCGTGCAATATTCGTTATTCTTGAGTTTGCAAAAATATTATCTCTTCTTATGAATGCCCGTAGATGTGGCGGTAAAAAACGGGCTATCAATAAGTTATGCCATTGCCGCCGAAGAGCACAAATAAGGCCACCCTCCCAATCACCGCCGCCGGTCCTCCTCAGTCCTCTGCGGCCTCTGCCTTCATTTGCCACCGACAAGAAAACAAGTGTAACTTTGATCGTTCTCAGTTCTCAGCGGAAGGGCGATTTGCACCCATTGGTATTCAATTCTCCCCGTTTCCCGCCGCGGCTAAATGGAGCGGGAGGGCTAGCCGCAAATCAGCGAGAGGGAACGAGAAGGAGATGAAGATATTCTTTGAAATAGAAATGAGACGATTGACTGGGCTCCTTACATATTTTCTCTTCCACAAAAGGAAAAGAAAATTTGGAAAATCATAATTCAAATTTGAAATACGCTCAACGCTCGCTGGCTTCTTTTGTGCAATCAATAATGTTTGAATGTTCGCTCGTTTTGAATCCGGAATAACCTATTGGACTTTCAAATTTCTCCTTATATGTGTTCGGAAAGTCATTGCGGCGTTTGTGAACATCTTCTCCCTTTGTCAGAAGTTCTTTTATAGCTTTTAGTTCCTTTAGTGCTAAATTATTGTGGCGTGATTATATACCACGCCGCGCCGTTCGCAATTGACTAATTTATTCTTGTTGATCGAGAACTTCTCATTCGGCCGATGCTAAGATAAAAGATAACTAGATCATTAGGTACATTTTACAAAAAACACATACGAGTACATAAATACGGTCGTGTTCAAATCTCACGCAAACTTTGAATCGGAGATCATTTATTTAAGTTGGATGACATGTTTTTTAAAATATAAATACCATACCAGAGTCCCAAATGCTCTCAATCAGTGCCAGTGGGACTGTGGTATGCCCTATTGGACGTAGTTATGCAGAAAGTATCCAACCCCAAAAAGATGAAACTGAGAAAAAGGGGTTTGAAAATATGACGATAAAAAAGCATTAATATGCGTAATCGGCATTTGTAAGGTGAATATCAGTGTTGTTTTCTTTATGAGATTTATTATAAATAGTTTATTTATAATCCATCAATGTGTTTATTAAATGTGTTGTATTTCTTATGCTATCCTACATTTTATAATGTTTTTAAACTTCAATTTGACTCAAATATCTGCAATGTGCGTTACTATAAAAAATTAAATATCAAAAATCTATTGCATTTGGAGCTTGGATGTTTTCAGCAGATATAAATCTCTTATTTATATTTAGAATAACATGTAAAAAAACGATTTATGAAAATTGTGGGTTGGACGCTTTCTGCATAAATACGTCCAAGTGGAGTATGTTTTGAGGCTGAAGGTATAATGGGAGGAGAAGGTGATGAAAAGAGGAATGTGGGAAAGTTCCTGGCTATTCAGATCTAGTTACCAAACACGGTTATAGCCATGTCAAGCAACGTCTCATTCTGAGTGGTGGTCTTTCACCGGGGCGATTCTGAGAGTATCCTCCACACTGTGAAACGTTTATATTTCGTTAAAAAGTGTTCATAGTGTTTTACGGGTTAAATATAGATACACGTCAAGCTAAGTTTGATAACAAATAAAAGCAATAATTACCTCAATGATCACCCGATGAACGTAACGATTAAATAAATGAAAACTTATTATTATCATTTATAGTATGATTTTGCTTTTTCATTCGCTCGGAGAGCGTATAATGTATAATGCATAATATTTTCAAGAAAGTATGTAAATTTCCAGCCTTGTACCACGAGGTATTTGCAGTAGAGACTCGGGAATAGTGATAAGTGGTGAGCATTATGATTATTTTGTTCTCGGACTAGAAAGAACAGCGTTTTTTTCCCTAAAATAATTGACCCTACAATTTTTAGCACTTCTATCTAATAAAAACCATTTTACCATAAACCAGTTATTTATTGGCGCCATCGATATAACTTGGTCGATGATTGAAGCTCATCCGATCCCAATAAGTTGTGTTATTTCAATGTTTCACTGACTACAATAAATCTACAATTAAAAAAAAAGAAACTATTAAAAACGAACAATATTACAAAATGTATTTTGTATTCTACTCAATGACAGTGAATAACACAACGTAGGCTGTTTATGAATTTAATATAAACTTTTTACAAGGTGTTATTAGATGATATCTAGTGATTACAAAAAAAATAGTAGGCATTAAAACAACATAAAAATAAATTTAGGATGTTTTGTAAATTGAAAATTACCATTTATTTATATTATGTCTTATACCGACATCTGGCGTCATCACTATGAATTAAATTCTGTTGTAATATCAGCGGAGATTCTTACCTTATTCTCTTAAAAAAATAGATATCTTCTTTTATTTGTGTTAGTACTGCCATCTAGAGTTTGATATTGAATTTAAAATTAAAATATTTACGATACACGATGTTAATAAACTTAGCCTTTTGATCAATAGACGTCATTACCATTTTATAGCTGCCTTCTATTTTGACAAATAAGGTAGACTACTTAGTTACTCTTATTAATTTATTATATTAACCACTTAATTATTTCACCAAAATATCGCTAGAGCTCGGTAAATTCACGGTCGATCCAAATGGCCCCGCGCCGATCCAAAACTCATTGTATGCCAGGAAACATACATGGATCTGAAGGAAAATCTTAAGGCGCTCAATTCCAAACCTCCTTGCAGTTATGGATGGGCTAAAAGGATAACTTTTTTTGTCTAATGAAATGCGTGTTTTATATTGTAAAAGAAATATGTTTTTTTATTATTTTGGGGAACAAGAATCAAAAATAATATAAAACAATGAAGTATAAAACATCTTTATTGAATAAACTTATTGAAGTTGTAATCTTCTTGATTGCACAATTAATTAATTTACACATTTTTTATTTATGTAAACATATTGTTATGTAGCTCAAAATACATGGTATGAATAAACAAAAACAAGAATGCAGAGTAAACCATAAAACAATTTACTGACGAGAATACATACATTTGATGATATTTTTGATGAATTTTGTGAGTAGCCTAATATAAAAAGCTGGGTTTCGGAATAGGAAAAAAACAATTGTTTCGATGGAATCACAGTTTAGGCCAACATTGTTATATATTTCAGATATGAAAATAAAATTAAAATGCTGGCAGAAGAAATTGTTAATATAGTGCACCACATAGAAATTGGCTTCAGTGTAATCAAGAATCACAGACATTAATAACTAATGTTCACATTAATTACAAAATGTTTTTTAGTATCAAATTAGTGCTTCCTGATTTCGCCATCATCAATTTCTCGGCGGCCATTTAATAAAATTATCTTCTACCAGTAATATTATTATAATCAGAATAGTCTACGGCTAGAATATACAAAAATCATAGACGCATAATGTTGCGATAACAATATTTTTAGTGCCAACTGAAAAAATATGTTATTGTTTCTTATTTACACATTATTCAATGATATTAACTGTATTGGCTAAAGCGATCAGTATTTCGTGATATCTATTTTTAATTGATAACTCATTTCAGTAACCAAAATATTTTTTCTCTGAAACAAACCGATTATTCAAATAAACTCATACATATAATAAAACTCATTTGATATAAATTAGTCTAAAAATAATCAATTAAAAAACAGTTGACCATCAATTCTTCAATTAATTCACACAAATTGATTAATCAATTCCTTGTTATCTGTATCCGAGCAATTATACCAGTGTTGGGTTTGAATGATTCAATAAATTATGCCCATGACTATTTTGTGTTTTGACTGTTCGTGTAAAATACTCATTACTCTATGACTTGACAAAAAATACATTTAGCACATGGATTTAAATAAAGTGAATGTGTTCAGTACTTTGTACATTTATCCTCTATGTTTTATAACATCATATTTACACTAACCACACACTTTCTAACAATCAGAAAGAAATCTATTTCATTACTTGCCCATATATATATATATAACACATACATAATTCATTCACTGAGAGGTTGCACTTGATGAAATCAGAACCTACAGTAAAGCCGGGTACTCACTAACGAGCGGTAACGTTACCGTAACGCGTTACTATTATCAAAAATCATAGTGTAGACGTGGTTTGCGAGCCTGCCGCGAGCGACTTGCGCTGGCAGTGAGCCGACACCTGTTGGTTTTTGCCGCGGATCAAAGAACGCTCGCTGGTTCCTCGTGAACATCAAACACGAGTGTCGTGGCACCCTGCGAACCATTTACGTATAGACACCTCGTCTGACATGCTGAAACTCGAAACGAATACTGCGGATACGCCGGCTCGCCGTTATAATTACTGTGGTCGTGTACATCGCCTACCTAGCGACACTTTACCTAGCTACTGTGTCTGTAACGGTTACAGTTACAGCTCGCTAGTGAGTACCCTGCTTTACTTGATACAAAAATATTTGAAATGTTATTTAAAATCTGTAGATCTCGATATCACTGCGGGGAATCTCTCCGAGTTACACTATAGTTGTTAATGTTATTTATAGTAAAAAAACAAATACAGTAGGTCCTCGATAACCCGAACCCCCAGTAGTCCGGTTATCGCGATAATCCGGACGGCCGGCGACTTTTTTCAAACACCTTAAAACCTGATTTTCTTGACTGACACTGATAATTTGTTGTGTTAACCATGTGACCAATTATTAAATTTCGTATGATTGCACTTTGCACAGTCAATATATGCAAATTTTTGTGCTAAAAATGTGGATTTTATAAATAAAATAAAAATGGTTCCTACAATCCGGATGCCTTGGAAATCAGGCATAGACTGATTTTTTTCCCGTCAGTATTTTTATAATTAAAATATTTAGCCCAGTGGGACAGAAGGGACAGACCAAATACCTACATATTAATAATATTTCATATGAGGCAGGTATTTAAATAATGTTATCAATATACGTATCATAAAAAAATAACATATCCCTGAAAGTTTAAATACTACATAATTATATGATGAAACACGTACCCAACACGCAATTCCCACAAAATGAAAGGATAATTGTACCAATGTACCTTTGAAGTAAATTTATGTTTAACGAGTTTGCCATATTTGAGAATTCGTTTTCTTATACCAAAGGTCTGCAAATGTTTTATAACTTTTGGATAGCAATAATTTGATCACTTTTACTATGTATCCCTTTTAATAAACATATTTGTCTCTTCTATTCGTCTACTTGAAGTAGTTAAGCAGGTAAGGCTTCAAATAAAAATACTAAGGTATTAGGTTAATAAAAAAGTGTGTTAAATAAACATGTTTACATTTAAAGCCAATTTGGTCCAAGGCAGTTTTCTAAAACTGAGGCCGCATCGTTACGACCAATACTCCTCAAAAGTGTACCCAAATCTGCAGCGGCACGAGTACTCCTGTTCCGACACTCCCATAAGTCCAAAATGTTTTCTGTTGGAGACTTCTTTATAGCAAAGAAATTTATGTACCTGTCGACGTTCAATTGTTTAGCCAATAATCTCCAGTCATTTCCGTTAGAATTTGGTGGATCAAGCAGAGCCGACAATTGCTTTTTGACAGACTTAGAAAGTCTAAATGGAATAACATTATCAACAATACAGGTGTTGATACCTTTCTCATTTACAGCTACGTGTTTTTGACTGGAAAAGCCTCCTGATAAGCAAGTGTTTTCATAAGTTGAACACTCCTGCTTGGGCAATGAAGACGTATCGTTAAGCTTTTCAATAACATTCAAGTTGTAATCGTCGTACACAAAGTGTCTTTTACTGCTAAACGGAGAATTAATTTTAACATCATCACTTGAAGAAATAAATAATGTTTGCTTATGAGAAGGATTAGTATTTTGAAAAGCAGATATTTGGCATTGCAAGTGGTGGATGCTTTCTGTTTGTTCTAAAGAAAAGCTGCAGTAAAGTGAATTAGTTTGCGAGTTCCACAAATGCTTGAAGGGAATTTCTTGGAAACTTGAACCAGGTCTTACTCTCCAACCCAAGCCGATATCTTCCAAAGACAAGCAAAGATTAGATCCACCATCTTGAAAGAGAAGGGATTTGGGACGATCCATTAATCTTCCCCCGAGGCGTTTTTCTTGTTCGGTGCAGAAAAATAGCGCGCAAGGAGTGTCCTCAAGTACGTAAACTCGCAAACAGTAATCATTGGTAGTTGCACAAGAGATCGGAGGAGCATACACTGCAAGTTTAAGGTTTTTAACAGCTTTCCCATTAAAGCTCTCACCGATAAGAACAAAACTAGTTAAGAATTCGGTCACAAGAAAAATGTGATCTGAATCTAGTTGGGTGTAAAGGGGTGTATTTATAGTTTCTTGGCCCAAGCTGACAATCTTTTTCCATTCAGGCTGAGTCTTGTCACCGTGATGCGAAGGTCCCAGGGCGTAAAGTGATAAGTTCCAGAATCCATGTTTCATGTTGGCACAGTGTGGAATTTTAATGATAACAGCCTTGTTAAGCTGGCTGGATATTGGACCCGTTTTTATTACTGGGGATAACTGTGTGACTCCTGAAAATACACAAATTAACATTGTTAGCAGAGTTTACGATATGACGAGTAATCAGGTTATTTTTTATATTTAAAATTTCTATTACTTTTCTCTAAAGCTGCCCACTCATGGGTCTTCCATTCGGATCGGTGGCTCGGCGTCGCAGATTTTGGACTTACCGAAAATCCAACCGAGCCACGCCGATTCATCTGAGTTCCCCGACATACAATGAGTTTTGGATAGGCGCGGGGCCATTTGGCCAGGCAAGCCTCCGTTTTTTTAATTCGAATCCGGGTAATAGTTTTAAATTATAAAATAGCTATACAAAATGAATAGTGCTAAAATAATAAAATCTCGGTGGTAGAATTTAAAATAATTGAATTGCGACTTTATTTTTTACCTTCAGTTAGTTTGGGCCTGAACCTATCTTCTTTCATCACATAAATGTAAAAAGTTTCGTGTTTTCCCCGAGAGATAACTCCCTCTGGAACGGAGAGAGCGACTCCGGCGGCATCCAAGTTCAGCCATCCTCCGCTAGATGTCAATGATTGCGTAATGCTCGTCGGGGAGTTGCTGAGAATTTCCGCAAAAATATGTTGGGAAATCGGCAGAGCTGGAAAACTGACAGTATCTGTTGCAGGATCATACGTCGAGTCAGCTGAAAACAAAAAATAAATTTACCTTCCCCAGTCAAAACTTAAACCAGGTTTTTTGTTTTGTAGTAACTTTAAAAAATATATTGAAGCTTCTTCACTCATTCAAATAATATTATAAATTGTGGGTGTAATTGGAACTTACTGAATTTATTGAAAAAGTGTCAGTTTCGATATAAATCGAGCTCAAAAAAATAAAAAAAATATATTACGGAATAATTAGTGAATGAATGAACTCTATTAGAATGGGTTAGAGTCTGTGTTATTTTAATGATGAATGTGTTCATGGAGATCTTCCTCCATGTTATGATTAAATGATTGGTAAATTATGATTTTTATCGTTGGAAGTGCGTTGGAGAAGGGTAGCTAAAATACGAGTGGAATGTTTCTATACTCACAACTTGTAAAACAACTCGTTGTCGAGTGCTCTGATTCACTGTAAGGCTTTTTATCATAGTTGTCGCTTTCACTTGACGAGCTTTGGATTTGAACATCTAGCGGAGATGCATATCTGAAAACAGGGACATCTCCAACATTATTATTAAATTAAATACAAATATGAAGCGCATAACTTTCGTGTGTGTACATTGTATAATGTCCAGCTGTACAGACTACAATACTACCGTAGCTAAACTTGACGTAAACGTAACACATTTTACACGAATATTTTAGGCTTCTGAAAACAGATCAATTTTTATTAAAATTCTGGCAGTGTTTAATATTTTTGATGATTGATTCGATTAATTTTTATTTTTAAAGAAAGACAAACATTCCCGGGTTACGAATAATGTGAAAATATTTTAAAAACTCCTACCACCATAATAATAAGCGGATTTTTTAATTGTGCAATGGTGGAGGACTTCGCTAGCCGAGGAATCGAACTCACGACCCCCGGGTGGGAATTTGACGCGTTTTTCCACTCAGCTACTAAACGGTAAAGTGTTTCTCAGAATCACGTTGTGCCAACTACTCATCTATTTCTTTGAACAAGCGTTTATAGGTATAGTGAATTTATAATGTCGTAATAATGCCTATACCCGAACGTCCCGAACCCAGTAGTTCATTCGTCATGATTGATCATGGTGGTGGTTTTTAAGCATTTTTTTACTTGAATCCCGAATTATAAATTACCTGTAAGTTTAACATAGATTCTTTGCATAACTTTAATATGTATGATACTTGTATGTACGTATCTTAGAGTAAGAGTGCATACGTATAATATTTTCCTCCAAGTTACGTATCTTCCTACAACTTTTAAAATATTGCCCTAGTTTAGACTACCCAAAATTAAATATTAAAAATAAACAAGTAGACAAACTGTTGAGGTAGGTTAGGAATATCATAATGGTGTTCAGTGATGCTTCTATTAGCATTGGAGTCCCTCTGCTTGAGCAGGAATGGCGGGTACTCGTAGCAGGCCGGTGGTCCCGCGGTCAGAGTCATCTCCTGCGGCAGGGAGATGGACTTCTTGTCCGGCTCTTGGTAGAACTCGGGGTGGAAGTCAGCTGGAACCGATAATACAGAAAATACTTTATCCCTCCTTCGTCTGCTGTGTCTCGTATGGAAGTGATTTTCCATATGAGACACACTTTTAGTTTTATTCAACGATAAAGTTAGTGTGTAGACTAATACCAATATTTATTTATAATTCGTATTCTGCCAAGTCAGAAAACACAATTTTTATTTTACATGGATAGGTCAGATAAGTTCCGAAAAAAATTGAATCATTGAATAAAAACCCGATTCCAAACATCAATTTCTGATTTTACACCTCAACCTACGAATTATGTACATACTCATAATAACACGTCCCTTTTTTAAATATAACATACGATTTAATTTAGTCTGTTCATATTGCTACACATAATCTGAATAAAGATATTTTTGACAGTTTGAAGTTTGAGTCAACGTTTGTTGCTCGTACAAAACGAAATCTTACATTTTATTTTTATTGAGATGTATATCTAAATTAGGCAACTATCCATTTTTATTTTCTGCTTCGTAATATCAGTACACTCACCAGTCCTAGTTTTGTTGTAAAGCGAACGATCCCGATCCTTTCTCGTGAAGAAGTGGTACGCAAAGCCAGCCACAAGTAGAAACACGAGCACTGCAACGGCCAGCCCGATGTATAGTGCCGTGTTGGAGCCTGCAAGAAACCACACACATTTTTAATACCCTCAAGTCTTTCACAAGTCAAGCAAAGGATGAAAACAATAGCGGGGAAAGTAAAACCTACAAAAAGGTTCAGTTGCCATAGTCGTACTACTGAGAATTCTATTGTCTCCTCTGTTTCTATTACATGGGTATTTTATATGAAATATGGGGTGGTAAGTATTATACACACTTCTGCAATGTTGTGTTAATAACATTCTTAGCAAGTTTTTGTAGCACTGTCTTTGCGAAATATCATACCAAATATGCTTTGGAAGCTAGACATAATAAAGTTCAAATAATCTTTAAAAACTTTGCCGTTCTACTTAGATTAAACCAGATTTTATGAAATAAACTAAAATTGGTATTTCCAAATTCTTGACGAATAGATTTAAACTTGTGGGATAAACTGTTAGAATGAAAAAAAACCACAGAAGATCCAAATTTTGGCAAGACTGTAACAGAAACATATTATATGAATTATGCCAAACCACAAAGTTATTGCTTTCTACGAAAATATGTTTTTTTTTTTTTTAAATTACGTATCCGTAAAAAGCATTTACTTTGTGGCTTGCCATATTTATAAATAAAACAGATAAACTTTGTTTATAAATAAAAAAAAGTTCGTATTATTTTGTTTACGAAGGTACCTACGTATATTTTGTCTGATTGTGACTCTTTGTTGCAGTAAAAGTTTTATGGAAGGTGCCTAGCTAGAAATATTTAAAAAAACTAAATTTTCGCTAATCAATTAGGGTCTCTGCCTTACCCCATAAAACGGATCCACTCTTCCAAATTAGTGATTATCTGAAAGTTTAATCTCGACCCCATAATATGAAAAGCTCCACGTTAAAAGCCACACGACTGGCCGAGGGTGGCTGCACAGAGGACGGAGCAAAGCACAGCGTGGCCCGCTGCAGCATTCAGACCGCTTGTGAGATAACTGTAAGCTATTCGGGAATAGGATGAATGAGTTTGGAAATTCACATTTTCTTTTATAACCCGCGAGCTGTGTATTGTGTGGTGTAGAGCAGAGCCCTCTAGCATAGCATAGTCCCATAGCCCATCGAGTCATGATGTCGAATGTCACACAAAGACGTGCACAGAGCATAATGCTCCTTCACTTTATTATTATATTTAGACGCATTCCGTGCACGAATTCAATTTCAGTTGAACGCGATTATTCAAGAGCAGTTTATTCAATTAAATAACGGCGGCTTTTTTAAAAACGCCGAGGAAAATTGGCGGGTATTTTATAAAGTGCCTTTAGAATTTATTTTTTTGCATTAAAATGCATTTTTCACAGCCATACTACATACCTGTTATACAGTAGGTACTGACAATCTCGAGAGGGGCACTCCTCTCAGTGAGAAAGGCATAGCAAAAACTATTTTTATATTTACTATCAAAATAAAATTTAAAATAACCGATGATTGAAATCTTGTAAAACTTGTAAATTAAATTGAGAAAAGTCATCAAACATGTTTTATACCTAACTATGCCTACTAATCTAGAAATTATTGTTTACTCGATTGCAAATTTAAATTATCATGCATATTATTACATAAGAAATAGGTATCAAAAAATTACTAAATAGATGCTTACGAAGGCTATTTATTCTAAAAATAAAATTCTTTTTGAAATAAAAAAGAATGTATTCGAAGAAGAATTTAATAACAGGAACGAATTTGTGGACAATTACCAAAATAAGGGACTCGTCTTTGGTATTTTGTATTCATCCATGACCTCTGCTCAGGAACAGAGTCCCAGCGCAGTTTTCTTCCATACGTTAATCATTTTAAAGCTTTAAACCTCGTCGAAAATGGCATTTATATTTTACTTGAAAGAGGAAACCTCGAGGCTTTTGAGCCTGTGTCATGGCGGGCAAAAAATATAACAGAGACCCTTTAAATTAGTTTATGTAATGGGGCATTATTCCTAACTTGGGGTTATATTACCTACACAGCCTGCACATTATATAAGCACGGAGGGAGGGGGTGCGATAAATGGGCTGGATTCTTTCACTTTACATGAGCATATTTCGTCATTGTGCTATAGGAATTCTCCACGTGGTCGAAAAGTAGATCAAAGCATTTTTCCGCTAATGTTTGCGTATAATTTTTGCTGTTGAAATATATCTAAATTCTGAAATGACGGTCATACGCATGTCACATACCCTCGTTTGATGTTTTTTCTGGTTGACAAATTAGGATTCCTACAAGATTCGTGTACGTCATTTAAAATACTTTTTTGCTTGTAAAAAAATCGCGTTTTAGAAAATATTTCTGTTTGCGTTATATAATTATAATTTATATTAAATTAAAAACATAAAAGATGTCAGAACCTACATCATAAGGCATCTAGGGTCATCTTGTTTAGTGTAAATTTCTTAAACAGAGAAAAAGTGATGTCTTTCATGTAGGTACATGATGATATTTTTTACGAAAATTGTCCTCTAGTGTTAGGTAGGTACCCAATTTAATATGTGCATAGGCACTAGTTTTTTCTTCATATTATTGAATAACAGAGCTTTATGATTTAACCCAGTGGTTACCAACGTGGAAAATATCGCCCCCCCAGTCGCTTGGGGGCCCATCATGTGTAAACAGTGCTTTGGGATGCGATTTTATATGGTTTTGGGTTATAGGTATATTTTGTGCACTTAATTTATTATAAACGAACGAAAATATGAAAGAATAATCAAATATGATATTCATGTTATCCTTCGAAATGTCCTGTCGATTGCGACCTGCAAACATACATCGCGTTAGTAGCGCAACCCGACAGGATTCTGTAAACGATTTGATCGTTTCTCATTTGCTTCAAATAGCTTGTCCGTGCTTGCTTTTTTTTTTTAGGGAACTGTGTTAGTTGCTTTTTCCTGATCAGACCAAGATAGTTGTAATAAATAGAAAGTCGAAGTAATAATCAGAAGGTGATCTATTATATTAAAGTCAGTTTTATTTATTAATTTATAGGTAGATTGCATTTTAAAGAAGCTTTTTATTTGAGCTTAATTTTTATTTTTATGATATTTTAACTGACCAAAGGCGTGATCCAACACTTCAATTCAAGAGTACGGATGTGTTTAAAAAATAAATAGGCATTCACATTTGAAGGGTAGGCGGAAGAAACATGCGTAGTCATAATTTTCATAAATTTAAGTTAATATAATATGTCAATTTGTAGGTATCAGTCGTATAGCCGTCTACACTAGTACGGAATATGAAAATTCGATAAAACTTACTCAGTGAAAAGAGAAATGAATATAAAGTTTTGGTTCATGCGGAATAAACGTGAAATGTCAATATCTTATTTAATATTGTTTTTAGGTTATAATTATAAATTTAATTTTAAATGTCCAATTGAAAATAATGACATATTCAAAATATGTTAAAATAAGATTCTTATTTCATTAAAAAAATGTTTAAAACGATTTTGAAATATAAAAATTGTTTTTTCCGCCTACCCTTAAAATTTAAGGGTAGGTGGAAGAGGAGGCTTTATAAAATGTCTCTTTGTGAAATTTTGCAACGATTTAAATCGAGGATTCAAATAGTTTCTGAAGAAGGCGGTTCCTTGCATGTTCGTTTCAAAATAATAGTCGTCAAATAGTCTAAAATGCACACAATGAATCATACAAAAATGACAAGGACCTACGACTTCTCCGCCTGCAAGTAGGCAGGCACCAGAAGGGATCTGCATTGACATCCTTTGAATAACGCAACAATGTCCTGTTTTGCTCCAAGAATTGATAACGCTTAAAATGCGTATTGTTAACCGTACTTCAAACGAATTCTTCTTTCTCACTACTGAATAATTAATATATATATATCTGACTGTGTTTAGGTGATGGCATTATTCGTGTAGGCATTATGAAATGTAGGCCTTAGTGATAAGATAGCGGCCATGCTGTTTTGCTTGACACCTGATCATACTTTGATTTAATGGCGAAACTGGCCGAAAATCGGTGCTTAACGTAGGCGATTATTTGAAGTGGTAACGATAAAAAAATCATAATGGCGCTAATCATCGATTTGCGATACTAAAAATAAATGTGAGTAACGCCTTTGGCGTGAACACAGTCGATATAGGTATCCTTTTAGTGAGATGTTTGACTGTTGAGACATTTTAATGAAGCATTATTTTCGGAAATGTATCGTACATTTTAAAATCAGCTGTAATCATTTTTAATGAGTGACATCTTGAGCCATAAATATATTTTCTTATGAAAACCGCTTAAAGCTTGAGCAATCGTAAAAAAGTGTTTTTCCAGTAACTCTGGTTGTGAACCCGAAATAATTCGCTGTTTTCGACTGACTAATAAAAATACGATGTCAATAATTCTAGAAAAAAATCAAAAATCTTAGTATATGATCATGTTAAGAAATCTGTGCTAGTATTGGAAGATTTATTTGTATTCACTTGTTCAAACAATCGTTTTCGAGAGAGCAGTTTCCACTTGGAATTTCATCGGTATTCTATTTATGATTTTGCATTCCGAAAATGTGGATTAACGTCTGTACCTACATTCGTACATACGAGGAATGCAAAGAGACGCCGTAAACTGAGATTGTCGCCATGTTGGGCAATTTTCCTCGGTTCAGTTGTGAAGACGCCCTAAGTACTATTCAAGCACTCAAAGTGTCCCCCCGGCGCTCGTCACGAAAAGGACAAGAGCGTTTGTAAGAATGAGTGAACGCATCGAAGATTACGTCGGTGATTTCTAGTGCTGTGCCTTCCAGCTGCAGCGGTGGACGCGTGGAATGCTGGAATCAGATTTCCAAGGGAGCCTTGAGTCGATCATCCGCTCGGCTGGCGGAAACTTTCGACAGGAATGTGCACTTTTATCCCGGGAAGGTGGCAGCCGAGCGCAGTGGGGTCGAGTGTTAAATACCATCCCCTAATAAGGACCCGTCACGACGCAGGGGCGAGGGTGTCAGATGCTGCCAGATCTCGGGCGTCTGTAAAACTCCCAAGTGATGATATCTCTGCGAGGGTAGGACTGCAATCTGCAGGTAGTCTCTAGAGGTGTTAATGCAAGCTAAAACTATGTAAACACTTAATAGTATGCATTATACATACGATAATTTTCTTTGAGGGGTGATTCCAGTATCAATTATCCATTAACTCCGAAATAAAAAGCTTTCTCTTACGAGATTTATTTTTTTATTCATCACCAAAACTTATTTACTTCGCGTGTTTTACAATTGGTGGGTTGGTCGGAGTGAAATTTATCATTAGCTTGGGCCCGTCAAAAGTTTTTCTCGAAAGTTAATAATTAAATTACATTTCTGAATAAATTATAGAAACCCTCTTCTCTGTAATTCTCTTAATAAAATTTTTCGGCGGCCGTATAGATATCAACGGTCGTTCGACGCCCAACTCCCGCAGATCTGACGATTTTACCGCGTGAATATTTTTATGTCGTTCCATCCAATGTTTGTGAATCTACGTATTGGAGTTCATAGAGTGGAAAACGTCATAGAAAATATGCATCTTTATGGAATTAAATCATATTCGCGTTAGATACCTAATAACGATGCGTAAAAAGGATTTCCAGAATTTTCGATTTCAATGCCATATATTTCACGTAATATGTAGGTATATACCTAACAATAAACACTAACAGTATAATCCTAAAAATAAAAGTACTCTTCTGATTCCACCATTTGAAAAAATGTATAAAAGATAATCTTAGAAAAAAATATAAGTGAGGACAAATGAGTACTATCATGGTTACGTGTACATAGTATGTGTGTTTTGTGTACAGTTAAGTGGAAAGAAAGATTTTTATTTAAACATTTGTTTCAAAACAGTTGCTTAGAACCGTAGATTGTACTGTGTTCTGGTTTTTAAAATTATTTATATTTATTAATGTAAGTAGGTAGGTACCATGTATTAGGTACGAAAAAAAAAAATCTTGAATCCCTACGGAATGTGAAATGACATAAATTATATTTCGAATATATTGTGATAGTTGTTAAATTTCATACATGAATAATAAGTGTCAAAACCAGTTTGACAAATTGATAATGCCCTCAGAAGGCGAAACAGCTGTCACGCATAAAAATAATTACATCGCAGAGCTTTTAACTAAAAATTGTTTTTTTTTAATTTAAAAAAATAATAATTATTGTTAAATAAAATTAAGAAACCTAAAAATTAAAATGGAGTTCTACAAAATAAACTTTAAAACCATAAATGTATATAATTTTGGGTTCAATTTTTTTAAACTTTCTACAGTTTATGGGTAGCCTATTGAAATTTGTTTTTGATATCACATGAAAAACGCCAAATTCTACCATTTTTTAAATTGTGTTGCCGATCGTAAAATGCATTCTGAATTCCATATATTTGTTTTCTATTACTGTTCAGCAACAACGTACAACTGATAATTAGTAAAAGTATTTACCATTCTACAATGAAGTAGTCACATTTAACAGAAGCGAGATGTTTGTTGTATTGTGTTTGTAGACTAAAGATTATTTGTATCTTGTAAACAGAATCGGCGTCTCCGGAGTTATTCCTATGCGAGTTGTATTGCGCGTTGACACAATGCAGTTAGGAAATGGAAAAGTGCATTGAATGTGCAGCTTTCGATGTCTTAAAAGCTTTTATTGTAGAATTGGTAGCTGCTTTTCAATTTACGACGTTTATATGTTTCACTTAAAAGGTTTGTGAAAGTCCTCAGAAAGCTGTCTTCCTATTTACAAAGCATGGTCTACGTTTGTGTACCTATCTCCGTTTGAATATGAACCTATGAATCTTCTAAAATTCTTGATTTTACGGAATGTTGTATAATGGCGGTCTTTTAAGGATAAGATTGTCCTAATGAATGGTTATAAAACCACACTGCAATAGGTAATTCAATATTTTTTTACAAAAAATCTTTGTCACATAAGTTTTAAGTTGGGGACTAAATGTTTTTTTTTTTAAATAAAGCCTAGTAGCTCCCTAGTAAAATAATCACTTACTTTCTTTTAAGTAGAATAAAATAGAGAAAGGGAAGAAAGGTAGGAATGAATATTTCTTTTATTCAAATTTAGTTAGTTTATTTGTAATTTTAATTTGTAGAGCTTCAGCGGGTTTGTATGCTAGACATGAAGTAAGTTTACAGTAGAATATTTAAAAAATAAATATTTGTGTTTTTAATCACGAGGCCATTGGTTTTTTTCCATTCACTTGAATATGAAAATATTTTCAATATTACTTTTTGTTACAAGAATTCAACATAATAATAATACCGGAACAGATATGAAGAATATGTGTACCAAGCCGAGTTAATCCAGTAAAAGGAACGCGATAAAATAACCGTTTGACATCTGCGTAGATTTGCATAATACTATGTATGAAAAAGCCCTTTTAGCGCCGGAGTCGGAATACAAAGTGAAACGAAAACTTTTCAATATAAGGATCAATGTATTCCAACTCCACCCCTGATATAATCCTGAACTCGCGATGCAATCACGTATATACGAGTACACCACTGGCCCATTCAGCCACGCGCGATCTCCGACTGAAAATGTCAGTGCTAAAATATACGTACGTCTGCCTGTGACGGATATACACGTAAACGTCCATTCACGTACACGCTCATACGCGTACGCATCCATACACGTACACGCGCATACGCGTTCACATCTATACACGTCTTTTTTCACTAACTCGAACACATTTCACAAGTTTTATCACAGGTACGGAGCTAAATTATTCAGGATTATCTGTCTTAAGACTTCTGTTTTAGAGAGTGCTTAGGCTTTCGTTCGTGTTTTGCATTCCATGCATTATACATACACAGTTTTCCGCTTCTGCAGTAGTTCGTCATTTGCGTTTCCGGAATAATCATGCGTAGTGCCGGGCGGAACACTAATCCCCAATACTGGCTGAATTCCGCTGGCACGCTTTTTACTGACTACATTAATTCACGAGAGATTGCATGATTACTTGTGGATTAATAGTGAATATCCATAATCTTGCTAAGCAAAAAATTACATTTACAACGTGCCTCAAGGATAATGCTGGCTTGAACTATGATACCGCTTCAATAAGACTATACGAGTGTCGTATCTACCATACCTCTCAGCGAACATACACACAGGTAAATACGACCTAATATGAAGTGTCGAAAAAATTTACAAAATCATCAAACCTGACCGGTAGCGGCCGAGGCGACAATCCTCGGAACTCAGAATCCCCTGTTATCCGGGGTCTGCTTTGACCTTGTCCTTTCGATATATTTAATTCTAAAAAGTATAATTATTCCCTTTGCTATACATTAAAACATAATATGTATGGATTTATTAATATATTATTTTTGCACGCCTTGGTTCCACAGCTGTATTTATAAAAGTAAGTGGCAGATTGTTAAAGATTTACATTTTCCTTAACAATATTGGATTTTCTCATTTTTCTCTCACCTCTCGAATGCCTACAACACTTCAACATATTCGCGTTGATGCGTGGTGTTCGCTAATTAATTCCACTCTACGCATTATTTCCGAGATACAAATCTACACGAGCCGTTCTCACGAACGTGGAAATTCTTCTTTATCTCGTTTCCAAGTGTTGCGATCTGGCCGCTAAAGGGGGCGCACACCGGCAGCAGTCAGGACGGCGTGGCACATGGGCGGCTGTTCACTGTTCCCGTCGGGTGGGTACCTACGCGAGGCGGCGAGGGAATCTCAAGAGCGGATTCCGGCCCGAGCGGGATTTATGTAATGTCTGTGGGAGACAGTGAGAGGCGGTCCATCCGTGTGCTGCCCCCCTTATCCCGCCAGGCCCGGGATGGTACCTATCCTCGATTATACAACTTAGAAATCTTTTTTTTTTTTTTAAGTATGTGTCATTTGAATGAAACTTTGTACGGCTGTCCAGAATAGCCCGAGAAAACTAAAACGAGAGGAAAATGGAAAACTATATTTCACAAAAAATCATGAATGGATACATATAAAGATGTAAAATATATAAAGTGTATGAATTTTTGTCTCAATACCAACTTATTGTGGAGAAAGCTCTTTTTGCGTGCTATTTGACTGGACGTAGGATAAAAAGTTTTGGAGATAAACAAAGAAAAGTTACTTTAAACACTTGTTGACTATAATACCGAAAGTCTACATACAATAGCAAAAAATAACGAAACCACAAGTTATCTGCTCAGTTGAGAAACTGGATGTGTTTCTTGTTTCCATTTACAGGTAAAGGTATAGTTTTTTTTTTAAATTTCATTTGCCATTTCAGGAATAGGGGTATTTTTCGTCATCCATTTGAACCTATTTCCATTATTTTCAACCTGAATATCAAATCAAAATATATTACCCGCAAACTCGACACAGTTCATAAATTTAGTAGAGGAGTTAATATTATGTGTGGGATATCAATCACTGCCCTGGACCTGGCAGCACTGAAGTGCCGTGGTGTCGGCCGCTTGCAGTCCGCCACCCTACGCCGGCACGGCACCGCCACGGCACCAGCTCGCCACGGCCTCAGCACGGCACAGCTCGACACCGGCGAGGGGCAGAATGCCGCCGAGGATTCGCCTCAGCTATTTCCAATATAGCGGAGGACGGTGTAATGTCTAATGTATGCTAATTCTCCCCCCCGAGACGAAGCCTTAAACCTGTGAATTATTGATGAAGATGATCATACGCTTTACGTCTTCTGTGTTTACTGACAATATATATTTATCTCCTGAAAAAATAATAGTGAATTCTATTGACATAAGGCTCTTTGTCTGTTTAAATGGTAATTCAAATGTGTATCGGGAAAATATGTGAAGCCCGCGTAGAAGAAGGAAGAAGTCGGGGACGCCCCAGAAAAACATGGCATTTTGAAGTCAATAAAAACATCTTTGTCGGGTAAAGGTAAGAATCGAAATTACAGAAAAGTATGTATGCAACAGTTTGAATATGAATGAAGCGAGGGGTGTATGCCAAGGGAGAGATGTATTGCGTTCCACTCTCGCGTAAAATAGCGTGATGAGTTGTATCTTGTCGACTGTTTCTGACAGTTGCAAAACTATTTCGTGAGGCCTATCAATAATATGGATCAACATCAAAACACAGCTGGTGGCACCCATATAAACTATGAATTTTATATATGTTCATCAAAATATACATTTTTACTACCCTGCAGAGAGAACCCGCAACTTCCCGTATCAATATCAAATGCGTAAACAAATACACTACGATACGAATTTGATGTTGAACACTTTAGAGATATTGTGTATCGTTTTTATGTATCCATTTCTCTCGTAAGGCCGCCATATGAAATTTAAAGTTTTTTTGTTTATTCCGCCGGGCTTGGTATAAATCATAACCGTACCATTCAAAATTGCTCATCCAACACATCCTCAATATAATACAAAATAATATATATATATATACTCGGAGAATGCTAACAAAATTCCATTTTTACCATGATCATAAAAACGCGTTCTCTTATTTTTCACGTTAAAACTTAGCAGCGGAACAACTACGCATAAAATTCACTATTCGCTCACATATAAATTTCAATCATAAAGCCGATTTTCATTCCGATAGTGCAGAAGTGAAGTTATATAAACTGAGGTGGGGTTAAGGATAGAGGAGGGAGAAGGGAGGAGGGAGGAGGGGTAGAGAACAAAGTTATAGGAATTATGGATGTTGCAAACTTTAATCTCCGATTAACTTGCGGGACCGTGTTACGAGGATTGAGGATGCGAGCAGTTTCGATTGGAGCACGACTTCCCATCTTCAGGCAGCTGTAAACTATGATAAGGAGATACTCAATGTTAGAAAGTTATCGCTTATTCGACACTGCGTCAAATATTCAATCTAATCTAATTTATCTATCTATCCGTATTTTTTTATTTATTGAATAAAAATTGATAGGAACTCAACTCAACCAAACATAATAATCAAAACTAAAGGTTTTTTAATATTAACTCCACATAGGCTTCTCTCAAGGTTTTTCTTATCTTTGATGCTGCATTTTAAGAAATGGGATGAATGTTGCTCCTTGTAGGAGGACGAAAACACAATAGCCGCCAAATAATTCCACAGCCGAGCTATTGAGCACAAGAACGAGTGGTAAAAATGCACCATTTTCATGAGGCAAATTTCAACCGTGTACAAATGTTGGACACGCGTTTTAGGCGTTTTCTGGTTGTGCATCGATGCCGAAGCGTTCAGTGCTAAGTTGAGGAAGGTGAATTCATCAAACGGATTACCTATTTCTGCACAGTTATTGTTACGTTTGAGCTTAAAAATTTAAGGATTATCTTATAAAGAAACTAAATTTTCAATCAAAAATGACAAAAATCACTGTGCATTATATTCAGTCTATTTAATCAGTTCTCGTCATCATGAGCACTCACTGAACTTTTAACAGCGGAACATCAATGTTATTGGCGCCAGCGTTAGCACTTTTAGGGTTATTCGTTAATGCTAATGTAGAGAAGGCTTTTAGGATTACGCGACGCCACTGGGAGGCATTTGCATGTGATTCATATTCAGGGAGTATTCCATATTGATTTTGAATCTGTTTTAGGTCACCAATGTGTCTATTGTAAAGTATAATCGTGTGTTTATTGTTTGGTAAAAACTTTTTTGGATTTGATTTTCAAGAAGTTTATAAAATCAATGTTTGTACAAACAAAATTTTATGTGATTCTACGTCTCGAACGTTTTCTATGCACTGTTAATTAAGTCAAATAAAATCCCTCTAGCTTAGGTTATACTGAAATGCGATTTTTATGACCTATTAGATATTATGTAGTTGCTCGAACCAATAGTAGTTAACACTATGGTCCTTTTGTTGGTTTAGTTGGAATCTATATCTGTATATGTTCGTATCAACTCAGTAGAATATTATTTACGGCTTAAATTCTTAATATACGGAACTTACAGATGTAAAAATTCAAAATCCGCTGAATACGAGAACGTTACATACTTTTTTATATTTTCATAAAGGTAAGCATCCAAAAGAGGATTCGGAAAAGCACAAATCAAAAGTACACTAGTGTTTGCAATATTTCTTCTCTAACAATGTAATTTTCAAGTCAAAGCCGTTGGAAGGAATTTTTCTCTTTTTTTAAAATGTGAATTGAGTGACATTCTGAATGAGACGTACAGAGAGAGGGAATGAAAGGCAAAGGGAAACGGGAAAATACAGGGGAATAAAGGGAAGAGACGTGACAAAATAAAGAATAGAACAGAACAGTAAGACGAAACGCGGGGCAAACAAATGAGAATTTGATCTGAAAAACGTGATTTTATAGGGAAATGTTCCAGACACGTAAAAACAGATTTAAAACGAGTGAAATGGAATGAGTGATTGCTTTCAGCACAATGAAGTTAAGGTCGTAATATTCTTTGCAAATTAGAAAAGCGAAGAAAACAAATCATTTTCACAACACAAATTTTGACGCTAAAAAGTATTAATTAGTTTGGCCACGAAGATTTACGAAATTTTTCACTTTTTAAATTAAAACCATTTTTGCTTTCTCCTTTTATGTTGATATTTTTGCTCCTCTCGTCTGTACCACAATACTTTTATTTGTGATTACTTGTTCTGGTTTTTTTAGTAGATTTTTTATTTATGGATTCTTTAAATTAACAATTTATCAAATATCTTTACGATAGATCTCATTAAATTTTGGTAAAGTTCAACAAAACTTGCAATAAAAATTACAACACTCGGACTAACATTACCAAAAATAACTTATTTAATTAAAAAGTGGATGGTGATTATGGTGAAATTATATAAATTATATTCTCTATAGATAAAGCAAAGTGGGAATACTTTTCAGTGAGGAAAAAATAAGTTGCATCTTGTTAAAAAGAGTAAGCTTTTCTCCGGTGACGGCTCTCAAGTGTTGAAATTCAAAGCTCTCGAAAGCAAAGCCAACTTTCACATCAATACACAATCAGACGAATTCAACATCTAAGTAAAAAGCTCAAATCATTTCCAAGAATATTTTCCAAAGCTAAGCAAAATAAAATATATTTTTGCTCAGTGTTAAGTCGTTTCTTAAGTTTGTGGTTGGAGTATAGATAGAGTTTAAATGTGTTCATTAAGGTTGACATTTAATCCACGTGTTTTGCGTGGTTTGGACAGAAACTGACATGTTTATGGTAATTTTCAATAAACTATGCGATCAAAAGATAAAGCTGTCATTAAGTACTTGCTTTTCAGATATACAATCCCACCGTAATTTGCAAAATAGGATAGAGGTGTTTATTTAAAAAAAAAAATCATTTGAAACATTCGATCAATTATCATTTCGTTTTCCGAGGGTTTACAACATACGTAGTCTTTTTATTAATATAAATGGAAATTCACTACGCACCAATTAAGAAAAAAATAATTAAGAGTACCAACACTCCCTGTCCAGGAGCCAGTAGAACTATGGCATTACCATTTGGGGTATGTTGTGGCTGAAGGGAGTGGGGCAGGGAAGGAGATGGGAAAAGGAAGGTTGGAAAGCACCTGATTTTTCAGATATGGTTACGAAACATGGTTAAAGTCATTTCAAACAACGTTTTAATTCTGAATGGCGGTGTTTCACCAGTGCGATTCTGAGAGTATCTACCACTCGAACGCTAATAATTGCAGATTTTAAGTTTTGAAGGTAAACACGCTGCATGCTAGTGGAAATATTCATTTTTGTAGCACCTATTTGTATCGAATAATAAAGACACATTACTTTTTATTCTAAAGTGAGATAGAAGTTCATAAATTCTTTGTTCTGGTTGCAAATAATACCACTTTAATATAGATGGCTAGACAAATGCATTCATAAAAAGGCGCCACCGAAATAATAAACATTCGAATTCACGGCGCTCTATCGAAATAACATCTTGAACAATTTCCATGAATTCTAGTGAGAATGGATGAAGGCGATCTACTTAGTTTGTTTCTTTTCCAAAACACGAGACGATAAAACCATTCCATTGCAGATAATATTTATTTGTATATCGCTTTGTTTGAAGCATTTGGCAGGAATGATAAGTCGCTAACCACATTGAATTTCTAAATTTGACAACGGAAGTCGCCGTTCAAAATTTCCACGGAAAGTTCTGTCGCAAAATGTTAACAATATGAACACGGTTATTAGTTTTGTGTGACTTCCCCTTTGTGACGTGGTGTGTTAATTGAAGCGGCAGAGAGGCTTTTAAAATGACTTCTAACAAGAATCCATTTCATCACAGCAATACTGCTCTAACCGCTACTACCCCCGAACATATTTTTACTTTATATCAAAGGATTTTTTCTGCGTACGTATTCCGTATGTAATTAATTGTACAATGATTTAATAAAACAAATTTACAAATTTATATCGAGGAATTTTTAAGTGCTATGCACTTGCAGCAATACTGCAGCTACATGCAGCAATACTGATAAATATAATTAAAGTAAAATCATGGTTTACTACTCCTGACATCCCAAAAATAGTATATAAGCCATGGAATAAAAACAACCTGCACTTGTCTGAAGATGGCCGTTATAGGCTGAAACCGGTCCAGTCAAAAAATAAAAAAAGTGGAATAAAGTTATAAATTTGTTTTATTAAATCATTAAAATGGAATTCCACCATGAATTAACAGTTACAAAATTAGAAATTGTACAATGATTCTGTTACTAATGTTTCAAAAGTAACGATTTAAGTTTTTTACAGAATTTTGGCCTATTATTTAATTACTTTCATTGATTGGTGACAATAATAATTGTACAATGTGCATTCACCCTAAATCCTTTTAGCCTGAAATTCTTTTATTTCTTATATTGGTTTACATTGGTTATATTTCTGTATCCTCTTACTCTTCTAACATGCAATATTTTGGCGAGAGATGTCTTCAAAATACCCCGTACTTACAAATACTAGGTATCTATGTCTGTTTATTCAGGGAGTGATGTTTTCAAAATACCCCAGACATACAAATACTTGTTTAACTGAAATTGTCTTTGTCAACGAGTAATTTATAAAAGTAGACAATTCAATTACCCACACTATCACAGAGAGACAAAATAATAATACTTTCTTGCGATGTCATAACTTTCCAACTGTTCTGACTATTCTGGCTAAGTGTGGAGTTCAATTCGGCAGATGCTTTCATAATGTATCTCTAAAAATAGATTTAAATCATTATAATTTAGTAAATAATCTCCCTCAAAATACATTTACGGATCCAAGTTATTTTTGCGGAATATACGGTTACCAATTTGCGTGTGTAAACCAAGTTCATTGGAAGAGACGGTTAATGATCAGGAGAGTATCTGATTGCGTCATTATACACGCAAGAGTCATTGGGAATATATTACA